>VFFE01007795.1:2759690-2889578 GCA_008921705.1 Burhinus oedicnemus | reverse complement strand
GGAGAAGGAGAAGGAGAAGGAGAAGGAGAAGGAGAAGGAGAAGGAGAAGGAGAAGGAGAAGGAGAAGGAGAAGGAGAAGGAGAAGGAGAAGGAGAAGGAGAAGGAGAAGGAGAAGGAGGAGGAGAAAGTTTTGATGACAGCCTGTTTTATCCAGCAGGGATTCAGATTTTTCCTGAACGTCCTCCACTGGGCTGATGTGGTGGGTTGACACTGGCTGGATGCCAGGTGCCCACCAAGCTGCTCTATCAGTCTCCTCCTCAGCAGGACAGGGAGGGGAGAAAAGAAGATGGAAAAAAACCTCATGGGTAAAGATAAAGGCAGTTTAATAAAGCAAAAGCAAAGGCCACATGTGGAAGCAAAGGAAAACAAAAGATACTTCCCATCAGCACATGTCCAGCCACTTCCCAGGAAGCAGGGCTTCAGTACATGTAGTAGTTGCTCCGAAAGACAAATGTCGTAAATAATGAATGCCCTCCCTACCTCTTCCTTTCTCTTAGCTTTTATTGGTGAGCAGACGTCACATGGTATGGAATATCCCTTTGGTCACTTCGGGTCACCTGTCCTGGCTGTGTCCCCTCCCAAGATAGTGCCCACCCCCAGCCTACTGGTGAGGCGGGGGAATGTTGGAGAAAGAGCCTTGATGCTGTGCGAGCACTGCTCAGCAGCAGCCAAAACTACTGTGTGTTAGCAAGTGTGTTATCAACACCTTTCTACCTACCAATACAAAGTACAGCACTATGAGGGCTGCTCTGGTGAAAATTAACTCCATCTCAGCCAGACCCAACACAGTTGAACAGAAGTAGATTTAATTTCCGATGTGTATTAGGTTTTAACTAGGAGTTCAATCCTGCAGTCTTTGTGCTGGAAATATCCCCACTGACTTCTAAAAAGCAAATGGAAATCTTGATTGCACAAGGACGGCAGAATCGCACACAAAATGTGTACTCCCAGCACCCTGTGAAGTCCATTGTGCTGCTTCATAGCAACAGAGGCGAGGTTGCCACTGAGCTCCTATCAGGAAAACAGTATCATTTTATTCCAAAGAAAACATTTTCTTAAATAGCCACTCAGCCCACTGACATTATCTGAGAATTCATACCTATCATTCTTCCTCTTAATAATTCCTATAATAAAAATGGAGAAAATAGTCATAACTGAATTTCACATGCGTCAAAGTAAGAGAAGCTCCCTGAAAGCACACCAAGTGAATACATACACGGTATCTCTAATATGACTGGTTGTAACTTTGTCATAAAGGGCAATCCTGTTCTGAGGAAACAAACAACAAATTAAGTAAATCGTGTGTATACTAATTGCTTTTCTTTTTGTAAGAACGTTTAGCAACAGAGTAATAAAGCGACATTTTATCCTAGCTGAAGGACAGCACGACCCTCCTAATGAAGGTGACACCGACTGTCACCTTGCTCTGAACGCGGGCACTGGGGACATCGCTGGCTATTGATGTTCAGCAGCACCTGCCATTACCACTCTTTATAACTCTCCCTGCTGGGACCTCCAATGTGGCCAAAATGTAACTGTTCGAGTTGGAATCTTATGTTCAAACAGTCCAGTCCTCAGACTGAATTCTTCTCCAAAATTTCAGTCAACACCAGAAAGAAAGTATGGAAAAATATCACTTTTTACGTTTTCTTGTCACTCTTTCCTTTGAAAAGCTCCGCTGTCCCCATGCACTGGAGCACAGGTCCGAAGGTCAGGAGGAAAGTGATCTTGTTTCAGGAACGTGCTTTTTCCTAGCACGGATCAACCTTAGGTGACCCAGCAGCTAGGGAGTCCCTCTCTCCCCCTGCACTGACGGCTCACGGCTGCCTAAGCTTGGAGGGAGGTCAGGGCCCTGAAGCAGAAAGTGAAGAGCCCTTCTCTTGGCAATCCCCGACAGCCGAGGAAGAAAACTGCTCATCCAAATGCCCCAGGGACAAAAAGCAGAGCAGAAAGGAGGGAAAGGAGTTAATATAACCAAACATGAATATTCTGCTAATGCAAAGTTTTAGGAAAAAGCGCTCTCTGCACAGCACCTACGTTATATTGGGCAAAACCCACCAGCAGTCATGACAGGTGGCTGCTATAATTATGGGTGCATTACGTACGGCCCTGTGGCCTGATATGTAGCAGAGCTGGACTCTGTGACTGAACTCGATGTGAAGTCTGTTCTGAATGTCTGAAATAGGTTATAACGCTAAATACTTTGACAGAACATCTTCTTGGATTTCAAAACAGATATCCAAATTTCATGGATCTGTTTTATTTTAATCACAGAATCACAAGGGTTAGACAGGACCTCTAGAGATCATCTAGTCCAACCCACCTGCACATTGGTCCAATGTCCACTCAAATGTGCAGGCACTCCCTCTCACTGATTTATTTATAGCAACATTAATTGTATGATCGACATTTTCTGGAGGCCCAGCTTGGTGCCCGTAGAGGCTGAGCTGCAGCCACACTGAGCGCTCACAGCTGATGATGAAGCCAGTGGAAGCTGAGCTCTGAACACAAAAAACTCTTCCAATCCGTAAGTGCTAAGACACATGGGAGGGGAAAGTGCTGCACTGGGCGTCTCCTATTGCATACCCCACACTTGCATAAATTTTAACTTAAATTTCTGTGGGCCTAGATCTCCATTTACAAAACGAGGCTAGCACCACCCCTTCCCTCCCTACAAGGTTTATGTCTTCTGTTCACTAAGTGTTAGTGATGGTCTCTGATACTATACTGGGTGGCATTTAAGAAAATTGTATGTAGCAGTTAGGAACTGGGGCAACAAAGCAAATGAAAAGTATACAAAACTATTGAATAGACAGACAATTCAGTTAGCATGGTCTACTTTGTGAATTGAATCAGACATTGCCCTCTGTAGAAAACACCGGGCAACTGCATAATTAAAAATCCTGGTTAAGGTGCATACAAAAAAGGAAAAGAATGCAAAGATAAAATTAACTTTAGCATTTCTCAATAGCTGTACATTTGAATTACGCATCTTCGATCACATTTTTTTCTTTAAACAGAAGCATTTTGCTATATACATAGCATACTCAAATCCTCTTGGAGCTAGAGAGGAAGGATGTCCATTTTTGGTAGTGATATCCAAGTCTGGCCCTTACTGTGTTGTACATCTTTAACACTCTGAAAGGAAAAAAATAGTGTGACATTGCAAATTACAGAAGTTTCGTACATAAACTTTTACTGATCTACTTAAGTGGAAAAAGCTATAGAAAAAGTCCATAACACTGAATTCATTTAACAAATGTAAACCTAAAATCCAGAGTGATGTAAATTAGAAGCATGAGAAATGCTGAGGAGCCAGAAAAGGTGAAAAATGTTATCAATCTCGTATGACATGCAGCATAGAAAACAGTGATGTCAGCTCCTATGAGACTTCCTATGACTTCCTATGTCCTGCTTTTAACACGCTCAAGTTATCTTGTTGACAACTGTCAGTAGATGTGAAACAGTTTAAAAAATAAAGGGATCAGCAGCAACTGACTTAAGGACAGGTCATAGCCAGTATGCCTATGGTGATACTTTGATGTTCACCAAGGTCATACATTGTGCTCTTCCAAACCAGAGGAGATGGGTGCAGAATTAGCTGAAAAGTACTTCACTTAACATCTACTAAATGCAGGACCGAGGTGAGCTGCAACACCAGAGGTATTCCAGCCGTAAAGATGCTCCTCCCTGGTGGCAAAACTCACAGGCTCCCACTGTGCAGAGGAAGACTCCAGGTAGTTCCATGTGCACTGTTGATCTGGGGACAGCATCACAGCTCATTCCTTCACTGAGCCTGATCCTAAGGTGCCCAATTTTTTTTGTTTTTACAGAAAACTCTACTAAGAAGTCTCTAATGATGTCTCATTTTAAACAGCCTACAGATAACTGTTGTAAATTGGGAATAAAGATATAATAAATAGGTATGATAAAATGGGTACACTGAAACCTGTTTAATATACTATGTAAAAAATAGATTATAAAATAATACTGTGAAAACAGATGAATACATTTCTTGTGCTACTAGATTCTTGGACAGAAGAGGCAAACAATACGGAAAATAGCACGGTAGAGCTTTATTTTACACCTAGAAAGTTTCTGACAGGGTTTCAGACTGACTGCCACAATTCAAACAGAACATAGGTATGCACAGAGGCGTCTAAAAAGCAGGAAATACTAACCAGTGTGGATGAAAGAAAGTCTAACTAGCCAGCTTTATGATAGTAAAAAGTGATTGAAATCTGAACCTTGCTGTATTTAACAGCCTGCACGTCACATTTCCCCAGACAGCTCCTCTGAAAGGTTGACCAATTTGTTTCAATACAGTGGCCACCCAACAGCACCAAGAAAAGACAGTGTATATCCAAAGCACTGTATGGAAATTCTTCTTCCAAATGCACAATGTGAATCCTAAAGTACAAAAGCAGTTAATTTATCACAGAAGCAGAGATTCCTACAGTAACTAATTCAAACTGCTGATGATGCACTAAATCAGAGTGAGTGATGAACACATACATAGCAGCAAGTGAAGTTCAAAAGGATACAGATCTATGTGATCAATGAGCTGCCACATGGCAAATGAAATGCAGTGTTGACAAACGTACAGTAATAGAGATGAGGCTTCAAAATAATCAAACCAAATATAAGAAAAATCTAAATAAACCAGTGCAGAAATGTCTCATTACAAAGCTGGAGGTGCCTCTTTACACGCATCTAAGTACCAGACCTTCAAATCACTGGGCTTTCTCTCTATATTTAATATGAAAAAAATATGCCTTGCCATAAAGCAGTAAAACCTTCCAGGTGATGTAATACAGTGACACCAGTCATGTAAGCAACCATCTATTTCAAGCACACAGATTAGGAACAACAGCCTACAGATGAAAATCTCACACAAATCTAATATTATATTGCATATTACCCCTCTGAGTGATGACTGAATGATAAGGCCAACTTACGGCTTCTTCCTCTACCAATCTATGCAGTTCAGAAACATAATCACAGCAAGTGGTGCTGACCATACTCTAATCACTGCCCTAGCTGATTAATGGCTTTTTGACTGAAAAGCAACACCACTTTGTAAGAAGAATACTGACACTCAGTGACATGCACCTCTTGAATTTCCCTGGAGCATAAGAATCCTTGCACATCATGAAAGATGTCAGGACTTTTAAAAAAGAAATCACCTACAGTGAGAAGGAAGGGTTTATTAGACATTTTCTACAAAAATAATAGCTGTGACTTTCTTGTATGAAAGTGTTACCAGCTGTGGCTATTACTGTCATTATTCAATTATTCATTACAGCCAATATAAATATGTTCTCTTTTTGTTTCTTCTATGGACTGCTATGTGAAAACAGTGAGAAAGTTCCTTGTTACTAAATCTTCTCTTTGAAAATGTCACATGGTTCAAGACATCGTATGTCTTTGAAGGGCTTCCAGAAAATCATACCTTCACTAGGTAGTCTCTTGGCTGCAGTTTTATTGTGGAACTTCCACACTATAATCCAATGGTCTTTCACAGTATATTTACCATGATAGGAACAGGTCAGTTATTCTTGACAGCTATGAATATCTCCAAAGCCACCTACACTGTAAAACTGAGCATCTTTACTACAATTTTACCTCCTTGCAGACTCCTCAACAGAACGGTTTGCTGAACTGTTAGGGATCATGTGCGCCTTTGTACAGTTGCTTCAGCTCACATTCACTGTTAAAGAACATCCAATAAAGAGGTCCACTCTCCTTCATCAACTTTTCTGTTCTCCTTTTTAACACAACTGATTGTTTTGTTTGACATATAAGGGATTTTTCTCCCCTGGGCTATCTTGATCTGCTCTCCAAAAAGTCCATCTGCCAGGTGACAGCATGTAATTAGATTAAGAAAAAAGTAGTAAGGAACAAAGAAAGGCAGCTATCCCATTTACTTCTTGCTCTGAATCTTATCTTTTCCTCTCCTTAACCCAAAGGTTAGCATATTTGTAGCTCCTCTTTATATAAAAGCTTTAATTCTGTAGCTCTTAATTAGATGATGAATCATACCTTGATTTCGATGAAACCACAAACACTCAACACAAACACAAATAAAGGGCTACTCATTATGGTTTATGCTAGTGTGATAAGACTACAGGAATACTCTTTTTTATCATTTGTGAAACACTAAGGACGTACCTAATACACCAAAACCAACTGAAATAACATTAATGTTATTAACACTGACGTGCTTCATGTACTGGAGGCTAATGAAAAATAAAGCAAATAAGATAAAGTGAAGGTCCTTCAGAACTCAGTTACTCAGCAAGCCATTAGAATGAGCCAGGAGGAATGAACCATCAAGTGCACTTTCAGAGTATTCATTATTTGAAGAGATTTATAAATAGCAGTAATAAAAAATTGATTTTGCAGCTATCCTTGAGAAAGGCCATTTAGTTGAATGTTAGAATTCAATGATAAAACTGGATTCAAAGGAATACAATGCTAAATCCCAAGTAATGGTACCGTGGCTAAAGAGCTAAAAAGCCCAAACGAATGTATGATAGAAAGGGTAAATTAGTCCTACAGTTCCCCTTATCATTAGCAAAGCTAGCCTCCCAACTCTACAGTGCAGGAACACTATTTTTTTAGCTCTACAAAACACAAAGAATTAAATGATTGAAAAACATGTCCACTTGTGTAACTTGTAGCTTATGAACAAGCTTATCAACTTAATGTTTTATTCTGTTCAACTTGGAGACATGCTCATGGAAAATCTCTACCTGGATTTCAAATACGCTTTATAAAAGAATAGAATATCATCTTCCTACTGAACTGATGCCAAGACTTTCACTAGTCACATTTTCACAGTTAGATTTTTCATAGACTTTCATGAGCAAACAGAAGAGTTTCTATTTAGAGCAGAACTCGTGAAAAGCAGAAATAATAGGAAACCACTCAAATCAAAAAACAAAGCTCCATTACAACTTTATGGTAATTATGATTATTTAATCCCTGCATAGCCCCATTCTTTGATCTGAACTTTTTTCTAAATCTATTTCAGGACAACTTTCACACTGTTATTTCTCAGACAAACGTAGAAGAAAATAGAAAAAGGAGGTTTGAAATGTATATATTAAAACGTTCCCTTTCTGAAACCCTAAGTGAAATACTTTTTTTGCCAAAAAAAGTGCTATTGAATTTCTATATGAATGGATCTGCGCAAGGAAAAGTTTCTGGCTGGAATATGGAGTTTGCTGGACTTAGGGCAGAGGTCTTACTGGCTTAAACGAGATGAGGGTTTTACCCTTGACATAAACAAGATTTTATGAAGGAAACTTTTGATTTCAAGATTTCTTATCTGGATAAGAAGATTAACTAACTGATCTGACCTGGTGTTACAACTAAGAAAATGAGCCAACTGGGTACTGTGAATAAGTTATCCTGCAAATCCTGAATGTCCTATAAACTCTCCAAAAGGCTGTATTTCCCCAGCAGGTTTTCGTTCATTGCCTATTGCATGGAACAAACCTCTCTGACATACCAAAGCCTTTATTTAACTTTTGGTTTACATTTTATCTCCAATTCATTTTGGTTAGAGGTAGAATTATTCTGTTAAAAAATGACCTGATCCCAGACGTAGTTTATTTAAATTTCAAAATGAAAAGCTTACTAAGAACAGATAAGATTGATTGCTCTTTCCATCCTAGCATAATTGTATTTCAGGTGAACATCAATTTACTTTAAAGGACACTTCTAAGTAGCAGGCTGCATCATACATAATTCATCAATCACAGCTGCCTGTAACATGATTTACTCAAGCAGATTTCAATGGAATAGAGGGAGTCGCATTGTTTTTTATGCTTTTGCTTGTTTGTTTTTAAAGAGTTTACGAAACACTCATTTGCGCTGAATTATTGCTGAAAAGAGTTCATCCTTGTAATCACTATGTTGAATTTCTTTCTCTTCGTACAGAAATGTTACCTCTTTACATTTCTGTTAAAAGGCAGAGTGAGTTTTCAAAACATTGTTAAGGCAGAGAGCACTCCATGCTTATCAAAGGTAAAAATAAAGCTCAAGGATTTTGCTATGGGGGAAAGGAAGGCAAAATATTTATCTGAAAAGCATTACTAGTTTTAGGGCTGTGTATTTTCTATCTGGCTTGACATCATGTGTTATTATTTGTTATACCAGCACACAAGTGTATTTGAAGAAAAATGGCTCTTTCCTCAGCTATGCTTTCACACAGTTGCCACAGGGATAAAACGGCTTTTACATGGCAATCTACACAAAATGGACACAATACTGTGGGCCAGTTAAAGTGCTATTGCTTGATACACCAAGACATACAGGTGGAACTGGGGGCACTGCCTTCTGTGTTACACTACTCAGCATCTCCCACCAAACTCAGCTTCAGGGACATGTTGGTGCCTCAGATGGTACTGAAATAAAGAAACATTTCCACAAATAGATGCAAATACAGTTTAAAAACAAGAGAGAGAGCGAGAGAAACTGCTAGAAATGCACGCCTACACAAAGACAGAAATGCCTTTACTTACTTGTAAGCCCATTTGAAATACAGAGTGACCCATAAAGTTAGCCAACATTCGAATTAGAGCTGCACCCTGTGGGAAATAATAGGAAAAGAAAAGAAGTTACCAGTTTTGCACATCAGTATTATACAATAACAACAATCTGAAGCAGGCATTTCCATCCTACATTATCATCTTGAAAACTTACGATTAACATAATCTTTACTTGTGCTGGAATGAAAGAAAAGAGAGAAAATAATCCAAATGCTTACAAGGAAAAGTGAGGAAGTAGACTGACATTGTTAATATCCTGCCCTGTATACTGAATAAGGTGTAGGTCATAAAACACCCTCTCTCCACTGCTGGAGCATGGATGTGTCAGCTCCACAGCTGGTTGCCCCCAGCCCTTCTGTGCACTCAGTAGTACTGCACAGCTTGAAATGAGGGCAAAAAATAACATCCACGCTGAATTCTACCACAGTGATTATTCATAATATTTTTACCTTCATTATACTATTGTAAATCAAGATTTATTGATACTACTTTCCTTTGTAAAAGCCTTCAAGATCTGACGATCTGGAAGTGGATCATTTTCATAACAATTTTGTAAGGTGTTACATTTATAAGATGTAAGATGATACATATTTGACTTAATAATAGTCAGCTTATTTCCCACAGTGTCATGCAAAGAGGTGTCTGTATAACACTCTTTCCCTACTTATACCAGTTCTTATCCCTTTGCCTCTTCAGGTAAAGCAGAGACCTCTAAAAAATTTCTTTTGTTTCACAGGTGATTCTAATTCTCAGTACTTACACCAAGAAAAAGATACATACTTGCCAGAGTAGCTTTCTTTAAGGCATCCCTTTTATGTCTTCTCGCTCCCTCTCAGAACCACAATTGCTGTGTATTTTCCCCTTGCACAAGTTCTCTATTTCAAGTAGAAATATCTTTGCAGATCTGATTTGATGATTTACCTACAATACCCCACTTTGCAATCCAATTTCAAGACAACCAGCCTTCCAAGCCCATTAATTAAATGTTATACTTAGTACTGGTCACTGTACCAGAGGAAGGACACTTTTGATTTAAAGTCAGGGAATCAAAGGCCGTAAGAATACATGATGCTAGGACTCAACGACCTCAGCTACAGATGCAGGTTCAGTTCAAATAGAGAGAGAAAAAAAAGAAACATTTCACAGATTCAAAAATTCACAGGTTCTAAAGCCAAAAGGACTATCACAACAATGTAATCTGACTTCCTGCATTAATAGAGGTCAAACAATAATTTAGGCAAAACCCTTATTGCTTCTCTTTACACAATAGCATCTATTTTAGGGAGATTCAAGAATAGGAAAATGTTTCACAGTACTACATCGTTTGTCACAACTAATATTTACTCTCACAGTGAAAATGTGCACCTTTTTACTAATTTGAATTTCTCTAGCTTCAGCTTTCAAAACAGAATTTTATGTCTTCTGCTAGATTAAAGTTCAGAATAGCTTTGGAATTAAACAGTTGCCCCATTTTTAGACCACTTTACACATGTTCCACTGATTTTTTGTATAGTGACTATTTTTGAAGTACAGAAGGGAATATCTGTAATAACCAACATTTGAAATAATGACATACATCAAAAAGATTCATAAATTGTTAGTAAATTGTAAGAAAATACCACAAGTTCTTCACATAGGCAGCAACAACAAATAATATATAGCTAGCAAAGTAACTGAAGGGAAAAAAAAAAAAGAAAAAAAATCATGAATTGAGGAGATGTTTGTAGTTGCTCAGAAGAGTTGAGCAGTGGATAAACCAAAAGATGGTGTTTGCATTATTAACGCTATGCTGTTTTTATGGTGGTACATAATCTTACTGGGAGACCAATCATGTCTGGAGCACACAGCAGCATAGAAAATAATCCCTATTGAAACAGGAACATAGGTCAGGAAGCATTATTACCTTTATTTTACTAGAGGAATAGAATGAGTAACGTTCTCAGAGATGTTTAAGCAGATAAACAGCAGATAAATCTATCTAAGCTGATAAAAAGCAGATTAAAAAAAAGTAATAGATAGATAAATCCTATTTATCAAGTAACTTGGGCAGGGCAACCCAAAACATCTGTAACAGAACCAAAAATACATAAAATATAAAAGCGATCAGCCTAAATCCTTAACAACAAAGTCATTTTTCCACTTTATCACACATCCCTTTTCCTACTCACTTGTTAGTATTCCCTTATTTCTTTCTCACGGTTTAAATTTCCCATAGTAGCAATGGACATATATTTATATAGGCACCTTAATTCTACTGACTTCTGTGAGAAGTAAGCAAGCAAATACCTTCATATGATCTTGCTTATAGAGTCTTCTTCTATCCAAAGGCCAAGAACTGTCAGATACACATAAAAAAATTATAATTCCTCTCACATGTAACATTTAGCCACACGCTGGATGGAACTATGGCTGGTCTTTAAACAACAAACAAAATAAAAAAACAAGCAAAGACTGAACAGGAGATCCAAGGGACAAAGGCAGGACTACTCTCTCAGGGTCAGTATCTTTTCAGAGCTACTTTAGAAGCACTTTCTACCAATTAATAACCTTCAGGAAACCCAGAAGTCATACTTACAGCTTCCAGAACAACATGCTTGTTCCAGTTCTGCCATCTTCCCTACACAGGGAAAGCAAACGCCTTCTTGACAAGGGAAGGGGAGAGAACGGGAGGGAAGGGGATTCTAAAGAAAAAGGGGAAAACGGAAAATCATGGTACCTCAAGAGAAAAACTGTCTTGGGGAGAAGGGAGGAGAAACAGGAGCAAATGCAGCCCTTTGTGTGGAGGCAAAAGAAATGGGAGGAAAAAAAGGGAGGAAACCACACACTTCACCTTTCTTGCACTTTGAGAGCAGGCAAAACAGAGAATAGTAATAAATTCGTAAGAAGAACAGAAACAGTTCTGGGAAGGAAAGAGAAAGGCAGCAAACACTGGCACTCTGACTGGAGATGAAGAGAAATAGGTTTGCAGGCAGAAAGACAAAAAAGCAAGAGGTATGCAGAGTAACAGGCATATGGAAGAGGAGCTTACTTAAAAGCGAAGCATGAAAGATGACCCTAATCAGAGGGGCCTGGAAGGTAAAGGAGGCATATGCAGTAAGTTCAGTTACAGCAGTAATAGAATACATAGCCTTGGGGTCATCTGAATGGCCCAATGTGCTAGTATTTTCACTGCCTATCCACCTAGCAAGCAGTGAACTAGATGAAGTCCAGAGGACCTATGCTTCCATACCTTCTGAAAGCTTCTCTGACCTAGACCTAAACCTAAACCTACAGAAAAATCCTAAATCACAACAAACCTGTCCTGCTGCAGAGGCAGCCCTTTTGAACCTGTCAGTATTGTTCCCTGAACGCATTGACATGCAACCAGTCTGCTCCCCACTTCACTCTCAGGGCCACTTCTGCTCTGCCAACATTTCTCCAACCAAGGAATGACATATGGAGTCTTGAGAAGTGAACCTGGCTCTCCTACGGGGCAGAATGGCTATTTATTGATGATTTAAGTGCTCTCTTCCAGGCAGTGGATGACTCAGTACCTTGTCAAGAGGTAAAACTCATTCGTTTAAAAGGTCTAGTGGAAAGTAATTCTTCCCTATTCAAAAAACGTACCTATGTTCCTGCCAGTGTAAAATCTGACTAACCTTAAGCCATTGTACCCATCTTAATAAAAGTCTACTCAAACAAATACATTAGATATTCAGTCAATGATTAATGGCACTACCTGGCTTTAGTGAAACACTGTTCATTAGCAGACCTCGTAAATGCTTCGTAAGACACTGACATCAATATCCTGCAAATTAAAAGGAAACTGAGGCACATCATAGTGAAATCATTCGCTGAAGATCAACCGGCATGCTCCTCATATAACCTAGGAAACAGCCAAAGCTTCCTCAGCCTCAGCACTGTGACTCCACTGCTACAGGAAAGGAAGGTAGAACACATCAGTAGAGCAACTGATACCATCTACCTGGACTCATGCAAAGCATTTCACACTTTATCAGGGAGTGTAGCGATAGGACAAGGGGTAAGTTTTAAACTGAAAGAGGGCAGATTTAGATTAGATATCAGGAAGAAATTCTTTACTGTGAGGGTGGTGAGACACTGGAACAGGTTGCCCAGAGAAGTTGTGGATGTTCCATTCCTGGAGGTGTCCAAGGCCAGGTTGGACAGGGCTTTGAGTAACCTGGTCTAGTGGACAGTGTCACTACCGATGGCAGGGAGGTTGGAACTAGATGATCTTTAAGGTCCTTTCCAACTCAAACCATTCTATGATTCTATGAACATGTCAGCTACTCCATAGAAATTAACTGCATACAGTCCTTTTCTGCAAAGTGCTCTTGGGAAAAGCCATGCTCATGGGCAATTAGCCAACACTGGCTGAAGTGCTGTAAGTTTATGCTCTTTCTTTCCCTAAAGCAACTTGTTTGTACACTCACATCACGGTAAAGACCACCCATAACTAAAATTAGGAACAGAATTCCTCTATATGTGAGCTGAACTTGTCTTCAAAATCTACAAAATGCAGAGTCACAGTTAAGGCATTCAGTCTAATTCTCTCCACACCAACATAAAATAACATGATTGCAACCTTGATCTCAGATAAAATGAAACCAATTTTTAAAGACCTACTCGGAGATTTTTTGATCCTTTGGCAGCACTACAGGTCACAATTACTGTAAGTTAATTTAATTCTGACTTATTGTATGATCCAATTGTATTATACCTGAATTCTTACATTAATTGTTTCACTTGCAACTTGCATCCTGTAATCATTTCTTATACAAAAAAAAGTACCAAATAGAATTTTGTTTAACAGGAAAAAAAAGTAAGTCTTATGTATAAACCCACAAATATATGACTACTGCATACTACACAGTACTGTTATACAACCACACTGGAGGAGATACATCTGACCCAATGCAGGTATCTGTAGCATCTGTGTCTACAATTACTTCAGTTGTTTAGACTTCCTTTACGGTCAATGGACAGCACCAGTTGCTTCTGGGTGCACTTTATCTCATCTTAAAGTAGACCTCCAAACAGAACAGGAGAATTGTACCCTAAAAGCACCCATCTCTTGTAATTCACTCCAAAAGTAGCCTCGGGCGACTAGCTCATATGTACATGTCTGCACTACATACATCTAAAGTGAGGTGAGATGAATTCAACTGCATTGTCCAAAAAGGCTGTACAGAGACTGATTCCCCACTCTGTTACAAAAGTTCTGTACTAGTAAGCAGTTCCCAAGAATTTCTGGGTTGTGGAGATATAAAACTGGTGTGACACCATCCTTGTCTTATACACAGTCAAATAAAATATATCACATCTCAATTTATTCTACATTGTCATACTTTCATATAGGAAAACCAGCAAAGGTAGGTATTCAAGAGGGCCCTGAAGAGAATCAGCGTGGTCACTAGCTGAAGGTGGATGTTCTGTACCAAGCAGATAGTGAAGAAAAGCACTCAAAATAATGACCTGGTGAAGCACTTGGAGTAAAGAGAACAATATGAAAAAATCAGTAAACCAGCACATAGGATTATGCAGAAGCTAGGAGGCAAGGGCAAGGGGCTGTGTGTGACGAGATACAAGTGAGCTGGAAGTTCCTTCAGCATTATCCTTTTAAGGACCAAAAATTATGTTGGTATTCTAAAAAGTGCTCATGAGAGAATGTCACCAACACAAAACAGAAACCATGAACTGCAACTGCCTCTTGTGAGGGTGAAATAATCTATCATTTTGTAACTGTGTTGGAGTGCAGGAAGGAAAAGAGACCATAAAAGGCTGACCCAGAAAAAGCATAGCTCTTCCTTCCTCCTTCCCATCAAAACTTGTCATTTTTTCCTAGAACATCAACTTTTTTTTTTTTTTGGTTCTGCTTTTGTGTGTTTTGCTGCTTTTTATTTAACTGTAGGATTGAGACTCCTCTGACTGAATGCAGATGCCTACATTGTAGCTATCTGATGCTTACTCAGTTGTACAGAGCTGAGCCAGCTGCCTACACTCCCTTTAAAGGCAACGGAGAGCAAAGCAAGCACTTCAGCTCATCCTGACGCATCTCATCCAAAGACATGCATCTAAAATAGGACAGATGAATTATCTTCACTGGTGATACAGGGAGGTTAGAGGACTAGTCAATCACAGGAGTCTACACAGTGAACATCCCAAGGGAGATGACATGAATCCCTCTGAAGATACTTTATTCTGCAACTTACAGAGTAACCTTAGAACTTGTGCAAGCGTAAACAGTGCAAAAACACCTCCCTGAGTTTGCAAAGTCTGAGACAGCATCTTGGAGGCTCACCTATCCATTTATCTCACGTAACACCAAATATCAGTAACAATAATTACACAGACCTCAATATATCTCTTCCTCACCTTGCCGTTCTTGTTTAGGAATGAAAGCTGTTTATTTTAATTTAGTTCAGAACAATCCCTTTTGTGACATAAAAGTTAAAATCAGGAAGTATCCTGGTATGAAAAACACCACTGTGGTATTCAAGGTGTAAGTGGGGAGTGAGATGCTGAGCAGAGGAGCATTGGGCTACCAGCAAAAATCACATAACTGAATTTCTAAAAAGAAAATGTAATATGGCATTCTTCCACAACATCTCCACCCATCCATTTTGCTGCTTCTTTTCTCATTTAAAAAAAAAACAAACACAAATCCAACATTGAATACAGGTGATTAACATTCGTCTATTGTGCAGCAGTCAGTCTTGATTAATAGGTAATAGCACCGCTTGTTTTTCAAATACAATGGGACACAGATAGGAGGCCTACAGTTATTTTTGTGTATGCTGCTATCCCTGCAATTTTAGGGTTACTTTCCCTCTAGCTAAGGGAAATGTGAATTACGCTATACTCTACCTAAATCACACTAGATTTTATTCATATTATTGATAGAGCTATTATTATCAATAATAACTTCTTATAACCACCTTCATCTTCATTGATTAAAACAAGGCTCAGACCACATACAGGCATTCACTCTTTCATAAAGAGCTCCTGATTTAAGATGAGAATCGATATACAAAGTTTGATGGTTACTAATATATACCTGATATATACCGGTATTCTTTTTTTTAATGAATCAGTCACATTACACACACATTAAATAGTTCCCTCCCTAAACTATTTACCCTCAGCTATAGGCAAACTGCCTTGTCAAAGACTCTTTTTAAATCCAATATCTACTGACTCCCCCCAAGAACTCCAGCTGGTTAGTGAGACAGAATCTCCCTTTGCAACAGTTATGTCCAGGTAAGACCAACATATTTATCCACGTGCTCAGTTATCTTACTCTTTATACCTTATACAGTTCCCACCTCACCAGAGAAGGAAGTCAAACTCATGAGCCTATAGCTCACAGGACTTCCCCTGGAGCCCCTTCTGTAAATTACCCCAGCAATTCTCTGGCACTGTGGCCATTTGTAAGGATGGTCTACATCCCATTGCCAGAAGTTCTGCAGCTCCACATGTGGTTACCTTCAGAAGGTGCAGGTGGATGCCACCCACCTCTGCAGACTTCCTAATAACTAATTCAGCTCTTTTAGTTAGTGTTTCCCATATACCTACCTGAAATTGATAGTTCCTGCAACCTATCTGTTACAAAGAATAAACTGAGCATGGAAATCAACCCATTCTTCAGCAGGGAAGTCCAATACAAATAATTCACTGCACTTCTCTGTTATTTCCTTAAAAATCTGTGTCCCTCTTTTGCCCTTTGGCTATGACATGGCCCCTCACCCAATAAGCCAGAGCTGTACCTGCTGTACACACTCAAGTCAGGGATGAGCTACCTTAGCAGAATCACTTAAGATCACACAAAAACTTTCAAATTTTGCCTAATATGTTTTGAATAATGGTTGAAATGTATCTTCACGAAACATGCTGGAGAAAGATTTTTTTGAACTGCAAATGTAATAAAAGCAGCACAGAGGTTTGGTTTTTTTCTTAAAAATGTTGAACAGGTTTTTACAGTACTCTGTCAAATAGAAGCCTAAGGGTACCCACAATCAAATGGGTTCTTAAGTAAATGAGTATAATTTCAGTTCCGTTCAAAGTTCCTGAATTCATAATTGTTTTTTATTTCTGAAAATCTTAGATAATTCTGTGATTCTAAGTTCATTTCAAATATTAGAAGAGCATGTTACCAAGCACTCATACAAAGAATGCACATTTGCACATCATTTTTGTAATGTGAACACTAGCCAACAACTAATATCCAAGTCACGTTTTCCAAAACAATCATTCTTTGTTGGTACTAAGCAATCACAGCTGGATGCCCCATGAAATTTAGCTTATTGGGAAAAACACAGCATGAATTAAAGTGAAAGAACAATGTACATCAAACCCGTAGCAAAAATATGACATTTACAAAAGAACTCTTACATAAAATTAAAAAACAAAATTAAATCTGCCGAATCCTGGAGAAATTTAACACAAAAAAGTATGTTTTGACTAAGTCACATCTGCAGAATTTGCTCAAATGTAAATACAGAATAGTGTATATGTGTGTAAATGAATTATTTAAAAACTCGGTCAACTGAGGTGCTGTGTTACACCACATGGAGTGCACTGAATTAACTGAATTGTTACCCTTAACACATTAAGGAAGGGGACCAAGAGATGGGAGAAGTCTGGCTGTAATGTCCATTGAGCGACCGGTGTGACCTTAAGCAAATCAATGGCCATCCCTTAGTTCTCCTCTAAGAACTGAAAACTGGGTAACTACTTTCAAATCCCAGTGTTGCATTTAAACTGTGCTTCCTTAAGCAAATATATTCACCATACACTCTTGCTTTTTTCCTTTTTCCCCAAGAGAAGTCCAACCATTACTCAGCTCCCACTCAGAAGGTTATGCTGAAATCATCTGAACCATCTTTCATGGTATGCGGCTTTACCCTGATAGTCGTGGAACAAGAGTGTCCTGGTCATGCCATCAGTTACAATATGGAACCGCGGCGGGCTCCTCTGGAATTCTTCAGCTGCCTCTATCCAAAATACCTCATCTCTGGGAACTGCAGAAGTACTCGCTGAGAAATTCTTTTCAGGGAATTAATTAGACTGTATCATGAGTCACCAGCACTAAATCCCTCTTTCATTTTCAGAAACTGAGCACTCTAATACACCGGGCTTGGCTATTTTCTGTATTCTCCAATGGCACCTCCAAATACTACACGAAAAATGAAGCTTAATGTATGTGAATTTGATGAGTGTGAATGCTTCCTTATTTGATTAGGATAACATTCGTATTTGTTTAAGCGAGTAAACATGTGCCTATGACTGTCTCCCTGTGGCAGAAATGTAAAATGTTCACATGAATTCCTAGAGGCTTTCCCTTTGGAAAACCCACATAAAAGCCATGAGAAGAAGTAGTAAGAAAGGAGATAGGTATATGCAGACTATGCAGCATACTAGTACAAAATGTGACAATATGAGTCTAATCCTGAAGTTCTTAGTCCAGGCCATCATTTAGTGGCACACGGAAGTACCTCAAACACGTAAGCAACTCAAATTCCAGAGCTCACACGCATAAAATTAAGCGTGTAACTACATACATGGCTGAATTTGGGTCTGACTGATTTCCCTGCACTTGGTAATAAATTGTTAAAAAGTAAGGGACTACATTGGTTAAAAGGAGCCAAAAAATCCTATCCCTACTTGATTTTAACAGTACTGACTGGGGGGGGGGGGGAAATCAGTCAATTTATCTTCTTTACTTTTGAAAATAATACAGAATTTCCAGTTGATATTTGCTCATCAAGCAGTGCACACCCACAAGTTAACGTGTTGTGATACTCAGCAATAAACCCAGGATATATTTGAATAAACCAATTAAATGTACACTATTTTTAAAACTTTACTTCCAGTGTGGATGAGCCAATATTTTTAAAATCAACAAATACACCTATAAACCTGTAATGTACTGTGCTAAATCATCAAAGACGCATAAAGGCATCTTATGTTTTTTTTATAGATTGTTGGACCATTTATCTGATGCCAAAACATCACTGAAAAAGCAACATTATATTCAACGAGAGCTTTTCACTGGGAAATCATAATCATTTTCTATTCTGACAAACACAGCTGTTCTAGGGCTGGATAATACCAAAATGGTCAGATGGTAAGATGAGCTTTGGTGAATGTTTGTCTTAGACATAAATTCTGTTGCAAATTTTAGGAACATGACACAATGAACAAAATTCAGGGGTAAATGACCATAACTAATCATGTTCTTCAGGTGGATATTGTCACATCATTTTCCTTGAATAATAAAATGTATCAGTTGCCTAGACAAAATGCTATTGGGACCCCATTTACAACAGTAGTTTCATTTAGCCTTACCAACAAAATCTCTTTTGCATGTTCTGACACCACTGACAAGGACAAAAGCATGTTATACTTTTTCATTAACTGCTTGTATGAGGAAATCTTCAAGGATGGACAAACACAAGAGGCTGATGACATTATCTACATAGACGGGCCATCATGAGAATTCAAGTAAGTAGCAAATAAACCAGTGCATCTTAAAATCCACTGTATTAAGAATCTCTTGAAATAATAAAACTGGCTTCACAAATCCAAGTTTTCCATTAGAAGTAACAGACAAAGATTTTCACTTTTATGATGAATACTTACAGAATTGTTTACATGGTCACAGTTACTTCACTTTAGAGAGGAAATGCATCATCATTTTACCAACCAGCTCCACAGAGAACCCAAAAGCAAATTAAGTAAAATAAAATGCAAAATTTGTGATGATTCTCCATTGACGACTACCTTGGGGATCAGTATGATCTATAGCTATGATAGCTATCTATTAATCCAGCCAATGTGTTCTGTAGTGATACGGGATAGCACTGGGGTTTTTTAACTAGAGTATTATGCCATAATAAAACAAAGATTTTAAAAGTCTATGTCTCAACGTAATTTATCTTCACCAACCATACATTTAATCTCGTCAAAGATTGAAATCAGGTCTGTTTGTCCAGGTTTGTTTCCGAAGCATGAAAATTAATATTCCTTTTTTTTTTTTTAATTCACTAAATACCACATAAGAATCTCAATCCATTTGCCTAAGACTGATTTGCAGTTAACTACAATTAAACATGCCATTCTACTTTCTCTCTTTCAACAGCTCTTTTAAGCTTCAGAAATTACCCAGTACTTAAACATACCTTTAAAAAACAGCAACAACAACAACAAAAAAAAATAACAGTGTGGCAGAGGTTGTTCCAGAGAGTCCTGCAGGCCTGCAGGATCATATTTTGATCAAAATACTGATCATATTTTTATGTCAAGTTTTTTTCCTTTTACTCTGTTTCATTACCTCCAGTTTATTTTCTATTTCTAGTTCTCCCAATTTGTTCCAAGTCACCTTAATGCTTGTAATCACTGCTCTTGTTTTACTGATCTGAACTAGGATGTGTGTCAGCAAAAGTCATCCCTTGCCTTTACTCCGGCATCATTGTTTTTTGGAGTCCTTTAGGGAAAAAACAGAAACTACCTGCAAAGGCTTACAAGGGTACTTTCTACTTTGTCCTTTGCTGAAAACGGCTGTCACAAAGTAGAGCTGGAGAAGCAGAAAAGGCAAGTGCGTGTCAGGAACTCTGGTGCATTGGCTAGTACCTCCATGTACACTCATCTTTATCAACACTTTATTTTAAGCCATGGAAACATCTGAGACACAGATGCACTGCTATTCTGTTCCTTCTACTCCCTGTCAGGGCAAGACGTATGAGGAATGATGGCAGGACACCATGTCTTATGCCACCACTACCATTTCTGCTTCAATCACCTCCTCCAGTCCTTGGGAGCTGCTGTTTGCTGGTGCCTTTAGACAGGGAACAGGCAGAAGACAGTCATGTACCACAACAGGTTGTGTCTTCCCAATTGCTCTACCTTGACTAAGCAACCTAGTCTAATGAGCTCTTCTTTAAAATAAAATTATTTTATTAACATTTGTGCTCCATTTTTTGTTCTTTCCAAACAAAC
Source organism: Burhinus oedicnemus (assembly GCA_008921705.1). Classification (NCBI taxonomy): domain Eukaryota; kingdom Metazoa; phylum Chordata; class Aves; order Charadriiformes; family Burhinidae; genus Burhinus; species Burhinus oedicnemus. The sequence goes on along the minus strand of VFFE01007795.1, from coordinate 2,869,023 downwards.
TCATATACAGTTCACCCCAGTGTGGGGAACATAATGCTCCTGCAGCACTGCAGGTGTGTAGCCGTTTATATACCACACACAGTGGTTTCTATGTTTCTTCTTCAGAAAATACTATCTTAGCATACACTGAACAGCGTAAGAGGTTAATGACGGGTTTTTTTGGGTCAGGAAGCTGCTCAGATGCCTTAAGAGAGGTATTTTAAGTATCTTGAAGCACCTGCCTAGTTTTACGAACTAGCATCCACCAGCTGGAGGGGGACAGCCTGCATACTTTAAGTCAGGTACTCTTGGGGCTGCTCTGAACTTGAACCTAAAGGTCTCACTGACTGAGCTGCGACGGCTTTCACACTGGAAGCAGTAACAACCTACCACCTTTTTATCTAAACAGAAAGAAATTATTTTCATTACAAGATACTTCCTCTGGTACAATGCATTACGAACAAATGGCTCCTGAAAGCACCTTCTGCAATCTGGGCACTGACCTGCTGCACTCGCAAGTCATGGAACAGAAACCAGCATCACGCAAACGCACACCCAGGACTTAATGGCATTCACAGATGACTTCACGGCTAAATTAGTCAGGGAGAACAAAAAGCTCTCCCTTTACACTGCGGTAAAGGAACGGGTTGCAAAGCCACCTGGATTGTACTGTAAGACTTTTAACTAGCTGTATGCCATCTCACGTTACTGATTTAGTCATGTGAATAATTACATATAAAGCCTATTTTACTATTTGTAATATTTATGTTGTACTTCTTTCACTGTTAATGAGCTGCTCACTTTTGTGTGGTCATTTCATAGATGCACATTGTCACAATTTCATTGCACTCATGAACTGAGTGGATTTCATTCTGATACTAATCCTGGCTTTGCTGGGCAGAATAGATGTTTTGGGGCTTTTTTTGTTTTATTTTGTTATTACAGTGCCAATATCCTTCCCAGTACCTGAGGAAAAGAAGTAAAATGGACAAATTTTTTAGAGAGCCTTTCCAGTGACTGCAGTTAGCCCTCCTCTTCTTCCACATTCTTGCAGAACACGTTATGCTGTAAAGTTCCAAAGAGAATGAGCAAGCCACTGCTTTCAATTTCTTAAATTCTTCTTTGCCAGAACTGTTACTGCAACATTCAGGGAAGCTGAGCATTTTGATTTGTGCAAATTTTTAGTTGAACAGATTTCCTAACGCAGAACATTGCCTTTGAGGGAAGGCAGGGAGCATGGTCCCCCTTTATTAGAGATATATCTTCTTTCCATCACTCAGACACAGAAAACAGGAAAAAGCATTTTTAAAGAAGCAGCACAGAGTTAAGAAGAAAAAGAAAATTATGCATACAAAAGTGTCGGAAATAATGAATTGTTTGCATTACAAAGCCGGGGCCAGTAACTGATCTCAGTGCTGAGGTTAATTTTGCTTACAGGGAGGAAAAAAAAGCAATATTCTTCCCTATTTCAGTCATCCTCTTCCTTGTTTGATTATTGTTTGTCACTTGCCAAGACATATTCTACTGGGGGTACTTTTATAGTTACACTCCATCACACTGGTCTTGCCTGCTCTGATTGCTGCCAGAGTCTTCAACCAGCACACTTCAAAGCATGCAGCAGGCTGATGGAAACAACTTCAGATATTATCTGGCTCTCTACAGTGTCCTTGGTGCCCTTTCATCCCTTCTCTTATCTGGCTGTGACTACTCATCTAGGGCTATGACTCCTTTAGTTCTGTCTGGGATCTCTCTCCCTCACGCTGTTCTGGGTCTGGCTGCTCCCTTTGAGATGCAGCTGTCTTGTTTCTCCATTTTATTACAGCCGGTTTTTCCTTGCTGATTGTTGCTTCTCATGTTATTCTTGCTGCACTATCTCCTCCTCTGTTGATGCAGCTCTCCAGGGCTATGATTCCTGCTGTCAGTTATTTCTGGTGTGGAAAGGCTGTCACGCTTTTTGCTTTGATTTAACAATTCTCAGATCCACTCTTGTGTTCAACAGGCTGTATTTCCTACCGCACTTGGGATATAACCACTTTTCCTGTCATCGTGGGAGGACACTATCTCACTTCCAGCTGCACTAGGAAGGCATATCCGCTCTCTGATGTAACTTGAGAGCCTTGAATCATCTACTAGTACTGTTTGTTAATGAACTATCACGACTTCTCAATTTTCTCTACATATTTGTGGCCCTAGTGGAGGATGACGTGCTCCTATCTGAAGAGTGACTAGTATGATGCTTTTGAAAGAGGCAAAACATTACCCTCAACTGCTTAAATGGAAAAACATTGCGTGGGGCAGGGCTGTAGTGCCTGTTTCACTCTGCTTGTGGGATTACCTGAATACCATTCTTCAGGGGTTTATGTCATGAGATTTCTTAACATGTGCAAATTTCCACAAGAAAGTGGAAATGAAAAATATATTCGGCTCCGAGGCATTTAAATAGCACAGTTTCAGTGGTCATCTCTGAAGTGTATAGAAAGAGAAAGAGGTCCATCTTTAAAATCACAGCTGAGTGTCTATCAGGGATGGGCACTTCAACGGTGTCTAACTGATTTTTGCCATACGGATGACAGTAAAGACAATGAAATGACAATGACATTCTATGGTTGTCATTTCACAGAATAAAAATTAGATGGGAGAAAGTTTCATCATTTCAATATCACGCAGAAAATTGTGAAGAGAGAAAAGAGATCACATGGACAATCCAAGGTCCCAGAGAGCACAAGGTGGACATTTAAAAATAAAATTAAAAGCGAAGGAAAAAAAAAATCCATTTCAAAATGTAGGGAAAACATACTGCACATAGTACTAAACTGTTTAAAAATGAATGTTTTATTTAAGACAGTAAAAATGTCCTCACTGATGCTCCTGATCCGAAGTTTACTAGAGTCAACAGAAAAAATTCCCCAGAACTTAATACTTGACAGCAATTTAAAAAATAAGTCAGCAAACAACCAAAAAGCCACCCCAGAAACACCAGCAACAATATCCCTCCAGCAGGGCTCACTGTGTAACGAGGCACCTGAAAATATTTGCACACACACCTGCCCAGGTAAAAGCCTTCAGTATAATTTTACAGTTTGGATTTTATTGACGTACACAGTATCACAGTATTTATATTGGCAGACACGAGAGAGCTAAAAGGATATGCAAATGTACTAGCTACCTAATAAATAAGCTTGTTTCCCTAGTTGATTTTAAGTGCAAGCTATGCATGCATGCATGCAATGTTACATAGGAATGAAACAATATAAGATCTACAACACGTTAAATTTGCTCTGATTTATCCTCAGAAGGAAACAGTGTCAGGTGCTTGGAGGAAGAGACAGCCACAGTGAAAAGAGCAACTAGGAAGTCAGCCAGGAAAGTTTCTTCCTATTAGACACTGCTTATCTCTAAAACAAAAGGATGAATGGTTACACACAATAGCAGACAGATGAATTGTCAGACAAGAAAAGAAAAAAATCATGGGTGAAAAAGTGGGTCTTTTAATCTCCTCACCTATGAAAGTGTGTAAGTAAATTCTTCCATTGCCATTCCTCAAGGTGGTTTGCTAGATCCAATAACTGGGTTAAAAATTTACAGGATCAGTCCCTGATGTGAACACATTCAGTGTCACCTAGCATTGAGGAAAGTTGGCCATCAGAGAAGCTGAGATGAGATGCTGCCATATCCACTGGGCATGGCCACTGTTACACTAAAAAAGGAACCTTTAAAAGGACAGATACAAGACAGAGATTGTACTCTAATCTGCACAGAAAACAGAGTGATTCTATTAGCCTGCATAAAACAGCTAACAGTATACAGATGTATCCTACTGTCCCATTTGTCATTTCAATGCAAATGAAAATTACTTAATGTTTGCAAAGTGTTCTTAAGATGAAAAGATAAGTGTCAAGTATTACAGTTTACTGTGTGATATTACTATTATCATATTAATTAGAAAAAATAATTAGCTTGAAATATGAAGATACTGATGTGAGATAAGCGTCTGAACCGACTGAGGTTCAGCTATCACCAGTAAACATATGATTGAAACACTTAAACAATGAGAATACTTCAGTATGCTAAAAGCTGTTGGCTATCATAGCTTAATTGACCAAGAGTAATGTTTTCAAAGCCAGCTAAGGGATCTTGAAAATGTTACTTGGGCTCTTGAGCATCTCCAGCATTTAAAAATATTTCCTGAAGTATTTTGTGTTTGCATGTTACATCCTATACCTATTACACGGACATAGACACACACACTCATTTGCCCATCCTTAAAGGCATAAGATCCTTTCATGGAAGAGGATCAAGTTGAAGTTACTGCTGACTGGCAATAACTGATGACTGTAGGAGAGGGTACACCACCTTTTTTAGCCCAGAACAAGCACTGGAGGCTCAGTAGGCAAGTCAGCGCTACGCTGCTGCTGTCTTGTTACAGTCTGATGTTAGGCAGCTAATGATGCAAAAGAAAAGATATCAAAGGCAAAGGTGATAGTCAAAAGACTCGTTACTGAATCACTTGCAGAGAGTACAGTACAGCCTTGATAGCAGAAGGCTGCAGGCAGCAGCCTGTATGTCACACATCAAGTGCGTTTGGTCATGAAATTAAGGTACAGTATTAAACGTCACACCATGTAGCAGAGAATCATCATGTAGTATGATGGTAACCACCAGCTTTTGGGCCATATGCAAGCCCAGTCATACGATGGAGAAGGTGGAAGTGTGCAGCCCTCTCACACCTGCACAGAAGCTGTTCAGTTCCAAAGCTGGCCAAAAGGCTTTCTGTCATTGAAATACAATTTGAAACTGCCTGATTTCAATATATATTCCTTCACCGCCCCACAAGGTAGTTCTTCCACTCTCACTATTCAGCAATGACTTCGGAGTTTTCACTAGCTGATACAAAAATTCACATGCATAGAAAACACGGAAAAGAACTCATTACATTTAACTTTCATACTTGACAAGTTTTCTAGAGAGTTTCAATAGGACAAAGATTACACATCTCCTTTTTAAAGCATCTAACACAATTCAGACACTGCCACAAAATAAATAGTAATAAAAACCCCCAAATGTTCTTGCTGAATTCTGACAGCCTCCCAAGTTTATTTATAACATTTAATAACACTGGATGTGTTGAATGTAATTGGCTAAAATCACTGTAGTACACTCCAAATATATTCCACACAAATTATTTAAGCTTCCCAGCTAGCAACCACTGTGGTGTATGTATTTTTACAATGGTATTAGTACGGAACATGATCTTCTAATAGCTACTGACATACCTATATATACAGGTAGGTTTAATTAGTCTCACCTTTTTATAGGCGATCCAGTCAAACACCCTGTCAATGTCTGTGGCTTGCTGCACCTCCTGGGATACTGGATGTGAACTGGCCAAACCATCCAGCAACATCACTTCATGTAGGACATCTGTCAGAAATCTCTGCTTTTCCTGAAATACAGCATACGCAGTAATATCACAGACAAATACACACTTACAACAATACAGACATAATGCACAGTTATCAGGGGCAGCCTCTATATGACTGTTGACTAAAACCAGACTTTCTGGTCTGAATGTAAGCCACCATGACCTCATACAATCTTGAACAGGTATACGGAACAGACAGGAACTAATTCTAGCATCATCGATCCCTCTGACTTGAGATCTTTTGCTGCAATGAAACTTGACTGAAATTAAAGACTATTAAATGAATCAAAATATATCTGTAGGTGCAGGCTGCAATTCTGATTATGACTATTCACTCACAGTTAAGAGTGAGGAGAGAGGCAAAATGGTGTAGTCTTCGATCACAAAAATATATGGATGCTACAAACCCTAGAGCTCATTGGATACGCAGGTACAAAAACTTCTGACAGAGATGTGTAAATACAATTATTACTACTTTATTTAGTGAGATTTAAGTCACTTGGCTCTAAGCGCCAACCTCACACTGCAGGTCAACATAGGACAGGACAATGAACAGAGCCCAGAGCAGTGTTAGAGCAGATGCCTGCATTGTCTTTCATAATTCTGGTATAGAAATCCTTTCTCCTCAAGAGACTGCATGCTCTACAAACTTTGCAACTTCCAGGTTCTTTCAGTATGTCAAGAGAAAAAGGAAGACTAGGGAAAATGTAGGCCCACTGATGAATGAGATGGGCACCCTAGTGGTGGAAGGCACAGAGAAGGTGGAGATACTGAATGCCTTCTTTTCTTCGGTCTTCACTGCTAAAGCTGTCCCTCATGAATCCTAGGCCCTGGAGGCAAGGGGGAAGGTCTGGAGAGAGGAAGATTTTCCCTTAGTTGAGGAGGATCAGGTTAGAGACCACTTGGCCAACCTGGACATCCATAAGTCCATGGGCCCTGATGGGATGCACCCGCGAATGCTGAGAGAACTGGCAGCTGTTATTGCTAGACCATTCTCCATCATCTTTGGAAGGTTATGGGGAACAGCAGAGGTGCCTGAGGACTGGAGGAAGGCCAACATTGCTCCAATCTTCAAGAAGGGCAAGAAGGAGGACCCAGGGAACTACAGGCCAGTTAGTCTCACCTCTGTCCATGGGAAGGTAATGGAGCAACTTGTTCTGGATGTCAGCTCCAAACACGTTGAAGAACAGGAAGTTACTGGAAGTGGTCAACATGGATTTACCAAGGGCAAATCATGCTTGACCAATCTGATACCCTTCTGCAATGTTATAACTGGTTGGCTGGATGAGGGGAGAGCAGTAGACATCTACCTTGACTTCAGCAAGGCTTTTGACACTGTCTCCCATAACATCCTCATTAGGAAGCTGAGGAAGTGTGGGCTAGATGAGGAGACAGTGAGGTGAATTGAGAGCTGGCTGTGTGACAGAACTCAGGGGGTTGTGATTAATGGAGCAGTGTCAAGTTGGAGGCCTGTAACCAGTGGTCCCCCACAGGGGTCAGTACTCGGTCCAATCTTGTTCAATATATTCATCAATGACCTGGATGAGGGGACAGAGTGTATCCTCAGCAAGTTCGCTGATGATATCAAACTGGGAGGGGTGACTGACACTCCAGAGGGCCGCGCTGCCATCCAGCGTGACCTGGACAGGCTGGAGTGCTGGGCAGAGAAGAACCTAATGAGGTTCAATAAGAGCAAGTGTAGGGTCCTGCACCTGGGGAGGAAGAATGCTAGGCACCAGTATAGGTTAGGGGTGGACCTGCTGAAAAGCAGTTCTGAGGAGAAGGATCTGGGGGTCCTGGTAGATAGTAAATTATCTATGAGCCAGTAATGTGCCTTTGTCACCAGGAAGGCCAATGGAATCCTGGGCTGCATAGGGAAGAGTGTGGCCAGCAGGTTGAGGGAGGTCATTCTCCCCCTCTACTCAGCACTAGTGAGGCCACAACTGGGCTCCCCAGCTCAAGCGGGACAGGGAACTACTGGAGAGAGTCCAGCGTAGGGCAAGAAAGATGATTGGGGGATTGGAGCACCTCCCTTATGAGGAAAGGCTGAGAGAGCTGGGACTCTTTAGCCTGGAGAAGACAAGGCTGAGGGGAGACCTTATTCTTGCTTAGAAGTATCTAAAGGGTGGGTTGAAGGAGGATGGAGCCAGACTCTTTTCAGTGGTTCCCAGTGACAGGACGAGGGGCACCAGGCACAAGTTGGAACATAGGAAGTTCCATTCAAACCTAAGAAAAAACTTCTTTATGGTGAGAGTGACAGAGCACTGGACCAGGCTGCCCAGGGAGGTTGTGGAGTCCCCTTCTCTGGAGATTTTCGAGACCCGCCTGGATGCAGTCCTGAGGAATGTGCTCTAGGCATTACTGCGTCAGCAGGGAGTTGGACTAGATGATCTCTAGAGGTTCCTTCCAATTCCGAAAATGCTGTGATTCTGTGATTCCATCTGAAGGAAACCATTATTACCTCTCTTTACAAGTGGGACAATAGCTGCATGTAGAAGTTAAACGACATAGTCAAAGTCCCAGCTACATCACAGGCAGGTGCAAACCCAAACAACATCCAACATACTAATTTGTTTCTATACCTTCTGTAAACATGGACTGCAAAACTGCTGCATATTTACTCTGGCAGCAACATTAATTAAATGTGCATGTATGCTCTATGAACTGTGCTGCACTCACTTCTACAGTGTAACTAGAGGGGACTTTTTCAGCTGAGAAATGACATGCCTTAAAAACTCCTCATATTGCAGTCATATAGAAGTCTCTAATCCAAAAGACTGCATCACGAAAGAGGAGCTTCATTTACTTGTTTTTTCAAGTCACAAATAAATGCAAAGAGTGAATTAAAAATTATGGAAGGTTTAAATAAGCATTTTTCACCCTGAAATGACATATCTCAAACTTTATCTAAATTACAACAGTTCCTGAATTAATGTCAAACTAGTGCCATAATATAAAGAAACTCTAGCGAATGCTGCATTTTTTTTCAAAAGCCACCTTGATATCCACAGATAAAATAATCATACAACTACATAATAAATTCGATGTTTAATTTCTTGGGTGGCAAGGTTTTGGTATCAATGTGTTAATTTAAATTATATTTATAAGACAGCTGAAAAGCCGTTCCACTGCTGATCCATCTGGAAATAAACCTTTACGTTAAAATTCATTAGAGCACAAGAAATGTACCTTGAGCTGATTGTATATTCAGGCAATTAAAAACACAGGATGCAGGAAAGCCAATTACCCAACACACTCTTAGTGTTCGCAGCTGGCTGCATGAGGTAAGGTTTGTGAAGGGATAAGTAATGTCTTGTTCATATTATTGTTCATTTCCAAATTTTCTCAGGCATACGCAGTTAGTAACTGCCCTTTTTTATGGGAAAAAAAAAAAAAAGGTGTGGGGAAACAATTATTATGACAGTCCTACTCAGGGGAAAACTGCTGAGGTGTAGAGGATTGTAGATGCTTTGGTTACACCTCACTCTCGTTCTCTATTAGTCAGTAACAGAGCACCAATTTCATCAGAAGTATGATAAGTAACACAGGTATGAACACACACAGGTACAGACCCATCTCCAAATTCAAGTTTGGATATCACAATTGACGAACAGTTGTGGGAGTGGATTGTTACTCTTCGGAATTAACTCATTAAAAGGACGCCTGTTAATCACAAATTAATACTTTAAATACAGAACCCAGAATCAAGAAAATCAGCATGTAGGAAACATAACGTGAAGCTGTAAGAAGAAGAATAAAAGAGATATAAAAAGGACAGGTTACGCTTTGGTTCTCTGTTTGTTTCTTAGGTTATCTCCTGAAGGGCAGAAAAGGAGCATTTTAAATTCATGATCATTCATTCAAGTTACCATAGCTGAAAAGTCTTCCTTGAAATTTATGGCAGACCGTCACACTGGGATACAACTGGAATAGCTAGTATGCCTCGAAACATGTAAACCTGCATTTTGGTGAGAATTAAGAAGGCTTTTGACCTATAAAGCTAAATTTATTGAACTAAAAGGATTTCCAAAACATTCCCACCTTTTCCCTTCAGTATACAGCCTCTGAGAGCAGATTTTGAAAGGTGAGTCAGATACAACTCCAGGGAGATGCAGAGAGAGCGAGGGGAGTTTCCTGGTTGACAGGGGCCTGCAGCTTGAAGAGGCAACAGGAAGCAGAAATGCAGAAAGAAACTAAAACTGCCTTAATTACCTTGAAGAAACACTACCTCCGCTATTAAAGTCCTATCAGCACACTAAGGGGAAAAGGCCAACACGTGACCAAACTGCCTATACTAACAGAAGAGGGGCTTTCTGTTCCCTAGTTGTTTTACCCTCTGCAGTACGGTGGAATCGATCTGTTTTAACATGATACCTACAGGACTGAAGAAACACCAAGCACAGAAATTGTAAAGAAAATCAATCTTGGAATGCATATAATGAGGCCAGCAAGCTGTCAACACAGTAGGTGACAGGTTTGCAGCTAGACATAAAACAATGACAAAATGTTGTTCAAGATGACCCTCATCTGAGGAAGTTCAACTGCAAGAGAAAAGCCAAAGACACTGAACTGCCTGTAAGCAAAAGAGGGCTTCAGGTGCGTCTTGAGGCTTTGCTTGGAAAGTGTCGGTAGCTGCACATAAGTGCAAGGCTGTGCAGGTCCAGGGCTCTGAGCAGGAGTTGGTATGACAGCAGCAGCAGCCTAGTCTGAAATAAGGACAGAGGTGCTTCCACTTAAATTTGTGCCTTTCTTTAATGGCAAGCAGGAAGTTTCTCTTGCTCCTTATCTTCCTACTGCCCATTTAGAGTCCTGTCTCTTCATCTCCTCAGTCTTCCTTGAATCGTGGATAGTCAAAGTCTGGGAGACCAGACCTGAGTTGAGAAGAAAAGACACGCCAGTTATTTATTCTTGCTCTTGAGCATTCTTCCAGGTGCAGGGACTGAAGTGCTATCAGACAAATGTGCCTTTCGAAGATTTACATTTTCAGACTATCTCCCAAACACCTGCAGTCACTAGATTCAAGTACTTGTCTCTTCATATGAATGAATTCTTTTAATCCTGACCAACAAGACCTTCTCTGTTTGGTACAATGTTGTCCTGAAAGACTTACTCCTCTGTGCTCTCCCCTCCTTAGCCAACCTTTAACCATTGTGAAAATTCATATTTGGGTAAAAGAACAAATGCTATGGGTAGCAGGGTCAGAAAATTTCCATCTATAGCAATTCTTCCACATCATGGAAATAATCTGGAGGATCTGGAAATAATCTACGTGGATCTGTAGTGTAAATCATTCCATAGCAAAAATGGGTGTTGGTGAATGAGAAGCTCAACATGAGCCAGCAATGTGCAGTTGCAGTCCAGAAGGCCAACTGCATCCTGGGCTGCATCAAAAGAAGCATGGTCAAGGGAGCTGATTCTGCCTCTCTACTCCGCTCTCGTGAGACCCCATCTGGAGTACTGCATCCAGCTCTGGAGCCCCCAACATAAGAAGGGCATGCACCTGTTGGTGTAGGTCCAGAGGAGGGCCACGAAGATGATCAGAGGGTTAGAGAACCTCTCCTGTGAGGACAGGCTGAGAGAGTTGGGGCTGTTCAGCCTGGAGGAGAGAAGGCTCCAGGGAGACCTTATAGCAGCCTTCCAGTACTTAAAGGGGGCCTACAAGAAAGCTGGAGAGGGACTTTTTACAAGGGCATGTAGTGATAGGACAAGAGGTAATGGCTTCAAACTGGAACAGGGTAGATTTAGATTAGATATCAGGAAGAAATTTTTCACTCTGAGGGTGGTGAGACACTGGAACAGGTTGCCCAGGGAAGTTGTGGAAGCCCCATCCCTGGAAGTGTTCAAGGCCAGGTTGGAAGAGGCTTTGAGCAACCAAGTCTAGTGCAAGGTGTCCCTGCCCATGGCAAAGGCGTTAGAACTACATGATCCTTAAGGTCCCTTCCAACATAAACCATTCTATGATTCTGTGAAAAAAAATCAGGAGTAAGCAACTGGCTAACCACAAGAAAACTTTCTGGTTCTTGTTTATTTTCACCTTGTTCTAGGGAGGAAGGTTTATGGAAAGGTAGTGGTCACTCTTTGTGTATTAATCTCCAACAGGATGCCCATCATTCAACTAATCTACCTCTCAATGGAAAGAAAGCAATTGTGAAATATATTTTTTTTTGCAGAAAAGACTGTACCTTCAACAGCCATTAAAAATTTATTGTGCATAACAGGATAACAATGATGAAATGGAAAGGGGTTGCTGCTGGTGATTTTATATCATATTGAGGTATAATGTTAGAGTACAAGTTAGCATGACAATAATGTAATACTTAAAGTTAGTCACATAAAAATAATTTCTAAAAATTAATATGGAATAACAGGGAAAAGAATTAAAGTGAAAAAACTGGAAAACATCCAACAGTGGAACAAAAGGAATAGCACAATTAAATCCAAAACTGATAATTAGTATGCAGAAGAGATCAAAGGCCTCAATATTAAAGGCATCCCTTTTGTTCTGGAACAGCCACTCAAACAGTTTATGGACTGAGAAACCTACATGAATAATGCTTAATATTGGTGCGCAAATCTGCAAATAATTTTCCTGACAAACTTGCTGGAAATATATTCTCCAAAATATAGAGCTTTATTAATCATCAGGAATACAAAGGACATAAGTGATCGCTCACGCCTGACAAAACAAGCATTTGCAAGACGCAATACTTGGGTTTATAGGGAAAGTGCACCCTAAGGAAAAAAATAGGGGCAAATTTTGAAAGCACTCAAAGAACACCAGCATATACAATACCAGAAGTTCAGTTCTAATACAACGTATTTCAGGGTGAAGCTTAACAAAACTCCAGAGGAATATCATCTATGAGGAAACCTAAGCTTCAATAAAATACCTTAAGGCCAGAAAAGATCCACTGGGGGCCAAAAGTAAGTTCTTTCTGTCTACATGCTTATAAATACTAAGTTGTCATAGCGCAGGAAGTCTCCTGAGTACGTGCAAATGAAAGCAACATTTCTTTCTCTCTTCCCAACAGTAATTTTTTGTAAATAGCTTGAGCAGCTTACAGATTGCTTTTTCTTCATTTATATCTCTGCATGTGTGATTCAATTATGTGCATAGTTTGTTGGAGAAGGCCTGCAACACATACTACATTTATCAGCTGTGAATATGTTACGGTTCCACGTCTACCTTCATAACCCTCTTCTCTGCATTTCTGGTCAAAGTTCTTGCAAAATTTCTGTCCCTGTGCTTGAGAAATTTTCACACTGGCTGACAATTTTTGTTGCTATAAAGCAACATAGATGTTCTAGGAGTCTGCAGCTAAGGAAGGCCAATAGCTTTGAGTATCAGTAAGGAGAACTGGATATGTATTTTCTTTTCAATGAACTGCCAAACCAGATATTCATGACCACCTGCTTAAGTTGCCAAGCAGATGGGTAGTTGATTTGGAGTCTTCATGCAATTTCACCAGCTACTTCAACTGCTGTTTCCTCTCACTACTCTGTTTTTCAGGCATAGATTTGATTTGGTGGTACACCAGATTCATTATGCCAAATATAGGCCTACAGAATGGGACGATGTGGTACAAAAATGGGAGCATTACAAAAGGAAACAACACATACTGACCACCAATGCTTAAAAAAGAAAAAAAAAGGCCATTTTCACTCTCCACGATCATGTTTTGTTACCTTGTATGTAGTTACTTTCACAGAAATAGATTCATTAAGCAAACAGATGAACACAGATCCACTGTCTCCTCATGCATTTGTCTCCAGAGCATTTGAAAACATTAGGCAACAAAATATGAAGTTTATCCTCTAACTCAAACTCCATAGGGGGTATCTGTAGAGGAAATTCACCTCACTTGAAAAACCAGTAAATAATATTTAAATGAAAAGTGGCTTTGAGATGTGGTTGGTATACTGAGTCAACTTCCACCAACAACTGCCAGAGATCAACATCAATGAGAATATGTTTTAGGTGCTCTAAAATTTGCTGGATGGATTTTGCATGCCTAGACTCTGTATCAGCCTGAAAGTGATGAGGTTCAGTGAGCTAAGTCCTGAAGGAACCAAAGACGTTTTTCAGGCACACCAAAAATTACTTATCAGCTTGTGCTCCGGGTAACTGTCCACTGCCCACAATTTTAAAACAAATAGTGGCAGCACATTCAGGACAGCTGAAAATTTGAAAAACAGAGAGTAAGGATGCCCTCAAATACACAACTACAGCTTTGTCATTGAGCTTTCCATATCAACTATACTTCCTGATGAAGTGTGTATTCTTGTTTCAGTAGAGCTACCCTGCAGTGAGTTCTTGCCTTGAGGCAAAAGTTGCCAGAAGTTTCCTTCTTACTTTTACTGAAGACAAAGTGGTTACTAATTCAAAACTATGTGAAATTCAGCCAGCTGACTGAAGTTTCTTTCTGAAACCAAAGCTTCATCTAAACCCTGAATTCAGGAGATTTGAACTCACGTGACCCGAAAGCTGTCATCATAATGTCATTTTAACAGTTCTCTCAAGATGAGCAGATAATGACAGGAAGAAAGAAGAGACACTGACATTCTCCAAACCTGTGCTCAATCTCTTGAATAAATGTTTCATCTAAATGTTGATATTAATTTATGTTTGATCTCTAAATGTTAAGAGTTAACTACTTAAAGTTAAGAATTCTGTATACTAATCCACCTTGCCAGAGCATAAAAAAAGAAACTTTGTTAAGAAAGACCATGTGGAGATGGAAATTTATTTTCTTAGTTATAAGCTAAATTTAGTATAAGGATTTCTAAACTGGTATACTTAAAAAGGACTAGTAATTAGCAACCAGAAAATCTTGCAGCTTACCTTTACATATCTTTTTTTCCTGCCAAAGTCAATTATACATGAGATTCTAGTTAATTTTACATCGAAATCTTCCCCCATAGTTGAGTTAAAACAGGAAATCATACAAGGACTGACTTCACTGAGCAGTTACTGGGGGAAAAAACACTCCATGTGGTATTAATTAAAGGCTTACTTTATACCAGCATGGGGAACCTTTAACCAAAAAAGAAGAGATGAAAGTAGTTTTAAAAAACGAGGCTGAATCTCCCTCAATGCTGACCCAGTGTGATATTTATGTTGGGTTAGAAGCATCAAGCAGTCTACAGCTTAGATATGAAATGCCAAAATAATAATGAAATAAATCAAAAAGGCCCATGTCTTAAGTCTACTTCAAAACTTATAATGATTTTCTGGGTTTTCTACGAGTCAAACAATGCCTAAAAATCTTTACAGATGGAGACAAATGCTTTAGGAGGCAATCTGAGTCAAAGCACATTAAAGATATACATGTGTCTAATGGCCATATTCACTTTCATTATTTCAATCCAGTCAATGAGAAAGACAGGCAATTAAGATCATTTATCAAGAATTTGGGCAGCATGTTCCATGATGTTCGAAGTACTTAATGTAATGAAGTTCAGTTATTATAGTTTCCTAGTAACTTTTTTAGGCACAGGTAATTTCTTGCAGCACATATTTTTAAAATAGAAATGTTGATATGCAACCTCATTATTATTTTCAGCTGCCTATAGTAATGGCAGGATCATCTAGAATGTGGAACCAAATAGTGTGAAGGAAGCACGGTTCACTTTAAGAAAGATGAAAGATGCCCTGCCACGTAAACACAAAGTTTTACTCCAAATACTTAAATCACAATTGCTTAACACTAAGGAAATTTCTGGCAAATATGATCATCCTTAATTATAAAAGTAGTAAGCAAATAAGAAAGAGGGAGATCCTATCCCAGAGCTTCAATGGATACAGAAGGCAGAGGATTCAAACCTATCTCTGATATACTACACCTTGACTCAGCCAATAAAGTTGTCAGCAAAGCTAACTTTTATACAATAAAGAAAAGGGAGAAGGCAGCTGGGCTCTGTGAAATGCTTTCTCAGCATCAAGCTGGGTACTGACCGCTAAAGTATTTGACGCTTGTTTGATGGATGATAGAGAAAATTACATGCCAGTAATTCCTGCTGTCATAGTCCTCAAAGCCTACCCCAATACCAGAGACTTTCAAGGACAAACATGACGGTTCCTTCTACCAGAAAATAAGGAGCCAAAAGAACAGTCAATAAATTCCTGGATCTGTAAGCCTCAGTTGAATTCCTTCCTTTACAAAGCCACATATAAAGGACTTCAGGATAATGAAAGAAACAAGAAGAGAGAAGATGGAATATATAGTTGTAAATGGGCCTCTGAAAGGAGGAAGGTGAGCAGGGTAGATGAGAAAAGACAAGGCTATGAAGTGGCAATCACCAGCATGTAGTTTTCTGCTGTAATTTTCTCTTTTCTCTGATCCTCAAACTAGCAGAGGCACCTTCCACAGAGGTGAGATAACGTTGTTGTATCAGTTGTATCTGTTGTATCTTACAGCTCAAGAACTCACATCCAGCTGCTGTTGCTTTTTGATAGCATGGAGAGACAACTGAACAGTTACATGGTGAGCCTCTAATACAGAAACCTCACCTCTTTCTAAGTCATGAAATAGCAACAGCCAGGGAATTCACATGCAGACGACTGAGCACACATGATCAAGTGAATGTCTCTGGTCTCTGTGGGGGGACAGTTTGAAAAGTCAGCTTTCTTTTTAAAACCATCCTGACAACACAGAAACAATTGTTTAAACTTCCAAGATGCTGAAGAATAAGATTTAAGAATAAGAATTTGAGACATTTCAGAATAAGAATTTCAAAGAACTCTTAATCTGTGGGATAGGCAAGGCAAGAGGTTGAAATGGGAAGAACGGTGAATTCATTTCCATGGCAAATGTCTAATGACTGTGTTGTAGGGACATATTTCCTGCAAAATCAAAGGCAGCTTCGCTTTCAAGAGGTAAAAAGCAACATGCAGGGACTTATTTTTTAGCTGAGGGAAGGAAATAAGAATTTCAAGCTTTGATCTGAAGTAACTTAAATTTCAAAAAGGATATTAAGACCAGTGGTGGAACCACAAGGATCTCAGCAGAGAAAGCTAACCTTCCCGTTTTAAAACCAGCAAAACTTTGTCCACTTCCTCAGGATAGTTCTGATGTATATTATATTAACTGCAACGGACAACTCCATCAGAATGACTCTCTTCATTCTGTTCTTCACCCAACATTTTAATATGGCTTAAGGATGGTAAGGGTTTAATAAGAACTGGATTTCCTTTCTCATTAAGATTACACAAGGCTGATGAAGCATGTAAACGCCTTCTGGACAAGACAAGAAATTCTAGACCTGCTGGATGGCTGAACAAAGTGTTACAGCTCCATAATAGTTCAGTCAATAGTGTTATCCATCCATCATTCCTGTGGTAAAAGAAGAGCTTATAAAGCAATTGAAGAAAAACTGATAAAATCAAGAACTTCAGAGAAGGAAGAAATGTTTAAGCAAGCTAAAGAACCTAGAGAAGAAGGAAAAGCCAGAAAACAGGTTTCAGATAAAACCCACATCTCTGCTTTGTGCAGAACTCAGTGTTATTGTTTTAAGTTATAACGGTGTGAACATGCCTAATGGATAGCTTTCCTCAAGAGCCTCAAGTTCAGCCATTCCAGGTCTGTAAATGCCAAGTAAGACGAACAATGAAAAATGCTCAGTTCTGCTAAAAGAGAAGCATCTTCAGACAAGTAGTAGCAAAACTTCAGGGGCTTACAGAGCTTTAATGGTAAAAGCTTATGTGTCTGTACCCTGTAAGCTTCCAACAAGTTAGGTAGGAAGCTGTGGATAGATCCATTTGATTCAGATGTATCCATATTGCCCAAGTTGCATTTCCAAACAAAAGTCCTTTTTCTGGAATTGACTACCAGTCTTCTGATTCTACACTTATCCAAAAGAAAATGTGACAAAAAAATCTTTAATTAACTGAAAATAAGCTGAATTTGACATTTAAGTCCATGGCTTCTTGAGGAAACTTTCAAAGGTAACATTTCAGAACTACAAAAGGAAGAAGCTAACTGTCTAACTTTCCCAATTCTTCAGAAAGAAAGAGGATTTTGGCATATTACTCTTTGTTTTCCTGATGCAAAGAGCTGTGGTATCACACACCATAACATCTTTTATTTTTATTTCACAGGTATGAATTACTGCTGACAAAACACCACCCAGAATGTTGGAATATTGCTCTGTTTAACTATCATTACAGAAAATAAGGTCTGTAGTTGTTTTTGCAACTGATTCATGAAGCTTGTACTGTACCCTTCACTTCTGAAAAAAGACAAGGTGTTTGGAACAGTTTTTCTTTTTATAAACATTCACTTTTTATTTTTTCAAGTTTATAAATGTCACTATGATCTAAACAGCAAGTGTGCTTTATACTGGTAACAAAAATATTCAGCACACCAAATTCCAGTAACTGTAGCTTTTGCTTCCTCTTCCTACAATCTCTGTAATAAGGCTGAAAAATCACAGTATTGATTTCTACTCTAGACTGCAAAAGAATGCAGCATGTTTAAACTCATCAAGTGTTCCACCTTGCCACCAATTTTCTAATTATTTAAATATGTCAGTATGGTTATTTTTATATCAAAGGCCAATGATATCCAAAGTCTTATGAAAAGTTTATGTCTACCTCCTTTTTAATTTAAGGAAAAACTTGACAGACGAATATTTTTTCAGGCACAGCAATATTACTGTAGTTAATTCTAATTTATGCAGCACGTGTCTGATTTCCCAGTTTAACTGTCATACTTTGTTCAACCCATTCGTTTTGCCTGTATTCTGCTAAGACGCCAGGATTTCACGTGATGGGCATGTCATTTGCATAACAGTGAACATTATATTCATTCCACAGAAATCTCAAGCAAATATTCTATATTCCAAATTACTCCTAACACGAAGTTATTCTGGATTTGTTAAACTGATTATGTGAAGAACAAATGACTGATGATTTGAAGATAAAATTCAGTGTATAAACGTTGTCATCTATGACATTTCACTATGCTAAAATCATAAAAGCCTGCCAGATTTCATTGCATTCATAATTAGAATCACTACATTGTAATTCAGAATGTGTTTTTCATAAAGATGAAGAGAATGAGTTTTAATACATCCAAAGCCAGGTAAACCCAACAAGCCTACCTATGCAAGACAGATGTCAGTTCAGATAAAGATTTATTTTCCTTTTCATAATGCAATTATAAACCAAAATTGACACCTGAAAGAAAAAATTAAAATACTACAAAGAATTCAAACTTCAAAAGAAGCATACCTAAAGCAAAAGTACCTGTATATAACTATTTTTAAAAAATAGCTTTAACTCATAATTATAGCATCTTCATTTCATGGCACACAAAATTTCATGGGATAAGAATACTCATTAAATCCCCCAGAAATGGGAAAAAACATTTCAGAAGTTAGTATGCAAGCGTTTAAGCAAAACATTCAAGCTACAATAAATCTCTATCAGGCAATCTGTATTTATAACAAGTATTTTGCCACATAATTAAACATGTGTAAACACAAAAGGAGAGCAAACAAAAAAAATTTCTCCAAAGGACAAGAAAATCTGTATAGCAACCTTCAACACGGTCTCACACACAACTTCCTTGTCCTGAGGTCTCGTATCTCTTATTTTTCTTTTAAGCATAATACTTCTAGACTACAGCGGCTGACATAAACTAGGACCTGACTAGGTGTGATATGATATAACAGAAGGACTCCAAAAGAATGTCCCAGCATGGCCTTTCCAGTTTGCCCTCAGAGAGCTCCAGTATTTGCACACCAGTTAACAAAGCATGTCCAACTGTGTACAGCTGGAAATCATACTGAAACCTAATTCTCAATTCATTTGCCCAATCTCTAACTTAGTATGTACTGCTAGATGGCCAAATAATAGCACAAAGATAAAAAGAGTAAACTTAGGGAGAGAATAACAGAATATTGTAAGAAAAAAATATGCTCAGTTTTACAGTATGTTTTAGACAAACCTTTCTTTCCAGTTTAACTCCAGTTTGTGGATAAAATTCGATATTCTAAATATTTTCAAAAATAGTCCATGTTAAATCATAACTGCTTTAATCCAAAATGTTTCTGAACAGAGAGACAGTAGTTATTTTAATGTCGGGTTATGATAGACATGACCTTATTTCTTTTGTAATAAATTGCAGATTACACGTTTGGAATGCTGTCAAATTATTTCACACCTAGTGATTTTGCTTCATTGGACATCTGATACTTGCATGCATCATTTGGTATTTTTCAGTAGTCCCTGTCTAGAACAAAAGCAGGAGTAAAACAGTAGAGAAACTTTTCTGTGGAGTCTCCAAATTAATAAAATAAAACAGACCTACCATGTTCCACCCTGGGTAGAGGTAGTCTGTCCCAACAAATTCAAAATAGTGAGCAAAACCTTCTTTCAACCACACATCCTCCCACCAAACTGGAGTCACAAGGTCACCAAACCACTGCAAAGAAAGTTCAAATAAACCCCCTTTAGGAAATCATGTTTGCATACATCTCATTTATATAGAACACATTCTTCACAAGTTTTAATAAAAAACAGTAGTAAATACCACCCACTGAAACTCATTAACTGTTTTTTTCGTGTACTAATGAATTAAGCACTTACAGGATGCACAAGTTACTGAAGCAAAATATTAGAAAAGAACAAGCAGGAAAGAAGCAGCGTTGAGGAGAGTATTCACAGTGTCTATTTAGTTACCCATGTTTAAGGGACTAACATAAACAACGGACAGAAAAAGGCTTCAAACTTGAGTAATCCGATTCATTACCTGGAAACTTCACTGTGTATAGTGCAAATCTTGAAAAAGTGGGAACACAATCTCCATACCCCAGACCTAAACTTTAGCATTTCTTCCTCCACAACATCTGCCCGCTAAGATTTACAACCCTACTGATGCTCCATCCATTGGCCAGTTTCCTAAGGAAAGTAGTTTTATACAATCATGCCATCTCTCTGTGGGTAGGACTCAGATGCCTAAAAGCAGGCAGTTGATGCCACTTAAAGAATGTCCCAGGGTACCTGAGATACCCACACAGGCCTAGGAAATTTCATACAGGACTTACAGGAGATCTGCAGCCTTCCTGGATAGCAACTGGAGGCAGAGGGTATCTAAAATGGCATTACCCACCTATGTTTATGCAAAGCAACCCTACTCGAGCTGACTGCCTTTCCCATTCCCCCTAGGTCGCTCCTGAACTTCCCCACTGACTTCAATCAAATTTGGAAAGAAGGATGGAGATCTCAAAGATAATTAAACTCCTACAAAAGTACATGAAGATCGGCAGCTGAAAAGAGAAGGACCTAAACTGAGGGCAAGGCTAGAACATGGCCATTAGGTATCAGTAGCCATCAACAGCCACAAACCTGTCACGGTACAGGACATGTGGTTGTCAGAGGGATTTTAGACAGAGCTGTGATGATCACTGGAAGAGGAATGAGGACCAAAATTCAGAGGAAAACAGGCATCATGAGTTCTGCTCATGGATGACCCTGTTTAAATGACTGGAATGGCCCTGTGCAACCTGGATTACCGTAGCACCAGTGGTAAGAGCAGAAACACAAACACTATTACAAAAACGTACTTCATACTTGCTGTAGCATCTTTTTTTGCCAAATAAATAACAAAACTTTGTTTCAGTAAAATTCTTCAGCAGTTTTTTTCTTCATATGATTAGAAATGAGATTAATTCGTAATCAACAGAGATAAGTTTGAGTTTTCATGGAGTCATAAGCTCTGAAAATACACAGAAAGGGAGCAGCAAATAAGTATTCCAGAGGGAGAGACTCATGTCAAAGCAGAGGAGCTGCTGCTGACGCTGTAATAAGAGTGAGGAACGAAAGAAAGCAGAGCTGACCAGTAAGCAGTTTGCTTTCATGAGAGCTGGTTTATTTGAAGGCTTTGTCTGGGACCTGAATGAAAGGTCTCGCTTCTGTGCATGTCTTTGTGGAGTGAGAATAGTGCCAAGGAAGGATCAATGCTGCGACAAGGATCCATAGTGAAGTGAACACAGGGGATCCAAAGAACAGACTACAGAAACTGAGATTACCAGATTGCCACACAATGTTCAGTAAACATGATTCGAACAAAAAAATGAAGTGAAACATGACAATGAATGTCATTGACAACCAGCTGAAGAATTTAGGCAGAAAAGACGAGGTTGACAAAAGTCATATTCACACACTAAGTGAAACTAAACTTAATGGACACTCAGTGATCATAATCTAGTTGAAGGCTATCAATAAATTAACTCTTTACAGGACCAACAGAGATAGATACTGATCTTAAGAAGATCTACCTGAAAAGACAAAGAAACACTGGAAAAGCATTCGTATAGATAATGCACTTTTCACAGTTTGAAATGTTAAGAGTAGCATACTACCAGAATAGTATGAAAGTTATATTTGTACTAGAATAGGTTGATTAAATGATTTCTAATGACAAACAGACTAAACACAGAGTTTATTTCTTGAATTACAAGAGGACTGCTGAACAAATATGAAACCAGCAGTAGTCATGGTATGCTATGACTATTCAGAGAGAGATTTAAAAAAATAAAGGTTGTAAAGTTCATAATACATCCCCCTGTAACTCAAAAAACCTAATAATATTAATTTATGATGTCAAAAAAAAGAATTTCTTATACTCCTTTGTGAGTTTTCTGGGTTTATTTATTAATGATGCAATTAAAAGTATTCGTTTAATTATCCACCTAAAGGAAGGAGTATTTTACAGGCATTAAAACAGTATGTGATACCAATATGAAAATGCAGGTAATGTGCCTAACTAGTCTTAAATAGTATCAGAGATAGTTATGAATG
Organism: Burhinus oedicnemus; assembly: GCA_008921705.1. NCBI lineage: Eukaryota > Metazoa > Chordata > Aves > Charadriiformes > Burhinidae > Burhinus > Burhinus oedicnemus. The sequence continues at coordinate 2,846,818 of VFFE01007795.1, read as the reverse complement.
TCAGAGACACAGGAGTCCCAGAGACTGCAATTAATGAAGCCAAATTCTCCAGCAGAAAGGTGCTATTATCTTCCTAGGTGTTATATGTTTGAAAGGAAAACATTAAGCGAAGCACTTCATTTATTTAAGTAATTGTTTATTTATTTATTTGCATATTTGACTATGGACACTATTTGCCTGGAGTGAAGTTCATTACTTCTTTTGATTTTGGAAAAGAAAAATGAATTGAAATGTATTGATTACATAAATTTCTCGTCTCCCTCAGATATTATGTTCAGCCTGACATGCAGAAGGCACTTATTTTATACACGCACTGAAAGGACACTCTTTCCTATATGCTTCCTTTACAGATTATTAAAAAAAATTGATTTAGAAATCTTTAATTTTCCTTCTGCTTTCATGCCTGTTTAACTCAATCTGTTACACCAAGTTTTGTGCTCAGGTGGGAAAACTATCACAAAAAATTGTAATGCATAAATTTAAATGACTCCTTCCTCAAAGACTGTAGGTGGGACTGATCTGTGATATGCAAATAAAACTGATTACTACCTTAATAATTTTAATAAATTATGGTAATTATTTCGAGGTATCAACATAAGCTGCTAGAAATATATGTGTTTTGACCAATATCTCATTTGTGGTTTGGGGCCTGGAGGAGAAGCTTTTATGCTGAAACACTTCTTCCAATTATTAATTTTTCTTAACTAAATATATAAAATGTTCTAAAAGAACAGTCAAGCTGAAATACCAAGCACTAGCAACATACTATATGACTAAACCGAAGCCACCTGTGTAATTTTAATGTGTCCCTCCTAAAACATGTACCTAAAATAAATATCTGGTCAAGCACTACAAAGTCACCTGTGAAGAAATCGGGCATAAGGTTCCTTCTTACATACTTTTTACTTGTATTTTGACAACCATAGAATTTCTTTGTCCTTCTGCAGTGATATTTCTCTTTTTCTATCTGTCCTGAACACTGTGCTCAAGCATTAATACCCAGCAGGTTTGGGAATTCCAACTGTAAACAGTCATATCTAAAGGTAACAATCCCAATTCTTAATATTCATCTGATTTTTCTAATCTTGGGAACAACATTAGCAAAGCAATTGCTGTGTTACTCTGAGTAACACGGGTGTCATACAAGTCAGTTTGCTACGTGCTCAGATATGCTCTGTAAGTGTCAAAGTAATGGGTTTAAAATCGGGTGAAATAGGAAAACGATAACAATTCTTCAAAAAAAGAAAAAAAACATATTTTAGGGGAGTTCCTTTTCCTCTTACCTGGAATTTTAAAATAAATCAATAAATAAAAAGTAAAACTGGAGACGTGGGTTCTACTTTTGGCTGTGCCAGATGTGATTCTGGTTAATGTCTGTTATTCTATGTGTAAAAATGAGTGAAGGGGAGCAATATTCATGTGCCACCCCAGGTTAGCAGATGAGATGATGCACAGAAAAAGAGGATTAACAATGCAGTGAATAATTACCAATTAAATAGCAGAGGCAAGAAATCCTGGACCCAACGTGGTCTCTGTTCAACACGTTTTCAGCTAAGCTAGTATTGTTTACAGTTCCTGCTCTATGTTATCCACAGCTAAAGTTTCCCTGAGGGGCTTCTGAGTACGGTAAAATAAAAGCAGAAAAAGCTGGCTAAATAAAGACAATATTGTGATGGAGGTGCTAGACAATGTTTTGTGGCTTGTATTTTTGGAGGGTTTCTCCCTTTAAGTTGTATTTGCAGATGAACTTATTCTCTGTGACTCAATTCTGTATCTAAAAACTAGAAATAATGCTTCTGCCACCTGAATATTTTCTATCTTGCCTAGTTATCCAGTGAAGCAGCTGAGCAAGGACCTGATTTGCGTGGTACTAAAACAGAAACAGCTGCAACATGAATGGAGGAAGATACTTTTAATTAAGCGAAGAGCACTGCAAGTAATATCACGGACACCAAGAAAATCTTCTCCTTTGCACTTTTAAAGTCACTTGAAAGCACTCCTATGACTGAATTGCTACCCTAAAATAAATTCAAATATAGTTTTCACCCACTTCATGATCCTCTGACATTTCCAGAACAATGTAAAAAAGCTTCAGTTTCAGTGAGAATCAAATAAACAAACCTGGAAAGTTACTGATGTGATAATTGCCCACATCTGAAGTATAAATTGCTTCGTAGGTAGAGGAAATTATTAAAGCGGTGCAAAGAATAACTGGAAGTAATGGAATGACTTCAGAAAAAGGAAGACTTAAGCTGAACGCTAGGAAAAAGTTATTGACCATCAGATTTAATCAAAAGGTTTTAAGGGAAGCAGTGTAACCCTGTAATCAGGAGCACTGAACCCGGCACTACAAAACACACCACGTGGAAGAATCTAATACTAACAGCAGCTGGGATTTGGGAGCCAGGATTTGATGACCTAATATGTGTTTTCCACACCTGATTCCTAAGGCACTGTAATTTTTCTAGCTGAACAGTGTGCTACTCTATTGTACTGCACAATAAAGAGCATATAACGAAATCAGATGATGGTATTGAGAACAAACCAGCAATAACTTTCAATAAAAATTTCATAGTGTAGTTGAGGACTTCATATTCATCGACAGATTTAATGTGAAACATGAATATGAACCAAACATTATTATTTCCAGGTTCATCTACCAGAACTCCGTTACAAAGGCTCCCTTTTATATGGTACTTTTTATCTGCAGAAAATGTTAAGAATTTGCATTGCCTTTTAAAGAATACTGTGTAAAGTCACAGATGTAAGCCATGCTGATTACACAGTAGGATTTCATTCATTTTAACCTGAAGGCTATGATTATGCTTCTTATGAGTGCAAGAAAGGGTTTCCTGCCCCTGTAGCAAATTTCTTCAATAACATTTGCATTCAACTCAGTATTACTAAACACTCGTAATGTGTTTAGTTTGAGATAAGAAAATGGAAGAAATGTAAAATAAATTGTAATACGGGTTTATTACAAAGTTTTCTTGTCAATACAAAAGTTTCTGTACACATAAAGACTCACAGAGGGTCAATACCAAATTAAAAAAAAAAAATTAAAAGAAAAAGAAAATGGAAGTATGTGTATATGTGAGGGAAGAACATGACTACCAAATTGATTTCATCCAAAACATTTTTTGACATGAACATGAAACTCAGCATGAATCTGTTACAGTTCTGCAATAAATACTTTTCTACAGTTATCCATGTGTTTAGTCTACACACCAACAACACACTCACATGCAAACATACAGAATATAATCATACAGAAGATAGGGAAGTTGTTCATTGCTACTAATTTTCTCTTCTATCCCCATTTTGAGTCTTCCCAGTTTCTGCATTGTAGTGATGTGTTTTACAGATGTCCGTATTATTTGGACTCCAGTTACAATAAAAGTTGCAACTGTCTACATGAACGACACAAATCCATTTTCAGTTCTGAATAGGAATGCATGGTTCCTGACATTAGTATCAAATATGTGAACCCCTTTAATACCTGATGACATAGCTCATGTACAATGACCATGGTGACATCCAGTAGGTATGATATAGAAGAAATGCTTGGATCTAGCAGTATCCTTTGCTCCACAAAAACACTCAGTCCCCAGTTCTCCATAGCAGCATATGGATGCTTAGGCACAGCTAACAGATCTAGAAATAAAAAAAGTAGACGTTAACTCCTTGTGGGAACTACGATGCTAAAGAGCTATTGTAAGCAAGGCCACAAATGATCACTAAAAGCATTTTAAATAACATACATGTAAAAAACAAAACTTAATTTCAGCTCTCTAGTAATGATATTTAAGAAATATTAATAAAATATTCATTTTTTATCCTACACCACTATGTTCACACATGGTATGATTCATGGTATGGTTCAATCATGGTATGATTACCATGTTATTGCTGTAACACAGTACTTAGTATTTCTAATTGAAGTTTTCTATACAGAATCCAGCTTATTTACAATACCTTGTTGATTTACTTTTGGGTTTGATACTGCCTTTCAAGTTTACTATCCCGTATCAGTGTGGTAACACAGACATTTACAGCAAGTATTTTTTACCTCTTCATTAAAGTGACTCCATTATGAACATCTTATACATCAGACTGTATGTAAGGACTGACATTAATGGAAGCACTGAAGAAATACTGCTTCATAACAACCAGAAAGATGGTAAACTGTTAAGAATCACCAGTTCTTACACAACAAGGCATCTTTCAGTGTGCACTACTGCCAGCAAACACCTTCTGAGAACAGGACTGCTGACAGCCACCTCTCAGCCCCGCAGGCTGGAACAATAATGCCATACACAACTTCAGGAGTATTACTTCAGTTTTGTATTCAGTAAGTGACAAAATATTAGGAAGAAGATGGGAAGGTCCTTCATTGTGTGGAAAAAAAAAAAAAAAAAAAAAAAAAAAAGCAGTGGGGAATTTTTCTCAATGGCGTGAGGTTGAACAAGAGAGTATTACAATGTCTATCCATGTGTTAGAAAAACTGTACTGCAGAAGGTTGAGAAGGAACTAAAATTGACTATCAGTCTGGAAACAAACGTAAAATTACAGTAAATTGACATAGGCAAAAAACCAATACACAACGCGGCTTCATGGCAAAAATATCTGCAAGAGCCCAGAAACAACTTGTATGTCTCCAAGATGCCCAGTGCAACCTGTGTACAAATCAGACAGAATTTTGGAAGCTACATTGTCACATCAGCATGGTGCTCTCTCCAGTCAAACTCATTAGCCTGGCTTCTTAATTAATTAGCCCGGCTGCCACACTGCTCTCATTTGGCTGTATTACTTCTGGTTCCAAAGCTAGTTCATTCACAGTTAACTCAAGTATACCTAGGTGGTATTTCCCTGTGTGGGATGAAAGGTCTCTGGGTTGACTTCATAACCTGAAGAAGAAAAATTCTGACCTGCTTATTCTAAATAATACTCGAAATTACATCACAGCACTGACACATATCCTCAGTTTGCCTGTTTTGGCTTGCTCATACATGTGGTAGAATTGGCTTGGCGAACAACCGGACAGCAAGAGCTCTACTTCTGGATTCACAGGAAGTTGCCACTGAAATACCAGGAATACAGAACTTGGATATATTCCAGCACTCCCAAAAAGGGCCTGCTGCAAGAAGCATGAAAATCCCTGACTTCTAGTAAAAGCACAGAGAGAGTCTAGCAGCTACTTCCAAATACAATCAAACTGAAAATATCCAAATTGCAAACAGAGACATACTACAAATGGTAAAGAATAAATAATTTATATAAAGGCAGACACTAGAACAAAAGCCTAATTAAAGAAAATAAAGCAAAAATCCAAAACATGGTGTTCAAGATTAGACAGCCAAGTAAATTCAACATTACACGCTTTCCTTTTCTTCTTCAGTTGAAGCTCGAACTGTACTAGTTTTTTAGAATAACTGCTATTTGTTATAAATTACATGCAAAATGAAAAACTCCTGTCTCCTATACAAAGCAGGGATAAGGATGAAAAAAAAAGGACACAAAGGCTACTGGGTGAAATCACTGAAGTTAATGGCAAATCTTCATTCACATTAAACCAGGATCTCTCCCATTCTCAAGTCTGTAAAGAAAGACGTAACTTCTCCTACAGCAATTAAACTTTCCTCCAAAAGGAATCTTCAGAAGAATACAGAGACTCTGTTCTTATTCACACCAATTAAGTTTTCAGCAATTCTCCTCAAATAAGCAAAGCAACACCAAAATAGAACTAGCATGGAAGTAAAAGCAGTTCCCTACTTTTAACTGGTCTTTTTGTTTCCTTTCTCTCCTTTGGGTTCATTTGTAGTTTTTGGTCTTTCTTGCCAGTCATAATGGACAGATTTTGTCAGTGTCAGCAAGTAATAAACTGGAATAACTCTGTGGAACTGGGAAACTAGGGTGAGGTCCCATACTAAACACCTTTACAGGCTAATTATAGACTGTCTTTCGCTATTTGTGTCATTGGTATTGATCTGTTGGTTTAGACCAATACTTTATAGCACTGACACACCAATAAAACCTTCCAAGCTGATGGACGGCTAACTGCCTTGCAGGTAGACAACCGCAGAGGGATATTCTAAATCACTTTCATCCAATACAGCCCTGTTGCTCTGCAAGCCTGGAAACTCCTCTCATGCTAATGCTGTGCTTAATGCTTAAAGGGCTTTTCTGAACAGACAAAACAAAACATAATAGATAACCCTGTTGGTTTCCAGAATGCTAATCCCTGCAGGGCACATGAGCATACCAATAATGCTGAATGAATTAAAGAAGTGTACTACAACATATGGACGCTCTCCTACCTTTTCCTAGTGTAGGGTCTGATGCACTGCACTTCAATGCCAAAGAAGAGACTTTCTTCATCTCCAGTGACTGACAGAAGGGACTCTGAACGTATCCATTATTACAAAATGATAAATCTTTTGCTTCTTACTGTCCACTTCTAAACTCTGAATGTCCACTCTTGGTGATAATGTAGAAACGAAACTATTCAGTGGTTGGTCTTGACTGCCCCACAAATCTCTACTACCTTTAAATAAAATTCCAAACACATTTAGTTTTGTGGTAAAACACACAATAATCTATATCTTTCTCTGGGGAGTCATAAACATTTGATTTCAGAGGAACAATGTTTCTTTTATGTTCAAGTCTCAACATGAGAATTTGTATTTCCCTCTGTTTATCACACCATTAGAGCACTGAGGAAGGTATCCTGTACTCCTGGAGGTGACATCTGTTAAGGTTTTAGTGTAATTCTTAAGGAGCAAGGTACAAAAGGAGGGGTGATGATGCACATTTTGACAGAAATATCATTCACACATTGTACTGCTCAAAAGTGTTCTGCACTAACTGCAAAATGTGAACTACTGAATATATAACAGCTTGTGAGCATGCTGCATCCAGTTACTCTGCACACTATTTAATTAAATTCTTTGTAAAGCACTTGTGAATGTTTGATTATGTGGATATTGCTGGGGAAATAGAAATGCGTGTTATTGCTTGCAGAGAATAATATCCTCATACATCATAAAACTGTTACTTGAGATTTCCTGATACAGCAGTGCAGAGAGTTCTGTGTACCGCTGGAATAATAGAGGGTTTCCACCTCTTGGCCTTCACAGAGACTAAATTCATGACCAAGAAGTAAAAACTATACAGCTAAAATAAAATCACCAGAAAAGCCATCAGGACAAAAACATGTTGGAACTTCACACTAACATACTATACTGGTACAATTATTTGAATACAAGGATAGCATTTTGACCTTTTTTAAAATCTATCTCTATGTGAATCTCATGAAAAACATTTCAAGTTACAAAAACTGTACACAGCTCAACAGCTTCTTTTATTTCCAAATGTTTAATTGAGGCATCATAACTATGTGAGCTTACATCAAAATATAACTGTCTGATATTATTAGCAAGTATCATCATAGTGGAAAACAGAAATTAGCAATTTAACACTTAAGTTGGTCACAAAGAGAATCAACACTTGATGTTTTTTTATCTATAAAGTTAGTATCTGTGTAGTTTGAACAAATGATACTGTTTTTTCCTTTTCCCCCACCCAGTTATAGATCCAACTCTCTCATGCAGAGTACCCTGAATTTGGGGGTCCTTCCCCTCTCCTTTATCATCCTACTCTTTTACAGCTATCAAAGCACCTTTACCACCACTATCATTCCACTTTGTTTAACCACTTTGGTTTGAAGTCTGATGGGGATACTGGTATAACAGATACACATCCTTACTATACATATGAGTGCGTGTACAAACACAGAAAGACAAACATCCACACACGTGAACACATTTACTAATATTATATACTGTCATTTTATTTGGTTTAGCTGCTGGTTGAAATGTAACCAAGGGCTAGATCCTGCAGAACATATGACTTAAATTTCTAATCCTTAAGGTAGAAGATAAAAAGCACCTACACGGGGAAAAAAAAAGAATAAATAACAAAATGTGTGAACAATTTCTGCAAATTTTCTGTTATCATACATGATTAAGTCTCCTAAATAAATCTGAGAGCCCTGAAACACTGCAACTTGTAAATGAGAACATCGGGTGAGAAACAAGAATTTTCTGTCAAGCATCTTTACACATATATTTTCCTTAATAGAACCAGGAGGCACACAGAGATAAACTGTTCACAACATGAACTCCATGTTTTTCCTTTATAATCCCTATTTTCATTACAGAAATGACATTATAAAAATAATTTGCCTTTACCTACATGCCTCTCACAACATTATTTTTGTTAATTTCTTCAGAGAGGCCTTCTTCACGATTTCAGGTGTAGATTTCTTGCTAGCAGGTATTTCACTTTTTTGACAAGAATTTCAACAAATTCAGAGAAAGCATGGACTAATTTTAGTCTTGACAAATGAAAACCCAAAGTATGGTTTTGCCCTTTCCTAACGCTGCATAATGCAATCAATAGCTTTATTAAATCTTTCTAAAGGTCTTCTGCAATTTCCTAAATGAATGTTGTTGTACAAAAAAAAGAACTATTTGCTAACAGACTTTATATTTCTGCCACTCAGATTCCTTAATCAAAGCCATTTCTTTTACTATGAATAAGTAGAAGGTGCTTTTCTGTAACAGAATACCATTTAATGATTTATGGAGATTTTAAGGAGCAAGCCAACTACAAAAAGGGACAGCTCTGGTTAAAAACCATTATGTCATAGAGTAGTTATTGTATGAAATATCCAAATTTTCTACTGATAAAGAACTACTGATAACAGTACTTATAAGAAATATCTAAATTGGCTACTGATAAACTTTCTTTTCTGCACTGTTTGCTTGGTATATGACAAAGAAGTTTGTGCTGGAAAACCAAGTTTTCCTTGCATATACTTTCATCCCATTAAAAAGTTATTTGGGGGTGAAAAAAACCAAAAAACCCAAACATCCCAGGGCTTGGTGAAAGCTCTCTGAAGCCAACAGGAAGATCTCCAACTGGCTGCAACAGCAGAACAAAACACAATGCATTTGAATGTTCACCTTGAGACACTTTGAGACGCCTGATTTTCAGAAAATATTAAGTACATGTTTCCTGAAAACTAAATAATTTCAGTATCTCACTTTTGGCATTTAAGACCTAGGTACCCTAAATTAGCTGTCTTTTAACTACTACTTTTATTTAAACTACTACTTAATAGTATTATCCTATCTTCTCTCACTACACGCAAAGTATTCAAACACACAGAAGTCGCAAAAACCTGGATGACAGTGCCATGGGAACTCTTCGACTAACATTTCTGTTTACCCAAATGCTTATTCTGGCACCCACCACTTTTTCTCTCTGGGACTACACCACCAATATCTTTCTGTAAGCATGACACTTACCAACCCATGTGGACGTTAGCCTGCAGAGTTAATGCAAAGGTCTAAAACTGTTTGCCATTATTTCAGCCAAATCAACTGGCTTGTTGCAGACCCTGAGGAGAAATCACTGACACACAGCAGTTTATTGCTGGGGTTTTTATTGCTTCTTATTGCTGTACAAAGTATTACTTAACATTAACTGACATAAACAATGGATGGATTTCCAGAGTGTTTGATATGAATAGCAGATGTTTAATGCAATGTGAATACTAAAGGATCCAAGAGGGGGAAAAAATGTGGGACAGAGAGCTGGGGAGGGTAAGGGGGGAGAATAAGCAGTATTACAGAAAGAAAAACTTTACTATTTTTTCAAGCAACTGAGCCTTGACACTGGGTGATGGCTAGTTTACAGTTTAAGAAAATAAAATAGAAACCCGTTGATTTTATTTGACATGCATATTATTAAATTGTTTTCAGTTTTCAGAATCCCGATCCCAATCCCGATCATTGCTTTGTTATTTCAAAGTATATCAAATGATTCGATGTTAAAATGAAAAACGAATGCAATCGCCTGCTGAGGCTGAATTAGGTATCATCTTGGTTGTATCGATCTCTGCATGAACAATGCCTTTCTTTTAAATAACACCTGGACAGATCATTATGAATTGCTGACAGTAACAAACAAGGAAAAAAAAAAATCTTTCACAACGCTTCTTTACAAATATAAACCTTTTTTCCAGCCTTCAGTCTAATGTGGGTATTCTAAACTCTTCTTAGATATACATTAGAATGAAGAGTTACGTGGAACAAATTGAGACACAGACTGAAATCAGCTCAGGTTTCTGTTACTCCAAGTTACAGGGGTAGTACTGCATGTGCATCCCTTACAGTATGTACACAACAGATGAACAGAGAAAATACATTCCAACTCTCAACATCGAAAGACCTGGAGAGAGGGAAAAACCAGAAAGACTTTTGTTGCCTTCATAAATACTGTTTCTAACGTAAATACTAAGAGCACTGACATGATGGAAAATTGCCAACAGCCATTTTCCTACCACCACAGTTAATAGAGCATGAGGATTCTACGGCTGAAAACAACACGCCACTGATTACTGAGCACTTCCAGTATGAATACTGCCGCAAAGAAAATGATCAAGTGCCACTGCCATATTCCTTCCCTTCGCTGCAAAACCAAGGTGCAAGTACACAGAAAACTCCAGAAATCCACACTACTTAAGAATTATAACAATGAGGTAAAATAATTTTCTCATCTGCCATACCTAAAACTGATTTGCATCACAGTAATAAAGATGTGAATATTTCCATTAGTACACTCTATATACCCAGATTTACCTATTTTATGTTTGCTTTAAAGTGAGATCATATTCACAGGTGATGGGCATAGTTTAGCAGTGAAAGTAGAAACAGGAATTTTGGGAAGACAGGCAGGTGTCTCACATGACCAGTGTCTCAAAATGTGTATCACAACATTCCACCTGGAAATAAATTACAATATAGCTAATCACATGCACTACATCTAAAGGCAATGCTGTTGTGGGCACTGTATCTATTTCTCTTCTCCTCTCCTCCAGAGTAAGACGAAGAAATCCAAACAGACTGTCCTGGATAGCCCCAGAGATATTGGTTTTAGGTCTTGCTGCTTATCCTAAGCCCTAAAATAAACTTTATGTTACATTCTTCTGCAAATTCTTTAGACAATATTACGTTAGGTTAAATTTTTACTATCTTAATAAAAATATTTGCTCTCCTGTTGCTGATTTGTTAGTATAAGACTTAAAGAAGTTATCAGATCACTTTTCTGATGAAAGCTAGCATGTATCTATCTATTCATCAGTATATTTAATGCACTAAGAATCAATAACTTCATGTGACATATCACAAAAAAACCACCATCCTGAATTCTAGAGAAACACAAGTAACAGAGGACTTGTTCTGTTCTCATGCAAGCCCACACTCTCCCCTCCCCGCTCATGCCTGAGGATGTAACCACTTAAACTAAGTCTTGTCACAGAATCCATATTCACCCTTACAAGAGGCTGACGGCAACACCCTGATGGTCTGGAGGGACCAAAATGTGAGAACTTCTTGGTGCATTTAGATATCCTGAAGAGATTAAACTAAATGAATTTACGTGTTTATCCTGTTCCAGGTCAGCATGGGCACAGGCTGCCAGCAACGTGCTGCTACCGTCAGAGCTGAAAAATCACAGTTAAAAAGCAGGTGTACAAGATTGCGCCAGTAATAAAAGCATTCTTCTCTACACAGTTACTCCAAATTTCCCATAGTAAAACGCAGTGCCAGGACCTGAACCTCTAAGAAGCTTTGCTTCCCTGGCGCAGGAAAGTTGAGCAATGGGCTCTGCTCAGCCCATGTCCTGGTACACAGCAGCAGGCAGTAATATGCCTCTGAATAAAGAGAGTCTTTTGAAATCATATTGAGTCCACAGTTATTACTGAACCCCATGTGATTATCAGCAAGGGGAAAAAAAAATAGTAATTAAAAGAAATAAACAGAATGGAAAAGAGTAGCTGAAACCTCCACCAGAGCTGAAAATCTCTCTGAGCGTGGAATACAATGGGAAGAGATGGAAGTGGTGCTTTATGCTGCACCTGGAAGCAATAGGTACTAGTGAAGAGAAACACAATGATTAGAAAGTAGCCTTACTTCTGACAGTTGTGGTTTCAGATATACTTGAAGTGTTTAATAGTTTCAATTAACTCACAGAATAGAACCCAAACATGAAAATGTGTTACAAAAATGGAACACTACTGCAAACTATGTAAAAATAAAACTCCAGAAGGATATGTTTTTAACCTGAAGTTACAAAAGAAAACCGACACACTAAAGAGAGGCTGGTGACTGATACAAACTGATCTGTACTACTGAAGTTTGGCAAGGAGCTAGCAAGAGCTGAGAACAGAAGAGGTTGTGACACACCTGGGGCAACTACTTCAACGACAGATTACCGGGAGACTCAGAAAGAAGGAAAAGCAGAGCCTGACAAACAACAGGAGCCATTCAGTCCACAAGAAAGTTTATAGAGATCAGACAGATCTTTGACACAGTAAGACTGATAATCCAATATCCCAACAGAAAAGAAACCCGAGACAGAAAACCATGCAGAGCTCAGAGAACATGTGGAGCTGCACACACAACGACAGCCTGGACAAGCAACAGTCCTCTTCCGTGTGGGGGAAGAAATATTGGAAAGGTGATGGCTTAAATCTCTTCCCTCCACTGATGGAGTGACTAGATTGACAAAGGGGACGATGTCAACAACACCAACTCCTATTAGTATTTCCTGGATACTTTTATGATACACAAATGCCCTAGGGTATGGTATTGCTACAGTTTTCTATAAAATATGCCTTGTTAGTTCCCTTAAATCACATTTAAGCCAAAAGGTCAAAAATCGGTAACAAATTTTATCAATAACTTTCAAAACAGACAATGCTGTAATGAATGCTTACAAAAATTACCACCAAATAGACAAAATCTATGCTGATCCATACTTACATCCATATTGAGCTGGCACTGACAAGCGGCAATCGTGGCTCCGGTCCTTGTGCGCACCTTATATTCACATTTTCCCTATCATCGAAAAATTATTCAGAAGTTCTGGTCTGAGAATTCATCTGCAAGAGATTAACTTCTCATGGAGCACTTTCAGGTGCACTCCTCCACCCCCTCTTAGATCTTCATATTCCTGCACATCCCTTGGTTAAACCACAACAGGCTTTTACCAATCTCACCTTTGAAATGTTCCTGAGATCTAAACAGACTTAATCTTTCATCTTGACTCATTCTGCTTCCCCCATTTTCAAGACACAGTCTGTCCATTTTTCTTAATAGTGCTTGTTCACTTCCTTAGATATGCAAATATCTGGTTGTTAAGACTAGAAACTATCTTCTATACTAAACTGGCTGGTAAGTAGCTTCTTACTTCAATAAGGGGATAAAAACATTTCCCCCTCCCTTTGGTAATTCATTTGCATTTTTCAGTGTGTAACGTGACCTCTACTGGAGCTTACATTCTGTATCAATCTTTATCTGCATTATACAAAGATCTAAATAGAATAAAATGTATGCAGCTCATTACTGACTGCTAACTGAGACCAGTAATGTTAATGCACCAGTAATGAACCACTTTGGGATAGCAGTGGGCTTGCAGCAACTGATCCCCACTGCAGCCCCACTGCTCTCGAAGTCAGAGAGTAGAATAAGACAACGTAAAGAAGGTATGTCTTCCCTTCCTTTTGCACAAGGAAGAAACCGCGTAAAACTGGAACTTCTTTTTATTGCCTACAAGGGGAGATATTTTGAAAGACATTGATGTCAAATATTTCTACGTTAGATGAATATGCGAAATTCTGGCAGATGCCATTTGAAAAGGTTATGCATTCATCTTGTAATGGCACAGACAGGGTATCAAGTTTTACACACTGACACTTCATCTGAGAAAAACCAGGAAGAGAGAGTGCCAAGAGGCTTTGGATAACTTTGGAAAGATTAAAAAAATGCCAAGCTAAAACTGAACCAAAAAAAACCCCATAAAGGGCATACAATGGAAGTACTGTGCCGGAAGTACGGAGAGCTGTTAATGCACAAAGGCACACAGGCAAACTACAAGGAGAGCATTATTATCATGTCTAGCCAATAAAAAAGATACTGAGATTCCTTGGATAATGGATTAGGTGACCAAATTTGTGCCAAACGTAGTTTTTTTAATTAGCAACTACTGTAAGTGCTACTGAGAAATCCATTTACAGACATCGGAAAAGTCCATGAAAAGGCAACAAGAACTGAGAGTTAAATAAAGAGATGTCCCTTTAATCCCACAGCCAGTTCAGAAACAGCATGACAGGAAACAAAACTCAATTCTTCAAGTACCTTTAACATGGTATCAGTGCAGTGATCTAACAGAATCACAGAACAGGAGATTGAAAGGGACCTCTGGAGGCCATCTTCTCCAAACTCCCTGCTCAAACAGGGCCACCTAGAGCTGGTTGCCCAGGACTGCGTCCAGACAGCTTTTGAATATCTCCAAGGACTGAGATTCCACAATCTCTGGGCAACCTGTGCCAGTGCTCGGTCACCCTCACTGAAAAATTGTGTTTTCTGATGCTCAGAGGGAACCTCCTGTTTGTGCCCATTGCCTCTTGTCCTGTCACTGGGCACCACTGAAAAGAGCCTGGCATCATCATCCTTGCACCCTCCCATCAGGTATTTATACACATTGATGAGATTCTCCCCGAGCCTTCTCTTCTCCAGGCTGAACAGTCCCAGCTCTCCCAGCCTCTCCTTACAGGACAGATACTCCAGTCCCTTAATCATCCTTGTGGCCCTTCACCGGGCTCTCTCCAGTATGTCCATGTGTCTTTTGTACTGTAGAGCCCAGAACTGGACACAGCACTCCATGTGTGGCCTCACCAATGCTGAGAAGAGGTGAAGGATCGCCTTCTTTCACCTGCTTGCAACACTTGTAGCCTAGGACACCATTAGCATACTTTGCTTTGTGGGCACAGTGCTGGCTCCGGGTCAACTTCATGTTCACCAGCTCCTTTCTGAAAAGCTGCTTTCTAGCTAGTCAGCCTCCAGCATGAGATTGTTCCTTCATAGGACTTTGCACTCCCCTTTGTTGGACTTCATGAGGTTCTTGTCAGTCCATTTCTCCTGCCTGCCAAGCTCCCTCTGGGTGGCAGCATAACGCTCCAGTGCATCAGCCGCTCCTCACAGTTTTGTGTCATCTGCAAACGTGCTGAAGGTACACCCTGCCCTACCATCCAGATCACTAATGAGGATGTTGAACAGGATTGGACCCAGCATTGACCCCTCGGGTACACTGCTAGTGATTGGCTTCCAACCAGACCTCCTACCACTAATCATCACTGTCTGGCCCAGCTGTTCAGCCGGTTTTCAATCCATCTCACTGTCTGCTCACCCAGCTCATGCTTCATCAGTTTCTCTACAAGGATCTTACAGGAGACAGTGACAAAAACCTTACTAAAGTTCACGTAGAGAATATCCACTGCTCTTCCTTCACCTACCAAGCCAGTCATTTCATCATAGAAGGTTATCAGGGTGGTTGAGCATGACTGCCCCTTCATGAAACCATGAAACCAGTCACTGTCTTGTCTTTCATGTGCCAGAAAATGGTTTTCCAAAATTAGTTGTTCCATCACCTTCCTAGAGATCAAGGTGAGGCTGACTGGCCTGTAGTTCCCTGGGTCCTCCTTCCTGAAGACAGGAGTGACATTTGCTTTCCTCAGGTACCTGTCCCAATTGTCATGGCCTTTCAAAGATAATCGAAAGTGGCCTCACAATGGCATCAACCAGCTCCCTCAGCATTCATGGCTGCATCCCACCAGGGTACATACACTTACACATAAAACCAACATATAGTTAAAACTAGAGACCACTGCCATGGGCACTAACAAAAATTTGGAAGTTAATATTCAGCAGAGAAGGAACTTCCCTAATAGAGCGCAGATAACCTGCTTCAAAGATATCTTGCTTCTTGTCAAAAAACAGTGAGAAAATTTCCCCTTTTTTCCACAAGATACAACAGAGATTTTTTTTGTTTATTACAAATGTATGAATCCTAGTTCAAATCTTTGTAGTTTTAGCAAATCAGACAAGTGCTCTGGATTAACTGACAAATAGGCAGGGAATAAAATCCAGAGCTAGATACTGTCTATACCAACAACAAAAAGGTTGTTATCAGAGAAAATGTGGCCCAGGACTGCCAGAGAACTGAAGCCTTTCAGAAAGTAATCAATGCTTTTAGGATAGGATGGCCAAGGCAGCATATTGCTGTCGCTCCAGACAAGTATTTATTGAGGATAGAGAGGCGTACTTTCTACAGTTCCCTAAAAGAATGCAGAAATAAAGTAAGTAATTAGGGAATCAAAAAACCCTAAGCAATCACTCGTGAAACATCACAATGAATTAAACATATCTGAATAGGCATAATACCAGTATTTTATGGTAAACTCATAAATTTGACCAAACCAGAGATTAATCGTAAACTTTTCCTAAGTTTGGCTTGTGAGTATGGTTAAAAAACTGGCTAAATGATTGGTGAATTTATGTCATCTGAATGTCCCTCTTACATTATTAAGTTTTAGCTGAAGAAGAAAGACCAGACAGTAAGAATGTTAGCGGTAAGTGATTCTGCTTCCCAGACAGAATTATTACAGGTAGGGACTCTGTCTAAGTCCATGTTCTGGTCAGAAGAGGAAGTTCCAGACACATCTATGCCGACAGGACATCCTGGATTTAATGTGATGCACACAACATACTTCCACATTTAAACCTATAGGCAAGGTGCTGCTTCTAAGGCATTTTTTGGTGAATCAATGCTGGAGGCTGTATGCCTCCTAGCTGAAGGCTATGGGTGAAGCCAGGGTCTCTCTTTGCTATTCTCTATACTCTTTACCAACCTCATTTTCCTGGGGCTGAGACCTGACTCACAGGAATGGCATCCCACGCTACAGATAGAAGCTACAGTAAAGGCTGGCACTGTAGTCTGTGAGCGTGGTCCTCTTCTCATGACCTCTCTCTTCTAGCACAGCCCCTCAACCCAGCATTCCCATTTGGGGACCTCACTCCAGGCACATGAAGACAGTATTGGTCAGCTCTTGACAAGGAAATGTGGCTTGGAGGGAGGTCAAGCCAGGCAGGATAATAAAGACCCAGGAATAAGAGTATTACAACAAATAAAGCAATAGCATCAACACCTAATAATCTGTAATGTAGAACTACCTACATCTGGAGTTGCAATACAACCATTCTGTTGATGTATCACCCATTGCTGCTACCTATAGGGCATGAATGAAACCAATTTCTTCAGTCAGTATGTCCTTTTTGACTTCTGAACTAATAAATCTCACCTCCTCAATTTAGTTCTTCAACATAAATTGAAAAAGGAAAGTCAGCTTTCCTGGTTTTTCAACTCCATGTTGAACAAGTCATGGAACTAAACTAAACAGAATACATCAACACAAATAAAACTTTATTATTCCAATAGCACAAGAAGCTATAACAACCCAAAACTGATACAGCACTTTTTTATGGGGTTTAGCAAATTACCCTTCCAAATTTAGTAGTTTGTCATTCCTTAAGAATTCCACAGAACAGTAAACTTTGAATATTACCTCAAACTTAAATTAGCATGAAAGAACACAGGTCAGTCAGGCCCCCAAAAATCTGCTACAACTTACAATCTGATTCAAAAGAGAATATTTTATGCTTAAAATCTGATTTAAACTTTGAAAAATACGATTTAAATTATGTTTTAAATAACAGCATTTTGTACATTTTTACTAATATATTTCCTGTAAAATATCTTTCTGTTAGTGTGCAAGTTTTACCCAGAATGCTACTCTGGAGTAAATGCGGAAATCTTATCATGTTCAAATGAAATAACTTTTTTCTGTACTCAGCAACCATAAGAACTGCAGACAAACAAAGAGCCTATTCCTACTTCTTCTCCAGATATTTTGCATTTTGCACATTTCAGGGTGATGACCAAAGAGCTAAGAAGGTAGCCTGGAACACCAGAAAAGCACTAGCTTGAGCTAAAAAAAAATTGGATTACTTCTGAAGAAATGAAGATTCAGTGCTGATGGAACTGAAAGATCCTGCCTCAGAGTAGCAAGAAATGCAGTGGGAAAAGCTGAAAAGTATTGCCAGAAGGCTTGAGAGACATAGTTGAAATAGATGAAACACAGACAGACAAACTGAGAAACAAGTCAAAGAAATGAAAAATTTGTCTGAGACAGCCAGTAAGTAAGGGCCTAGAAGCTGAGGAAATGTTGCCGAAGGGACTATGAATACAAACAGGAGAAACAATTTGAGAGGATGAAGAAAAAAGGGAGCAAATGAACACAGAAAGAGAATACAGGCTTAATCCTGAGTACATGATTTAATCACACTTACCTGAACACACCTTGCTAGGACACATTTGCAATTGTTCAGACTCATTCCAATAAGGTTTTGCGTATCTTCAATGCATAGAACAAGAGGAAACAAAAAAATCTGTGGAAAAGCCCATCTTTTCCACTGCTCAAGTATAAAGAGTTGAAGGAGCTGAAGGTTCATGAGGTATTGAAATAACTCACTTCAGCAACTGTTTGGTTATTAACTAGAGATGTCAACACTTTAGATGTTCATACACTCTGCCTTTGTGAAGAACTTTACATAGCCAGAAGGGCTGCAGAGAAGTTCTCAGGAACTCTGGAAATGAATAAAACCTTGGGAGAACTGTATGTTGAGGATTACTGAAGGAATAGCTTTACATGGAGAAGTTGTGTTTGAGATCAAACTACAGACATAAAAGGCAGTGACAAAGAGAATTCAAGGACCACATGAGCATCAAAGATGTTGAAGGAAATAAATAACAGTTAAATAAGCTCAACTAGCAAAAGCCACCATAAAAAAAGAATGTGAGTAAAGCGAAGGTAAAGCAGGCAGAAATTCAGTATGACCAATTGCACCTAATAGGCAACAGAAGCTGAGAACTTTCCTGATCAGCCCTTTTATTGGCATCAGGCAACATACTAAAACAGATGGAGCCTGTTCTCCTGAAACAGCACTATTTGTCCAAGCACAACCTTGCCTATGCCCCATGTTATAGTGTGGCATTACAAAGCCATGGAGATATATGTCTGCTCTCAGTACTACTAGCCCACTGAACACATAAACTTTTCCAATTATACAGAAATCACAATGGTTTCCCTGAGTAGAATTTCATTCCCTGCATCATAGATTTAAACATTAAAGTCATATTAAAGAACCATAACAAAGTTAGGCTCACAAACCTCATCTAAACTTGATAACCTATGAATAATTTACATTAAAATAATACAGTTTTCATTTTAAAGTGTTTCTATTATGACGACTTTTCTCTTTTAGAATCATAATTTTTCCATACCATCTTGCTTCATTATTACTTACAGAAAAAACAATTTCTGATCATTACACTTAAGAGAAAAAGCATCCAATTAAAGATTTTGCTGCATCAGTAATGTTTGATGAAGACTATGAAAGAGCATACAGGCTTTTGTTTTCAGAAAATGGTAGAGTAACTTGCACAAAATAAGTATTGCAAAGTCTACTAGAAGGAAGAGAATAACCTGCTAGATCTTCAGTATAATAGAAGGCACAAAAGAACAACTGCTATGGGATCAGGATTTAATAGTCCTTGAATCTAGAAAGTCTTTTTATTCTGGCTTCTATAAACACAGTTCAGACTACACAGACAATTCAACGTGCACCACAGGAGTGTTCTTAAAAATCTTAATAATACCCTGCAGAGAACCACCGCAGTTCTCTAGTGAACTTAGGAAGCCAGCACCCCAAGTCATGAAATCATCTACACTCTAAGTATGCAAGATTCACACTGAAGTCTGTGAACAAAGTTCTCCTTCACACCGAAGACATCATCTTCTCCTTCTAAAGACAGACTATAAAACAGCCTGAATGAAACTGTTTTCATGTGGTTCCTGGTCCCTTTTCAGTGCTGCAACGATGTATAACAGTAGTAGTTCAAATGTAAATCAGATTCAAAAGGACTAAGGACTTGTTTAAAGCAAATTATTAAGTAAGTGGAAGATCAAAGCCTAGCACTTCACTGACATCTGAGAATGGAAATGAGAGATGCAGAAGAGGACGAAGAAAAACAAAGGAGAATTGGGGGATTCTTTCTTGGCTTAAATTAAACAATGACAATTATATCAGTGGAGGAACCGTCTCCTTATCTCATGGCTTTACTTGATGAAAGGCACATTATTGTATTTCTGTAAGAGGACAGTTTGTTTTGGTTTTTTTCATGCTATTATTTTGATGCTCCTCAAGAAGATATTTTACTCTTAAAGCCAATTTTGTTCTCTCTCATTTAGCAAACATTGATTTTTTTCCTCCCAGTCTGCATTTCAAATAGAGCTAAAACAAGCAAGGCTGGTTTTGTTTAATACCTTCAAAGGTGCTGAACCTCCTCTGGCTATCTGGAATAAAAATCCACAGCTGTGACTAGTTCTTTATGGATATTCCAATCCCAATTTTCTTCTTCTTCAAAGCTTCAATAGCTGTTTAAAAGAAGTACAATGCATCCTTCTTCAAAGATGACAGGAAAGGTACTGCACTTCGCATTACCATACATGATCTCAGTACATTCCTTGCTGTCTGCTCTGCCTGGGAGTTCAGCTTGATGTCAGCTTGCAGTTATTACAGTGATGACCAAGATAGTCATCCACAGAGACAAATTACTAGGGGCTTCAGGAATACCAGCTACCCTGCCAGCAAGAAAAAAATGAAACACATATTTATCAAAAGCCTCTTTTGTCTCTTGCCACAGCTATAGACTACACAAGGAACTGCTATTTGATTTGTAAGTGAATATTCAGTGTTGCAGTGACAACACAAATTTCAGTGAATGGAGTAACATGCTTGACAGAGTGTTGAAGAACAAGATTATAACCTGCCTTTTCAAACTTCAGCACTTGAAGTAACCAATGGAAAAGTCTATAAGCATCAGACAAAAGATGAATAATCCCAACCATCACTTTAAGATCCATAAGAGCACATTCATCCATTTGGTATTTAATGTCCTAGATACTCACTTTTTTCCATAGACATTCTCTCATAATTTCGTATTAATTATTTTGTGTAATAAATATGAGTTAGTTTCATTTGAAAAAAATGTCCAAACACAATTAATTAAATATATGCAATCTATAATACACAGAAATGCATAGACCATAAAAAAATACTCCAGCAACCACTGAAGAAAGGCAAAGAACCCTCATGATAACAAAAATTATCACAGAATTTTGCTATTTAGTCTATACAGTGGAAGTCCCTCTGACAGTGGTGAAGGCTGTCACTCCTAGAGAATCCACCTCTTGAAGTGTTTTTTCAGAATCAGAGAAATATCTTGACTTGTATCAGGATGCAATCTGATCACAATAGTACAGCTGAAATCACAGTTAAGGGAGCATGTCTCCGGGCACCTGAATCTCTGTTATGACTTCTCCACCTGGTCTGCAGAAAATCCAAGCTTCTTCACACATTCTGCCCTCCCCATATCTCTCATTGTCAATTCCAGCATATCTCTTCCAATTCATATTATTTGTTAACTCCTCCCTCTTCTGGTACTTCAATGATGCTTCTCTCTTGATCAAAACCCTTTATTCCCTTTTTGCCCATATCAGACTACTGCCTTTCACATCCTTAGGTGTATTTCTACTACCTCAGTTTACTATGTTTGGATGCTGGAAGGCACTACAGAGATAACTGAAGAGAGAACTGAACCTTGTATGACTCCACAAGAAAGAAAAGTAGTGGCGTCATCAATCCTCAAAATTCCTTTGGGTGTATGCAATCACAGGCCCAAAGGAATCACCCATGTAACAGCTTTATCAGCCTTTCTTACGCAGCATCAGCAAATCACATCTTTTTGCTGCCCTGTTAATGTACCATACTGACATGCCAGGAACTTTCCCCTAGGTCATACTGGCACAGGTCAATAGTATTTTTTCTGATCAAGTCTATTGAATGAGCTTAGCAGGCTCATATGGGAAATTATGTTTAACACATTTCCAGGTACAATGAAGATTTAGACCTCTTGGTCTCCCCTGCTTTCTTTGCAACTTTTGAGGCTTTCACCTTTTGTACTAAAGGTTTTAAGTCTGCTGCAGGCAGTTAGGAAGTATTTTGTGTTTTCTTCTGAACTAAGACTATTAAGTAGTCATCTGCAACTGAACTTGACTAGATTCATTTATTCAACTGGTTTCTTGCAGGTCTGATAATTTTCTGTCCCTCTCTCTTCCTGCAGCACAGGATATCAGAAAACCACAGAAATCTAAGTCATCAGATTTGAGGTTGAAGGTTACACACTGATGTTGACAAAACACTATAACTACCTGCCACTTCTAGACTTCATAGTCTGTTGAGGTCTACTTTTTTTCAGTGGGCTACTGAATTTGCGGGAGCCTGTGTCTTATTTTGTTTGAAGCAGAAACACTGGTATTTCTTCTTCTTTGCGATATAATGTGTCTAAAAGAGCGGTCCTGTTGCAATGAGCTTTTTCTTGTCTCTTTATGTCAAGTTTCTGTATAGGTATATGGACAAAGCTAGTGCTGGTGAAGTAGAAAGGATTTAGCCAGAGTGCTCAGGAAAAACATCAACTTAGCACATACTTGAAGCAGCATTTGCCTGCACAGTTCCAGGCTACATCTATCTTCCCTTGGCAGGGAAGCCACCTGATACAGAGCTGTGCCTGCCAGCCCACATAGGAAATATGTTGGAGGTGATTGAATGGCTCACCCAAATATGCTGAACTGGCAGGCATTGCCAACTCATTGTAATTTTCAATCAATAAATCAACAGTTAAAAGGCATATAATACGAGGTGACTTGAAGTGGCTGTCATTAATTATGTTCTATCTTTTGCTTAGTAACCACCACAACACAGTCTTCAATAAAACTAATCCTAATTACAGTTTGACAAGTTTCCCAAATTATGCTTATGATTTATTTTAGCCTGACAGTTTTGGAAACTATAAGAGCTGTTCATTTCCTTTTTATTTCACAAGTATATCAAGCAGAGGTACAGCCAGAGATAAACAAACACATAAAAAGTGCCATTTGAACCTCCAGGAACCAGCAAAGCCAGTGTTAGAAGAAACTAGTGTACAACGAAAATATTAAAAATTAAATTTGTAGTAACTACAGTATCGGTTTCAGAAACTCATAAAAAGGTGACACCTTCCTTCTGATCTCTTATTGGAGCAAATTAATCAAAAATTCTCTTCTGTACCTCACTAGCAACTCTGTAAAAAAGTATTTTCTTATATCTGTTTTATACCAATCTCCTACCACTTCCAATGAACGTCACATGTAGTAGTGTTCCTTGCAGGATTTGGTGAACTGTAGTTCTGCATGAATTCATTTACAGTTTTATTTTTCCCTTTAATAAACTCTCAGTGAAGAGCCCCTTAATAATATATTTTGTACTCTCAAAGGCAAAGCAGTTTTGGATAAAAATAAGGGAGACTAGAAAAAAGGGAGAGAGTTACAAGTAATTTTTAATTCTAAATTCCATCTCTCCGAATAATTCTTATCTGAGTTACTTCAATGTTGCAAAATACACTTTTCTTTGTTGCTAGCCTCCTTTTCTCCTGAAAACAAGAGAATAAAAAAAGGATGCTACTGTTTCTGTCCAGTTTACAAAAATGTTCAGGATGAAATGTTACAACAGGGAAAAAAAAGATCAGCCTTCATTGCTGAAAGGTACAGCCAAATTTGGAAAGCTATTTTTATGTAACATAGCTTTATAAACTCTTAATAGTTAGCTCATCAACTAGCTTTCTAAACTCCTATAAACACGACTGGAATCTTCACTCTCCAAAGCCGTTTTTCTGCAAAAATGACAGTCAGAATGAAATAAAACCTCTAAATTCAAGAAGAATTTCATAATCACACTTCAAAATCACGAGTATGCAGCTAATGAAGGAAGTGTCACGTCTCTCATATTCTCTGGTCACCCATACCTGGCACTGTTCCTGGGAAAGGCAGAATCCTTCAATTGGCTCACACCTGGCTGCTGTTCTGCTCTCAGCTTTGGTAGAAAATGGCTTAATTATAAAAAAATGAAAGACAAAATACTATCTCTGCCTTCAGTTTGAAGTGTGAGGAACACACAACAGCCTTTTCTATACATTTTTGCCTTTAGCTGACATCAGTCCTCGTGTGGCGTATGCTGGAAAAATTATATAGCGCTGGCTGCATAGCTTTAACCCTAAAGACTGACTCCTGAGAAGTATCAGCCTCAAAGAACACTAATGCTCTTAATGCCTTACAAGGAGACTGCAAGAAACTTGCAGGACCAGGCTGCTTTTCTCAGCAAGCCGCTCACACCAGTGCAAAGGCTCCGAGTGTCGCTCCCTGCTATGTTTGTATGGATCCTTGGCTGCTACCTGGGACATTGTAGATAGTGCCAATTATAGGGGCCTCAGACTCTGGCAGCATTTGCTGAGGAGCCTCTGCTTGATCTCACTCCCAGCACAAGGAGGCTGGCACACCTCATGATCCAGAGTGAAGCAACAGATGGGAAGGAGGGGAGAAGAAACAGAATCAAAGCTGTTCCACGCTGTTTGCTCACAGGTAGCCAAAACAGGCACTGACAGCAAGTAGCCATAGGGAACTGAGCATAGCTTAAGTCCTAATTTCTCAGCAGGAGCAAAGCACGGAGATAGCATTTTAAAACAACACCCGAGGAAATCCTCCATTTTTTACCCTCTCCCTTCCTCTCGTCTTTCTTTTTCCTTAAACAGTCTCATCCCCTAACAAACAAAATTGCCAGTGGCTTTCAACTCACAGCAACAACCTGGAGGCAACTCATGAGTACTTTGTCAACAACGCTAATCTGTAAGCCAAAGAAAAAAGACTTCTGTTTAGAGTTTTAAAAAAAAAAATAAATAGTTGTTTTCTCTGCAAAACAGGCCTAGGAAATGTAAACTGATGCAGTCGGGTCCCTAGGGCCTGCAAGAACCTAAGAGTTCTGCTTCTGCAGATCTTCCTTTGTCTTGCTCTGTCCGTCTCTCCTACGTGTACACCCTTCTATTATATTTCACTTATGCTTGGCATGTATCTCACAGAAAGCACAGAGAATGACTCTGTATGCTCCAGTGTGCAGACGTTCCCTTAACACACACACATTACCGGCCACATGGCAAAGACTTTTCCCTCGTTATCACTGATCACTGGGGGACACTTCTCCCAAATCAACCAATCAAAAACTATTCAATGCCATTTAAGAGGAGAAGCAGCTTTTTTTATGCCCTTGAATTTGGGAGCTGGACACTTTATTGATAGGTTACTCCAGTACCCCATTTTTAAGGACTATTACAAGCAACAGGGAATATACTGACGTTAGCTAGTTATTTTTAAGTTAAATGGAGTTAAAGTGAAACAAACATACTGATTTTCTAAATCCAAACACCAGTTTGCACGGTTAAAAAAAGAAGTATAATGATGATTTAAAGGGAAAAAAGAAGCAGGCACACATCTACTTTGCACTTCAACCAGCTTTAGAAGTTTCTCCTACATTGTATGGTTTAGTTAATAAGCCAGTAGTTTTTCTGGCTGAGGACTGTGATTTTCACACATGCCCTATCTCCTAGGGTAGCCTTCACCAGAAAAGAGCCCAAATAACAAGATGCATTCTTTCTCCTATAACCCAGATCTATCGTTGGAATCCTTCACGTTCCAGTCTCTTCTCTCACTTCCCTGTCTTCTTCCAGAAAACCTCTTATTTGTATACTTCAACCTAGACAGGAAGAAATCTAGTATCTCCACCCATCACCTTGCTATGTCCTGCTTTGGAAGTGCTAACGAGTGAGGTGACACCCAGTTTTAGCTACCTGGGCTGACAGTGAGTGAACCCTCAACAAGGTATTTCCCACAAGGCATAAGATTCCTTCCACTGGAGCAGGAACCATTCCATACTCATAATCTGACACTGATTGAAACACATTCATCTCTCTTATTTCATAGAGAGGTACACAGAGATGTGTGTGACCCACACAAAGGCAATACTGTCTTTTTGCTGAGACCAGCTATGGTGGTCTCAGCAAAGCTGACTTTGCACCCAGAATTAGAAAATACAATCCTTCATCCCCTCCGGTGACCATGTAACTCTTGCATCTTGCTTTACTCAAATGCTTCGTGAAGCAGCACCACTGTGAATGAACAGTTGTAAAAAACCTACAGCACAAGCTTCTCCCTTTTTTCATTTGTTAGCCTCTCTCTCCCTTCTGCCCTTCCATCCCTGTCAATCAGTAGCTGTATTATGTGCTGAAGCAAGAGGGCTTACATCTCTTAAAAAGTCTCAGATAATCTACTGTAAATGAATGCTTTTATTCATCCAACTCTCTTCCTTTTCACAATACCTGCAAGGTTCTGGCCTTGATGAGAACTGGAAGCACTAGGTTTTACAAATGAATCTGCCTCCCCAGCTACAGCATGGATTTTCTAAGACCCAGCTCTGGGAAAAAACTGCCCGTAGTAAAGCTGACCATGGCCCCTATCAGTACATGAAGAAGAAAGAAACTGAATGGGTTTGGGAAAGATATGGAACTGACATAGTCTGAAAAAGAGAAATAGTATGGTACTTAGAGAGTACACACTTAAATCAGTATTCTAGTACCCCACAAAATAGAAACAACACGACTGATACAGTTACTGTTACTTCTGGACCTGAGTCTCAACATCTGATTTAAGTGCTAAAAATAGGACATTTTATCTTTAATGTTATTTAAGTAGCTAGTGGTCCTAGGAGAAAAAAGGTTACCATGTCACGCCTAAATTGTCAGACTTTCCCTTGATTACCAAGAGCCCTTTTTCTCTGACTTGTTTCTCCTTTCTGCTCCAGCCCTAAGGTACAGCACTAAGTCAAAAGGTTTCACTTCAAACCAATGAACTACCACATAGGTCTAGGTTCCGTCTTTCCCGCTTGCACACTTTCCCTCCTGCCCACTCCTTACAGACCAATGATGCTATTGAGTCTAAGTACTAAACAGCTATTTGTTCATAGACAGCTCACCCATTCCTCTACCAAGCCAGGTACAGGCTTTTTTCTTTTGTGGAAGAAAAAAAAAAAATTGTATATTCAATGTTTTATATATAGCACGCTTTAGAATAAATGTTTTAATTCTCTTCCAAAAAGTAATGTCACTTCTGTTGAGAAATCCTGAATCCACAACATTTTCTGGTAGGAATATCAGAAGCAGAAGTCTCTATGTAAACTAGAGTTTGATGAGTTGCTGATACAGTTTGCAGCCAAATACAAGAACAGGACTGGGCGCAATGACCCAGGAGGTACCTTCCCAGGCTGTGTCCCCAACTACACGATGCATTCTGTCAATCTGGCCCTAACAATCCTTGTATTTTCTCCTATTCAAGGTGGTCCCACAGCAAGTCAGTTTCTACCACTGTGAAAATAAGTCTATTTATTAATACCAGACATACAAGTTATCTTTCTGGGGCTGTTACCCAACAGCATTTTAGAAGAAATCTCAATTTTGGCAAAGAAAAAAATGCTAGTGGTACTCAGAGATATATGACTATTTCTGTTTGCTTGTGCTTCCTTCTAAGTCACTTATCTAAAGGATGCCAAGATCACATGTGTTCCAAGAAGAGTTAACTGAAGACATTCTTAGCCCTTTCAGAAATCTGACTCCAAAAGGACAGTCCTGCATGTTCCCTTTAAGACACAGTACAAAATGTAACAGCTTTGAATCTCAAAAGTCTAATCCATAAATCAACCAGCATATATAAACCACCGGTATGTTTCAATCACTTGACATTTCCTACAATTAACATGGGAATTGTTAAGAAACCCCCTTAAGAAAGGGTTTGGGATGCTTATGCAAGCACTGCAGAAGTGAGATATTAACAGCTAAAGTAAACTCTGCTTTTGTCTTTTTCAATTCCTTTCTTTGATGTCTTCCAAAAGGACACCACAAAAGGAACATTCTCCTTGGTGTTTAGAGTGAAGTTATAGGTGGGAGGAAGACCTTGCTTGCTCTGCTTTTCCCCAGGTAACACAACCTTTGACCAAAGAATCTCCTAGAAATACCGACTTGCTACTGAGTGGGATAATTATCAACAGCAGCAGCAATGTATGCATGGCATTGGCTTTGTCTCCCACAGTTCAAGGGGCACAAAAGTTTACCTAGAGATCACACTGTTGTAGAGTACTGTCATTCTTGTCCTTATTTCCTCAGACTGATCTGTAGCCAAAACATGGTGCTGTGAAAGAAAAGGTAGTGATGTCAATCTATCTGAAACCAAGGGAAACCTTGCCGCCAAGCTCCTACAGAAACCCAGGTGCAAAACTCAGCTCCATTCTCTTGAAGCAGTGAGAAGACTCTTGCCTGCTTGGCACACAACAACTTGACAGCAGCACCCAATCAGCTGAAGGTCTGTCCTGCAGACAGTTTCTATGTATGTACTCCAAAGTCCATGCAGCCTTAAGTTGCTTCTCCAGTCCAGAAGGGAATTCAAATTCATGGCTATCATCTACAAACTTAAAGCTGGAGTCAGATTTGCAGTGAACTGGGATTCAGTGAAGTCTGAAGAAGCTTTTTGCCATCTGCCACGTGGTCCCCCCATGTTCCACAATTCTGCCTCTAACAATATTTAGAAGCATAATATTTGTCCCTCTCTCAGCCCACCAGGCACCTCATTTTTGCAATGCCAAGCAGCCCATTTAAAACACAAAGGCACAGTAGACCCACTTCACATAAGCAACATGACCAGTTTAGGAGGCCCATGTACCAGAGCTACCACCAGAGGGTGGATCTGCTTTCACAGAAGGATATATATTCAGCTATTGCACAGAGCCTCTGCTGTCTTGAGAATCTCATTCCCTGGTCTGACACAGAAAGAAACAATCACTAATTATATATAAAGAGACAGCTCCTTTCTAGTGATTTGTGTAATGTTTCCCTCCAATAAAGAGGGTTTCTAGTCATAGAAGAAAGCAGCAAAGGTCAGACAACATTCTTTGGTCCTGAGCCCAGCGTTAAGAGATGGATTAGAGCCTGTGAAGAAATTCTGAATTTATAAAATTGCTTGATGGAAGCAGAGTGTAGCTTTTTTCACACAGAACAGTTGCAAAAAATTGGCTTGCTGTTTCTGCCAGCTCAAAGCTTTGAATTGATGTCTGTGGAAACCATTTCAGGTTTTTCCCATTGACTCCACTGGGCATGGAATCACACTTCAAACAGCCTGTATAGCTAAAGCTCTCATTATCTTGCTGTACCTGAAGATTATCCCTTGGGCATTTCTCTGCGATTATTTCCTCCAGATGCTTTTATTCTATCCTAGAAATCATTTAACAAAATAACGTAAATGCTCCACAACACGATAGAAAAGACAATGGGCTTTCTCAGACAGTAAAAAGTCAATAGCAAATGATTCTCTCTCTTTTTACATAATTTACTTGGCATATACTATTTTTTGATGTCAGTGTACAGGGGACTATACCAGTTCTCCAAGGGACTACAGCCATATCCTTCTTAACAACCTTTTTCACTGCTACCTTGTCAACAGGAGCCTGAAAAAAGATCTCACAGAAAGAGAGAACATACATACAGGCAGAACATTTCTCAGCTGATTAACAACTTTCTAGCAACAATAACAATCTGTCCCTTTACTTCTCCAACTACCTTAACATTATCCCAGACACCCTGAAAAGTGGTGACTCATTTCAGGCTTATTTGCAAAGGGAAACAGACTTTTCAACTACTTATGGCTTTGCACTGAAATGGCAAGTGTACATAGAAAAAAATTTGAAAGCTAATAAAATACCACTTTGTTGGCAGAAAGCAAAAAAAAAAAAAAAATCACAGGAAAAATCTGACTCATAGAAAAGGGGCTGATAAAGAACCACACAATGTTTATAAATCTGGTCTAGAGAAATGCTGACTTCAATCTGTTGCTTTCGCATTTCAAGTAAGTGATTCCAGACACTCCTTCATGAAACATTGCCTTATATTAACATGCAGCTTATGGGGGGAGGTCAGTTATTTGCTGAACAGTATTTTTTTATTCGTATATCTTTTAAAAAGTGAACATTTCAGTGTGTCTTTTAAAAAAATCCAAACGTCCAGGGGAATCTTTCCTGCCAGCTTATTTTAACATGCATACTTTCAACAAGCTGATTTACAGCAGTAGCCAATAAACAGTTTTAATGGCCCATGTGTGGGGAAAGCAGGAACAAGTAGTAATGGGCAGAACAGCTTCATAAGCCAGATTCCTCCTCAAGCCAAGATGTGATAAAATCACACCTCAAAATAAAGTCTGAGAGGACCCAACAGGGAAGATTTCCCAGACTTGCAGACTCAAAAAGAGACCATGGATTCAAAAGCTCAACTGAAGAGTTCTTCTCAGTCTGGAAAGCAAACTGATTTTTTATTTAACTTGAATCTACATTTGAGCAGCCTAAGATGTGGTCCTTAAGTCAGTAATTTCAAGGAAATCCAAGTGGTGATGGAAAGGCTTACTGATCTGTTACTCTTGCTACTAATATTTGTATTTCCAGGATGGGAAAATCCTGATAGAGAGAGTGCTGTGCAGAGCCATGCTACGCTGAAGTGCTGTCCAAAAGAGCCAAAGATTCCTCAGGCAGGTGTTAATTGAGAAGGTGACCCCAATCAGTTTTACCATGCACCAACAGGACCATTACTATTCATGGATCTCTTAACAGTATGATACATCAATTGGTACATCACCTTTTTACGAACTGCACGTGGCACTTTAATATAATTTAGTTTACTTGTAATGTATGCAATGACACACAAACTGAGTCAGCTAACAATTTGAGAGGAAAGGATTACTTAGAACAGAAAATCTAAGACTGAAAATCTGTATCAAAAATTCCATCGATCACAGGCGAAAGTAAACTCTGGAGCACCTTTCATGAACCGAAATGTTCTAAACCATTCTTCTTTCCTAAAGATTATTGAAGGAAATTTGGAAAATTATTTCTTCTGCAATCAGAGATACCACAAAAAAGCTGTTTGAAAGTTTGTCATGAATACTGGCCATATTTTAACAATGAAAAATTACTACAGCCAATTGCAAACAAATACTTATCACCTATGTTTTTTTCCATTCTTATGAATTATAAACCTCAGTACAGTCAAAGCCAAAAAAGGTATGCATACTCATTTGTTCAAAAATGAAATTTCTTGCAAGTCAATAAATGTGTTGCATCTATTTCAACTTCTTCATTTATATTTTATTACATGAATTTTAAACACTTCTTCCGTAAGCACATCGATATTGACATCTGTTAGCTACCAAACATTCTGTACATTTAATACCACTGAAGATAGAAATCACCTCTTGGCATCCCCCAGCTATGTATTTAAAAGTTCAGGGCAATAAGGTACTTAAACATGTTAGGTTTGAGTCAGTAAAAATAATCATGTACTTAAATTTAGTCAAACACATGACTTGTTGAAATAGCTCTTGAATTGAAATCTCCATTGGCAAATTATTCATTTGAATGTATAAGGGCTGCACAACTCTTTCTCTTCTATTATATTCTTACTGACAAAAGCAGCTATTTTCTATGTCCATTGAGGGTATGCCAGTTAATAGGCCTAAAAAACCCAACTGGATACATTTTAAAACTGCCTTTCCTCCAAAACTGTCTACCGCTATTTGGAAAACAAAAATTAATAGTATTATTTTTAACCATAAAATACAAGAATATTTTTCCAATTGTTATTCAGCAGGAATGCTTTTAACATATTTAGATATTACTCTACACTCTAATGTTATCCATTCCAGAAAACCACTTTAGCAACACTGTTAATCTTTTTATAAATCAAATTTTCAAGCTTGAAAAACTTGTAAAACCTACAACCTCATAGACATCATACTTCATAATGTCAAATATTTCCGGTCACAAAGATATTCTTCCAGCCTTACACATCACCATATGAAAATGTATATATATGGGATGTAATTTATTCTGACATTTTTAGTACAACATAAAACTTTCATTTTATAATCTGTACTATATATATTCAATAGACAATACACAGAATAAATTCTGTGCATCCAACAATACAATTTCATTGAAGAAAAAACAAGAGTACAAATTATATTCTATGTGAAGTATACAATTTAGGTTGGGTAACAGTGAGTGATGACAGATTTTATAGCACTTCACTGCTGACTTAATCACTTCACTTATTATTTTGAAGCAATTTTAGATTAGTGGGGTTTTAGATGTTGAAGATTCATTTATATACAAACACAATTTACACTATGCTGGAATTTCACCAAACGTAAGCATCCATATTTATATCTCCCAAAATGTACAACTATTTTAAGGCATGAGGTAGTGAAGGATTTCTTTGTTTTGTATTTCATCCTATTGCAAAAGAAGAATTGAGCTGGTTGGAAGCAGAACATCACCAAGTGAATTAAAAGACCAGTTTACCAACAGGACAGTCTCCATACAAATTCTGATCGTGCCTGGCCATGTTTGATTTATGATAGCTGATGGGATTATGGCCTAGTTGAGGCAACCCACAATACACAAATGTGCTATTAGTAGCCACGGTACATTAATCAATGGTGATGAGTGTAAAAAAAATCTAAAATAGTCCGATCTCAATATGTTACAGTTTTGCTCAGTTTTAGTGCACAGTAACAGGAAATTTAAGCACAAACTCATGTGCACTGATCATACGCTATACCTTAATTGTACATTCAGCAATGCAGTTGTTCAGAACTCTGTTTTAAAAAGATCTCTGTCTACGTAAATACAGAATATGAATGTTCCCTGATCTCATCTTCTAAAATTGTACAACATTTTCATTTTGGAGAGTGAATAAAACAGTATACTAAGAAATTAACTTTTGTTAATTACATAAAGATTTAAAGAAACATAAAGGAAGTGAATCAAGTCTGATCCAATTGAATAAAATCTCTTAACTGAAAGCAATCTAAATCAGATTTATAACAATTCCAAGGCTTAAATGGGACATCATCATCTTTTTAAGATAAAGCAGGCGGAACATTATCTTCATGTCAGAAATAATTTTTTTAAAGTGCATGTTTTGGTGCAATCCCATTTAAAACATAAATCAAGTATGCATAGAGAGGACCAAGGACAACCAGCTGGTAGTCCACAAGTCAAGTCAGGCGATTCATATTGATTCTCAAATCTGCAACTCATCCTAGCTCCTGGCAGCTCTCCAACCACGTGCCAAATTTGTAGTCTAACAGCACCTGGGATTCCCAATCTCACTGCTCATCACAATGCATAAAAACATGAAGGGAAGATGTCAAGCAAAGATTGCTGTAATGGAAAAGAGCTGCACATTCAGGTTTAAAGATGGAGAGCTGGATTCAATGTTAGAACTGCTCCAGTGGATGTAAAAATAATGTTGAGAGCAGAGAAGGTAAACAAAAGGTTATTTATATGCTGTTGAGTTCTACAACTATACTGTCTTCACAACCATGTTGGCAGGGATGCAGAACTTAACACAGAACAGAGAAGCTAGTAGTATCCACAGAGCCAACTGTTCAGTTTACCTGGCAAACCAAACACTCAAGGTAAGATCCAAGTAAGTCCATAATCCCAAATGTCATAAGGTGGGACCTTCAGGTGAGATAAATAAAGGAAAAAAAAAAATCCTTTTTCCTCTCTATTTTAAATGCTAAAGAAAAATACTTTTTAAAGAACACAAATCTTAGTATGCTGCTGAAATCCATCAAAACTTTATTACATTTTGATTACGTATAAATTTTAAATCTCAAGTAAGTCTCAGATGATAGTTTTAAACAATCAGCTACAGGATTCAGCTTCCTGTTAAGTAAGTCTGAAAACCATAGTACACCACAGAAAAGTATCACATATAAATGAGAAAACAGCTTTACTCAGAGCTGGTTACCATCCTGAAATGGCATACTCAGAAAGACCAGAAAAGGATAACAGAGGCATTTAGCCCTATAATTATGACACTCGGCAACCAGTCAATCCTCCCCAGGAAAGCAGAGAGGAGAAAATATAAAGATTGGATTTTGAAGTAAAACTCAGTGATCAGCATAAAGAAAAACGTAAGCAGAGGTTTTAATATTTCTTTATTATAAAACCCAATGCATGCATCTGCCATTTGATTTTCACTATCTCTGCTAAGGAAAGAAAGAAAGAACATTTACAGGTGCAACTGTGTAATATAGATGATACCAAAAATACAACTAATTCACGCTGAGAGAAATGCAGCATAATCTATTCATTTGAGAATGTATCCCCTCTATCAGATTTGTAAGAGGATGAAGAAGACGCCTTTCCTTTATTGGGGTACTCTACACACACCTCTAGTGTCAGTCACAACACAAGAAGGAAATGCATCCGAGATGAATGCACAGTGCAACGTCTCCATCAGTGCAAGAGATACAGAGCTACTGACAAAACAACCAGAAAGTTGTGTATTGAGGGACCATCACCAACAAATCAAAACTCAATACCTTTCTATGGCACATACATTTCACTAGTATGCTTAGTTTAAGGAAGAACACAGTGCTGGAGTACCAGGATGGAGAAAAGACATCTTACTGAAGCGACCCACCCACATGTGGGTGTTTATCTAAATCCAGTTTTACAAAGGCCTACATCAGAGACAAGGTTTTAGCAACCTAAAGACAAGAAAAGCATTATCCTGTATAAGTGATGATAGAGGGATAAAGACATCCAAAAAAGCTTTTAAATATACCTACATGAGCGGTTCTGTATTTTAATACTATGAACCAATACCGACATTATCAGGAATTTTCCATCTTCACACAAAGAAAGAGCAACACTGCGCCGCCTGCACTTGTCCGTAATCCTCAGGTCAAAATGCCTTGATCCTGGATGTGCAGTGAAGCCAAATTCCTAGCTAGGAGTGCTAAAACAAGCTTCAGTGAAGCTCACCAGTCTTACAGATCAAAGAATATGCTGTCACAAGACTGGTTCTGCATGGAATTACCTTCCAAAATATAAAATAGCTTGCTTGTCAAGTCAAAAGTTTTGATATGGAGAGAGACGTTTATATTATCTCTAGTCCTATTATGTCTCTGTAGGAGCCCTCTTCCTAAATATGATTATTGAAGTGAAACAATTTTACAGCTTCTGTGTCTGTCAACTTTTACTTATAGGCTACTCGAATAATGGAAACAAGCCGCTGATGCTAGAGTATGAAACAGTTCTTTCTCTCTAGGTGAGTTAACTCTGACACCTTTATTTTGCTAACAGGCATCAACAAGGGGTTTTCTGATGCTGAGGTCCCTGATTTTGGTAACAGAGATACAACACACATGAGAATCTTTACATATGAATCTTAAGAGTTACTTTGGAATTACATTTAACTTTACCTTGCTGTAACATCTGTGACCATAATCTTCCAGAGGTTACAGTTTCATGAATATTGGCAGCAGAGCTGTCTTAATTTCTGGATTTTGCCTACAGTCCAGCCACCAGTTCCCATCTCCACATTACAGTTCACTGCTGCTCAGCAGTGCAGCTAAACTGTGGGACCACCCTGAAAAACAGATCTCTGGAAAGAGATGGCTAAAAATAACCTCCCAAAAATAAAAGGGAAGAAGATGACTTTACACCACTGAAGTTAATGTCTCGTGAAACTGCATGTAGGACAGAGTCTGCTTGCCTCATCTTTCTTGGGTCTGATGAGAGAGTACTGCAATGAGGATCTGTAAGTGGAGCTAGCAGCTAAAAAAAGGTCAGGAGACTTGTAAAATAAGGGAAATGTAGCCCACAACCAGTAAATAGGACCCATCTTCCCCATGGGACCCTCAGATAAGGGCCTGAAAGCAAGCAGACTGGCCCAAATCTCTAATTATCCACAGACCCAAACTCATCTCACACTTGGAAGTGACACTCCCTGTCCCACAGTGCAAACACTCCTTTGTTCCTTGGTCAGCGGCCCCATTACATGTGACAGCAAAAAGGTGGGAACTATGACCCACCTCGTATGGAGAGTCTCCATAAAAGTCTGTGGCATCCGCTGACTGGAATTTTATCTATAGATAACTATTTGTATAACCTTAATTAATAGTCATATGCACATAAAATACAGCCAGGATAATACATATATATTGGCACGTGCCTATGTGTACATACATATGGATGGAAAGATAGATTAATGTTAAATGAGCATTCACAGACAAATATATGTAAAGTTTTAAGAGGCTAGAACTACTTGTAGGAAGATTTGCTTTTATCATTTAAAAATGCATTACATTCACTTGTACTGTTTCATTTCTCCACTTCACTATTGCAACATTAAATTATCCTTCAGCTGAGTACTTGGATCTGACTGTTTTATACTCCATATCCACAAATATCAGAGTTGCCACACAGCACGGGTATTTCAATTGCAGAGCACTTTTTTTTTTTTTTTTTTTTTTTTTTCTTCAAAGAAAGAGACTAGTAAAGATAAAACACCGTGAATTCTTCCGGGGCTGGACTTTCATCCAGCTGTCCCCAAATGCAATATAAGCATCAGAGAAAGCCGTCTGTTCATTGTTACTCTGAATGACTTACAGCGATTCCTGAATATCCTTCGGTGTCATCTGACAACATTTTTATCTTTGGAATGTTTTATTAAGAGCTACATTATACCATTCTGTTATCAATCATAGCTTGTACAATTCAGATCCTTTTAATCACTTGGAAACTGTTCTACAGTTTCTACAGAAATACCTGGAGAGATGGCATGCAGCATAAAACTGCATTTCTAATGGATCTGTTTGTTACTGAGTAACAGCCATGCTTCTCCGTAAAATTCAATGTCTGTGATTACCTTCAGACAGAATCAAAACTTAAACCATTTCCAGAATTTGGAGAAAAGATGCCTAGGAAATCATTTTACATTAGCGGTGGAAAGACATATAATGCTTTTTTGTATGTATCTAAGTTACGGCTGACAGTCTTGTGAAGCTTTATATAATTCCACACCTGAGAAGCAGTACCCTAGGAAGAACAACTCTCAGACCAATTTTAAAGTAAGAAATACTGGAGCCACTTGTACGTCCCTCACATGGAACTGAATCATCAATACTTAATTATGAAAGGATGCAAGTTCCAACTGCCTTCTGTTTTGATACATACTCAAATTTTATCTGACAAGTGAACATTTTATACAGGTCTGATGAGCAAAACATCTGCCTGCCTTCACTCTTTGGCTTTCATATGTGCCTCTAAATAGCACAACAGAACTGCGGTGCTTCTCTATTTGCAAAACGCATTATGTGTATACAGCCAGTAGTGATTATAAAATGCTTAGGTACTATAACAACTATGGAAATATCTCATATGACAAATTCAACCACTGACTTTTGTTGCTGTTTCAGGAGTCACACCATAAACATAGCCATGTGTAATTAAAGGTCTGTCAAAATACCTGTCCTTTTACATCATGACTTTCAAAGGAAATCTATCTGTAGCTAATGTCGTAGTGTTGGTGATAGACCAAACCCTCTGCTGAATAAAATACATATAGGAGCTCTCTCGCCATGATCAGCTCCACTGACAAGTCCCCTATCATTGCAGAGCTGAGGGATCAGCTACAAAGCCACAGACTCAGGGGCTATTCTGAAACCGTTTCTAAAGGTTTATCTAAGCTACCCAGAGAGACAGCAATAGCTGCAGAAACTTATGACAAGGGTTTCCAGAATACATTTATATGTTCTTTCAAGCATCTTTGTGCATCTTTCCCCTTGCCTCCCCCTCCCACCCACTCTGGGATTCAACTGCCCAGGAACAACAGAACGAAGCTCAGCCATGCCAAAGCTGAACACACCAGGAGAGAAAAGGACTTGATTTCTCTAGACTAAAATATTGCCTGAGTTTAATTTCAGTAAGGAGTAGCATATGACAAGGAACATATTTTTGAGTGGAACAGTGGGAGTTGGTTTAGCTTAATACACTTTCTGAAGTGTGCTATCGCTATGACAAATATATATCTTCATGAGGACAGCTTTGTTAGAAGTGTTACTGATAAGAATCGGAGAGAGTGAAGGAGAACGCAGTCTTCACAGAACTGATCCTGAATCTGGAAATGTTACATTTTAAATACACACGCAGATGGCATTTAAATAAATTAGAAGCAAAGGAGAATTTATACACGGCAAGGGAGAACAGGGAAAGCAAGTTGCAGTATCTGCCAGAGATACCCACAGCATTTTTATTAAGTGATTCTTTTAATGCCCATATACCATTTTAAGAAGCTTGCCATCATGCAGCGGGGGAGGGGGAAGGAAATCTACAGTGACAATTCACTTGTTTTAATGAAAGTTGTTCAGCCATCTTAATATCTTCATCTTTACACTGCAAATCATGGGTTTCCTTAATGCAAAAATGAAGTTGCTTCAGGCATGGTGCTGCAAACGTAGCATAATTCATTGTGTTAGGATATCTTTTCAGTTACAATATCCTTAGCAAAAGCAATAAAAGGTAAGCACATGCATCCCTTTGAATTTCAGTAGCTTACAGAAACTAGCTAGTACAGGTGGAAGGTTTATAACTAAGCCAGCAGAATCTAGGCAGCAGCAATAAGTTCATTCAGCTCTCTAGTTATACACTTCTTCACATCTTTTGTATGAACAGAAATCTCTGGCCTATTTAAGTCCCACTTTAATGTGCTATAATCTTTTTCAAGACACTGTCATAATCTCTCGAAAGAAACTCCTCATACTCTTTGATGATATATGAAAATGTATCTTCTTTGCGTCTGTATCTGTTGGGGTTTTTTTACAGTACAGCAGAAAGATGAGAAAGCTCATTTTATACGTCCACATACAGACTTTTAACTATTTCTAATATTCAGGAGATTATCAGTAAGTGGTTACTTTTTTGAAATTCTCACTACATCAGTAATGCATAACTCTTAAGTTTTAGATTTATTAGGAAATAAGAGTATTAATTGTATATGTATTTGTGTGTGTGTGTGTGTGTGTGTGTGTGTGTGTGTGTGTACTTCCCTCATCTATTTTCTTCCTGGCACAAAAGATCCATAGTGAAGAAGAATGTTCTTGCTAGGAACAATTAAGGACTTGTCCTGATCTTGGTGTTACAGTAAGAGTGAATAAGATCAAAATTTTTAAGTATATATGCATATTTCAAGATAAACATGAAAATAAACAAAAGCAAATGCAAGTCACTTTAAGTGAGTCAGTAGACAAAGTGCTTTCTCCTCAGTTTCACCTAGTGAAACTTCTGTTTCTTTAAGTAATATATTTGGTACCCTCAAATCAGCATCTAATGGAAAACAAACTTTGTCACAATATCATCTGGAGAGCATAACAACCAACCCTAAAGAAGCACAATCCTTCCAAAACTGAAAACATGGGGACTTAACAGGAACACTTATCCAGTGATGTAGGAAGAAAGGGGGAAAAAAAAAAAAGAAAAAAAAAAAAACTACCACACACTTGTTTTCCATTCTCATTTAAGTTTAGCAATGATACTGATATAAAAATAATTAAAATGACACATTCTTAAAAGTCCTACTCAGCATGAAAATTATGGCAGCGTTTTTCAAAATTGCTGTGAAAACAATTGCTATGTCTGAAAAAGGAAGAATACAATGCAAATACTGTTGAAATCTCCTCTTGGTCTTATCTTTTAGTCTTTCTGCATGGAAGCTGTCATTCTAGCCACTCAGAGACTAAGTAAGTGGCAGAAGTTAGACATTAGCTCTGAAACTGTAGCCTAGCACCCCGAAACATCTAGCTAACAACTCTTTGCACAGCAGGCCTACCCTACAAGAAGAAAGGCAGGGAGTTAGGCAAACCATAACAGCTCTAGAGTGCCTGGAGTGAGAGGAAGAGGCAAGAGAAGAGTCTTTTAAGCCTTTCTAGCCTGCCTCAACCAAGGAAATAGGCTATACTGGTGTTGCTCTCTAAGTTTCAAGCTAAATAAAATTGTGCTTCTGAAATAAGAATCTGAACAGACTTTGTCATGACATTAGCTCTTCCACAGCTGGAGAGCCAATGTAGCAACTACAGGGTTCAGCACGCATAACACTAGGCAGAGTTAAATCTAGTGCAGAACACATGTTTATAGATGGGACTGGACAAAACAGACCATAGTGACCATTTATAGCTCCTCTTAGAGTCATTCAAACTTCTGTCTGAGTCTGGCCTGAAACTGAGCCTTCTTCACTTTTCAAATGAAATGCAGGAGGCCAAAAACCTTTACCACAATGTTGAATGAAAATAAAATACTACTGAAACACATTGCTGCTGCTCCAGTATGTAAAAATACCTGTTTCAATCAATTCACAACAAAAATTCTTAGTAAAGAACAAAATTGTCCTGTACTCAAACTGCACATACAAAAAAAAAGCCTGAGTGAACTATGTTGGTGTTTGATATGGACAGTACTCTCATCTACCACTTTTTTTTTTCCTCATCAGCACAATACCTAGATATTACTGAGATTCATTCTTCAGGCAGGAAAGCATCTGCTTCACATATAAGAGAAAAAACAGAAGTCATCATAGTATCCTTGTTTTTCCCCCATACTTGAAATTGCAGAGTTGAATGAAAACTGAAACCTTCGTGAATTGAATTTGAAACTTTTTTTTATTTAAAATTTGTCAAATGATTATGAATATGAACCAGATATTTGACTTTCTGTAATTTTGAGTGTAAGTCCTCAGTAAACTTTCATATGTACTCAAATGGGCCATCCAGAGGGACCTGGGCAAGCTTGAGAAATGGGCCTGTGTGAACCTCATCAGGTACAACAAGGCCAAGTCCACGGTCCTGCA
This sequence comes from Burhinus oedicnemus, assembly GCA_008921705.1. Taxonomy (NCBI): domain Eukaryota; kingdom Metazoa; phylum Chordata; class Aves; order Charadriiformes; family Burhinidae; genus Burhinus; species Burhinus oedicnemus. The sequence continues at coordinate 2,806,081 of VFFE01007795.1, read as the reverse complement.
CCTAGGTCCGGCCAACCCCCGGTATCAACACAGGCTGGCGGATGAAGGGATTGAGAGCAGCCCTGCCGAGAAGGACTTCGGGGGGTGAAAAGCTGGACATGAGCCAACAGTGTGCACTCACAGCCCAGAAAGCCAACCGTACCCTGGGCTGCATCAAAAGAAGCACGGCCAGCAGGTCAAGGGAGCTCATTCTGCCCCTCTACGCCGCTCTCGTGAGACCCCACCTCGAGTACTGCATTCAGTTCTGGAGCCCTCAGCACAGGAAAGACATGGACCTCTTGCAGCAGGTCCAGAGGAAGGCCACAAAAATGATCAGAGGGATAGAACGCCTCTCCTAAGAAGACAGGCTGAGAGAGCTGGGGTTGTTTAGCCTGGAGAAGAGAAGGGTCTGGGGAGACCTTACCGCAGCCTACTTACAGGGCTCTTACAAGAAAGATGGGGACAAGTTTTTTAGCAGAGCCTGTTGCTACAGGACAAGGGGTAACGGCTTTAAACTAAAAGAGGGAAGATTTAGACTAGATATACAGAAGAAATTTTTTACCATGAGGTTGGGGAATCACTGGAACAGGTTGCCCAGAGAGGTGGTAGATACCCCATCCCTGGAAACATTCAAGGTCGGTTGGAGGGGGCTCTGAGCAACTTGATCTAGTTGAAGATTTCCCTGCTCGTTGCAGGCGGGTTTGGACTAGATGACCTTTAAAGGTCCCTTCCAACCCAAACTATTCTGTGATTATGAACTGTTGCTGTTATTCTGTTAGCTCTGTCTGTGGATATACAGCTATCTTGAAGATGCTGTTTGAACATCATTCAGTATAGAAGACTGCATAGGTGGACCGTACGTTTCATCAGGTCAACATTTGTCATTTCCCTTTTCCATCAAAAGACAATATACTTGAGCAGATTGTATAACACTTCTGTACTGCTTCACATATAGAGAGTATCAGGTTTCTATGTCAATTCTGAGAGAAAAGGCCATTACTTTCTCCTTGGTACTGCAGTTAATTGATGTAGACCAACTGCACTACATCCTTTCATTCAAACTAAACATTATAGGTACAATTCCTTTTAAGGAAAAATCTCCTAGTTTAGCACATCCTACTGTAATCTTCCTACACACTGGCCAAAGATTCAGACACACCCCTCTTCATGAACCCAATCAAAATCTACCACAGTATCCTCATTGACATCATTTCTCTTTCTTCCAAACCCTTCTGTATTTATTTTTCCTCCACACAGCTCTGATCTCCACATGCTAACTCTCATAGTGCCATACCGTGCACAGAAAGTAACTCTCCCAATATCCTAATGGCATATACCCCTACCCCATAATAAAAAACACAGTTCCCAATGCTAATACAAACATGAATTTCATTGTGGGGCCAAGGCCTAAGCTTTTTTTCTACATATGCTTCTTTAAGACAAAGATACAGTTGCTGGTGTAAAAGGTTTCAGCTGCTGGTCAAAGTCTCTGATGAACCCTCTCAACTTTCAGATCTAACAGGTTATTAACAATCTTCAGTAGCCTCTCAAAAAAAAAAAAAAACCCATGTTCAAAAGCTGGACATGGTCAAGAGGATTCTGGTTCCAACAATACTATTTTGCAGCAGAAATCAGTACTACCCTTCAAAAATCTGATATTCATAAGTGAACGTTTCTGGTCAAGAACAGTATGATTAATCTAACAAAAAGGCAATCACTAACAGCCCTGGAGAAGACAATCAGGGATGAGAGCTCTGCTCAAGCAGAGTGAAAGAAGTTATAATGAAAACTGCTTTGGCTATGGCTATCTAAAAAGTATTTTGGTTCATGTGCTTTTAGGCATTTAACCATCACGTACCAGATAAAAGTTCACATAGCTTCCCGGTGATTCCCACAATTTCTGTGGAGTTTCTGTGTCTGTCAAAGATCTTACTCCATTTTATAAATTCTACAGAAGGATTCACCTCATCTTTTAGCCATCTAAAAATCAGAGATCAAATTTAAACTAGCCAGATTACTTTCCTCTCTCTGTAGTCAGCAGAGACACCCCCACTGCTACATCTGCAGGGAAGATTTATTTCTCCTAACTTATGATAAAATGCATAATTTTCTGAAGGCATCTGTGTTTCTCAAAAGGTAATAAACTTAGAGTAGACACTGCTTTTAGATGGCTAAAATTCAGTGCATCCACTTCTACACTGGTGCTAGTTGCTCAAATGACTTACTGAAGAACAGCTTACAAAAACATCTCTTTACATTCAGATGAAGGATTCTCATGGTTCAAAAAAGCCCTGACATTTCCATTGAGTCTCTTACAATCCCACATCCTGTTACACTCTCATAACAACAGCATCACCCTCTTTTTTTTTTTTTTTTTTTTTTTTTTTTTAAATTAGTCATTTAAAAGCCAAGCTGATTTAGCTGAGTAGCTCGTGAGGATGCTGTCAGATTTGTTCACCCTTTTACTATGGGCTGGCTGAACTACTGGCAACAGTGCTGCTATCTGACCATTTTCCTTGTTTAAGAGGTTTGGATTCTATTCCCATTACAATTAAGAAGGGAGGGAAATCGCTACACAATGAAAAGAAAACATTTTACTCAGAAGAGGATTATTTCCACCAGGGCCCATTCATCTTTGTTCTATATAAAGCTGCTTTATTCCTATATGTAACTTTTCCTGTCTCCTGCAAACAGTACCAGACTTGTTGTGCCAAGTTACCAGAGAGAGATCAGGTTCCCTTTAACAAACTTCCAAAACCAGTTACAATGCCCATTATGCGCTGTATTATACCAACTCTTGGAATGAATTGGCTTACCATTTAACATAGTTCAGAGCAATACAGTAAGAAAACGTCCTAAGTGAAGACATTTCTTTTCCCCCCCTTGTATCTTAACTTCATACTATGGACTGATGTCCTACTCAGTTTGTTTCAGTTTAATAACTCACAGTTCCTTTTCATATTTCAAAGCATTGCTCTGAGTAAAAACATTTCTTTTTCTTATGGCTGGAGCTGGAATTTTTCCCTCTGGAGCCCTGACCAGTTGCTGTTTTGAAGTGCCCACAGCTTAGAAATTTAAAAAGAAAAAAAAACACAACCTCAAAACAGAGACTTCAAAGGTCAGGGTAAACATGACACTTCATTCTGGGTACGAATGCTCCGTATCAACAAATAGTCTTCTGTGTGCAGAGGCATTAGCCGTGTTTCAAGTACCTGGTCAAAGAAAATAGTAGGTTTCAATTCTGGTCCCTAAATATGGGTGATAGCCCCAGTTGAGACGCTCAAAGTTATTTAAAAAAATCCACGTGGAGCTGTCAAGTATGGACCAGCCATGGACCAACTGGATCTCATCTGGAGGCCAGCAGGAGCAGCAGGTAGGGGTCTTCAGTACCCCAAGGCATTTTAAACAGTACCAGATAATTATGTTTAGGTGCATGAATGAAGTTCTTAGTGTCTCCTCTCCCACCCTTCCTCATTCCAGAAGTCGTATGTCCCACTCCCAGGACATCTCCCTTCCTACGCTTCTTTCTTCTCCATTCAGAACACTGTACAACTAACAACTCATTCAGACTTAACAGAGTCTAATGTTCCTTTCCCTCTCTCCTACAGCATTGTGATCGATTCTCTCTCAGTGGAAGAGACTGGACAGCTTTCAGAAAGACTGTGTACAGTATAGCCACAGTGTATGTCTAAAATGTCGCAAGAACACTATGAAATTCTACAAGCCTTGCCATGCTGGAGGTCAGATCAGCATTTCTTAAATTTTCAGGTTGGCAACCTCTTAATCAAGTACTAATTATTGTTTTCATTTTACAGATGGAGAAGGAAAATATATCTTCCTTGGTGTAATACAGCAATTCCAGGTCACAGCTGGACAAGTCCCAGGAAGAAGTCACCTTGCTAGGGAGAAAGACAAAGTACGAGGGCAGAAATTGTGAAACTTTTGGCATAACTGAAGCAGAGAATGCAGGCAACAACACAGAGGTCCATCACAGAAGAAGCAACAGAGACAGGAGGAAGGACAAACAAAGGGCAAGAAAGAAAGCAGTAGCAGCAGAAAGAGTGCTGATGAAGATGATGGAAGATCAAGCAGGGCAGAAGGCAATATTGCAATGAACAGGTTAGGAACATGTCAAAGAGTCAAGCTAACAGTAAAGCAATTAAATCAAAATGAACAGTTAATCACTAGTGCTCACAGCAAGTCACTTGGCCATCCTACAACAGCATCCCATGCTTTTACTCTGGGCCTGCAATGTCTTACACAGCAACAGGAAGCAGCACTGTCTCACCAAAATATTCACGGTCAACAACCAGGAAACAGAGCAGAGATACATGAGTTTTCTTCAAAAATCAGGACTGTTGAACTTATTCTTTACATGGCTGAGCTATTTTTCACATCATAATAAAGAGTTTAAATTCTTCCATGACACACTTTAAAAACTGAATCCTGTTCTCCAAAACTATTCAAAGAGCAAATGTTAATCGTCCAATCTTGTCTTCCATTGTGCAACATACACACTAAATCCCTTGCAAAATCATCTTCTGAGACTTTGCATTCACAACTTTAAAGTGTTTTATGCTGCATAACAAAAATAAGACCATATCATTTTTGCATGAACCAGGTAATTAGTACTTTGAACATACCTTTAAGAAAAAAAAAACATAAAATATATCAGATGTAACCCCAAAGTTTTCTGTACAGCAGATTACAGAAAAAGAGACTTCCTAAAGTCGGGGGGGGGGAATTTAAACATATATTTTAACACTATAATACTCACGTAAATTGCAGTATTTATAAATTAAGTATTGATTCATATCCACTGACCTCAAGACAAAACAGCAAGGGGATTTGATTTCACCCAGCCTTTCTGTACCATATGCAACCATATCCCAAAGTGGATTCTTCAGTTGTTCACATTTCTACCTTTCAATGAGAAATTAAAAGCTTTCTGAGAAGCCCAAGTTCTTCCCAACTCTATTCACAGCTCTCCATCACTAAAATGCCTTAGATATGTCGCCTTCCCAGGTCTGTACATCGTGAAAGTTTAATGGTACAAATGACACTTAAATTAAGGTCAGGGGATAGGATAGAATAGAATAGTTCAGTTGGAAGGGATCTACAACGATCATCTAGTCCAACTGCCTGACCACTTCAGGGGTGACCAAGTTAAAGCATGTTACTAAGGGCACTGTCCAAATGCCTCGTAAACACACACAGGCTTGGGGCATCAACCACCTCTCTAGGAAGCCTGTTCCAGTGACTGACCACCCTGTCAGTAAAGAAACGCTTCCTAATGCCCAGTCTAAATAAACCTCCACTGGCGCAGCTTTGAACCACTGAACCAGAGAGCAGCCCTGAGGAGAAGGACTTGGGGGTGCTGGTGGATGAGAAGCTCAACATGAGTGGGCAATGTGTGCTTGCAGCCCAGAAAGCCAACTATACCCTGGGCTGCATCAAAAGAAGTGTGCCCAGCATGCCAAGGGAGGTGATTCCGCCTCTCTACTCCGCTCTTGTGAGACCCCACCTGGAGTACTGTGTCCAGCTCTGGAGCCCTCAATGTATGAAGGACATGGACCTGTTGGACTGAGTCCAGAGGAGGGCCACAAAAATGATCAGAGGGCTGGAGCACCTCTCCTATGAGGACAGGCTGAGAGAGTTGGGGTTGTTCACCCTGGAGAAGAGAAGGCTCTGGGGAGACCTTATAGCGGCCTTCCAATACCTAAAGGGAGCCTACAGGAAAGATGGGGAGGGACTCTTTGTCAGGGAGTGTAGCAATCGGACAAGTGGTAACTGTTTTAAACTGAACGAAGGTAGACTTAGATTTGATATTAGGAAGAAATTCTTTACTCTGAGGGTGGTAAGACACTGGAACAGGCTGCCTAGAGAAGTTGTGGATGCCCCATCCCTGGAGGTGCCCCAGGCCAGGTTGGATGGAGCCTTGAGCAACCTGGTGTAGTGGAAGGTGTCACTGCCCATAGGTGGTTGGAACTAGACAAACTTTAAGGTCCCTTCCAACTCTAACCCTTCTATGACTCTGTGATTCTATGATTCCCACACATCCTATCACTGGATCCCAGGGAAAAAAGATCAGCACCTCTCTCTCCAATTCCACTTCTCAGGAAGCCGTAGAGGGCAATGAGATGGCCCTTCAGCCTCCTTTTCTCCAAATTAGACAAACCCAAAGTCCTTAGCTGCTCCTCATAGGACATTCCATCCACCCCTTTCACCAGCTTTGTTGCCCTCCTCTGGACGCATTCAAGGACCTTCACACTCTTCTTAAATTGTGGGGCCCAGAACTGCACACAGTACTCAAGGTGAGGCCACACCAACACTGACTACAGTGGGATAATCACCTCTTTTGACTCGCTGGTTATACCGTGTTTGATGCAGCCCAGTATGTAGTTTGCCTTCTTGGCTGCCAGGGCACACTGCTGATTCGTACTGAGCCTGCTGTCAATCAAAAACCCCAGGTTCCCTTCCCACAGGGCTGCTTTTCAGCCACTACTCTCCCAATTTATACTTGTGCCCAGCACTACTCCATCCTACACGCAAGATCCAGCAATTGGACTTGTTAAATTTCATCCCATTAATCATTGCCCAGTGCTCCAATCTAACTAGATCCCTCTGCAAGGCCTCTTGTCCCTTAAGAGAGTCAACAGCACCTCCCAGTTTGGTATTGTCAGCACTAAATGGTCAGTAAAACATTTTGTCTCTTACCGAGACAGTTCCAGCAGGAGACTCTGCCCATATAAGATTCGAACCATCCCCAGGAAGATCTCTCCACTAATGAAATAAGGAACCTAGGGCAATCAGCTTGCTAATTCAGATGTGCCAGTTGAGTGCCTAAAGTTGAAGGAATCCAAGCAAAGTGCCTTTGAGTTAGACATTGTGTCTGACCCTTGAGACACCCAAGTTCCTTTACGCAACCCATAGTGGTTACACTAATCACATGGGTGTCTAAGTACACTACTCAGAATAAAATAAATTGAGCTGTAAAATGAGTTTTCAGAGAAGCAGTAAATGCATCCCACTAACACTGCAATGTTGTTAAGGGGAGAAAAAGCAAGGCACAGAAACCCAAAAATCTTCACACAAGTGGCTCATTTATGCACCACATACGAAGTTTTGTCAGTCTCTCATAACTAGAGCCTTATAAAGTTTCCTAGTTCCAGTACATTAAGTATTCTGGAAAAAAGATTCTGTGGCCTTTTAGTAGAAACACTTGGGAAACTGGAAGACTATGAGCATATGGATAACCTTGCCAGCTCAGACAAAAAGGCTGCCTAGCTCAGTATTACAGAATCACAGGGGTTGGAAGGGACCTCTGGAGATCATCTAGTCCAACCCCCCTGCCAGAGCAGGGACACCTACAGCAGGTTGCACAGGATTGCATCCAGGCTGGTTTTGAATGTCTCCACCATCAGAGACTCCACCACCTGTTCCTGTTCCAGTGCTCTGCCACCCTCAAAGGAAAGAAGTTCCTCCTCGTGTTTAGATGGAATTTCCTATGTTCAAGTTTGTGCCCACTACCTCTTGTCCTATCACTGGGCACCACTGAAAAAAGAACGGTCCCATCCTCCCAGCACCCTCCCTTTAAGCATTTATAAACATTGTTGACATCCCCTCTGAGTCTTCTCTTCTCCAGACTAACTTCTCCTCTCCAATAGCAGCCACAAGCTGATGTTCAGGCAAGAGTAAGACCAGGGCTGTATAAATAAATAGCACTTTCAAGTATTTCCCAGCTTCTATTTTCAAACCACGGGATTTCCTCCCATGGAGCAAGCCTCTCCAAGTACTTGTCCATGTCTGTCTTTGGACCTGTATAATCTTTTTGCATCTACAATCTCTTTTGACAAGGAGTTTCACAAATCTACCACCTGCTGCAGTAACAGTGATCTTTTTCTGTTCTCTGCACGTGTCTCCTGCTAACCTCACTGGGGGGCCCTTGAGTCTTGGCTGGAAAAGGCAGTCAGCCCCTCTACTCCAAATCACTCACAACTTAAAGAGTCACAACTGTCCAAATGTAAAGAGTGCTTGCTTACCTAATCATTCCTCATAGGGAAACTATTCCAGTCTCAAAGATCCTCATAAGAAAAAGCTCTATGCACACAAAGAATTTTTTCTTGTGTATTGCAAACTGGATTAAAAATAAATACGTGATACAAACACAGAAATATATTTTCTATTCACTTGCCATAGAAACACAATTAAAAACCCTACTGCATATCTTTTTAGAATTAAATAAAATCCAGTGCTTTAACCACCCCTCATTTTAACTACTGTTTATAATGATATTATAGTCTTGAAAAAAAACTGGGTTTTTTTAAAGATCTGACTTATTTTTCAGAAATGAAATTCATAAAAAAAATATTAGTTTAAAACCCTACACAAGCACCTTCCAGTTCAGAGTATGACGTGGGAAAAAAGCACATATCTACAAGCTAAGAAGAACTTTTAACTGTGGAAATTGGTTATTCAAATGAGAGAAATCCCCAATTCACATTCATTACCAGAATTCACATCAACTGACAAACAAATCTACTGTTCCAGTGCATTCAGAAGTCAGTACAGGCCATATAAGACCTAAAAAAAAAAAAAAAAAAATCTAAGTCAGTGAGTGACAAAAAGGTTCCCCCAGATTCTCCACAGTTCCCAATAGTAACAGAGGCTGCTAGGAAGTCAGAGGAGCCCACAACTGCCAACAGCATCCACAGACATCTGACTGCATGTAAGTACAGTAAATAAGCCTGGCCAAAATCAGTCTAGTAGTCAAGAGCGTCAGGAGAAAGCAGTTCCTATAGAGAACACTAGCTGATTTATTACAGTCTCAGATGAGGAGCACTACTTTCAAATGCCAAGGATCCGTGGAAATAGACCTCAATGACATAAGAAGTGAACAAATGAACACAGGTCCCTCTGATACAGCAACACATCTGAAGCACCTGCACGTCCTCAGATACTCTTGCCATATAGAGTTCGACTGGGTGACCACATAGATGATGGAATTGCTTCACCAAGGGTTGCAGGTCCCGTGTTCACACGCACACCCCAGCACACAGCACCAACACCAGCATATTGCTCAGTAGCTCATACAGCACCTGCATAGAAGCTGGTCAGTATTTTGACAACACAATTCTTTTGAAAAAATAAAATGTATTTTTCAAACAAAATAATTTCATTTGGTTTAGTTCACTTTTGTTAGAACTAGACAACATAGGAAACAAAATTTTTCATTCTTTAAAACATCTACATCTGAAATAGAACATTTTCTACAAAACTGGCACTGTCATTAAAAAGCTTTTTAAACTACATTCTCCAATTTTCACTCCCACTTGAAGGCATTTCACATTTCATTTATAAATAAAATGAAAAGCTCCTAAAATGCCCCACACAGTAAATTCTGACTTTTCTTAAAACCTTAATGAAGTATGTAATCCTTTGCAGTGGTGACAGCAGCGTATCAGGTGATAGTGCCAAGGCTTCAGAGAGCACAGGCATGTTTTCTCTATCAATGTATCCTCCTGATGCACACTCCTTCCACTGCTGTAGCTAATGCTGTTTTGTCTCCTCCTTCAGCAAAAAATCATTAACACTACCGCAAAATCACTATCATAGAAAGACTACAGTGTTTTCATTTTTAGTCCTTCTATTCACCCATGAGACTATTGTCCCTAACCTTCCATTTTCCAGTAAAAAAATAAAAATTCAGCACTCCTTCAGGTGGAAGACACTAGCACATGCTTAAACATAGTCATCTTAGTGTCTGGCTGAACTGGGAACAAACATACCTATGTTCATATGCAAAGCAAATTTTCAAAAATATTTATGTCACAGACTGTTTTGAAATTTTCATCTACATTAAATAAATTTAACCTTACTATAGTATACAAAATTTTGCAACCTATTTTCTATAGTATCACTACAGAATAAGTAAAGTTTTCCAGCAGTATTTCATATTAACTCAACAATTTTACTACAAACACGTGATGAAAAAATACAATTTTACTTGTGACTATTCCTCCTGTTCTGTTCCAAAGAGATCCAAACCGGAACATAGTCATGCCTCTCTCCTCCCAGTTTCAGGACGTGACATTGGAAAAAACAGACAAGCCCAGTCTATTAATACGCGGCTCCGTGCCTCATGTCACCGCCACAGTTTTGGGTTTTTCAATAATGGCATGGCCTACACGGCAGCAGGCTTGCTGGCATCAGATGGGATTCACCTTTCTGAAAGGGGGAATAGGGTCTTTGCTCACGAGCTAGCAGGGCTCATTGACAGAGCTTTAAACTAGGCTTCAGGGGGAAAGAGGGGCAACATCAGGCTTGCCTGTGACAACCTGTGGGATGACAGGCAATGGTTAGAGGGACGGGGTGCTAGTGAGGGCCTGCGGCCTGTTGTTCTGAGGCATGCTGGCTACACTGCAGCACACTTGAAGTCTTCCAGAGATGAGAGAGGGGCTCCTGAAGTAATAGCAGCCAAGAGGGATACACCAGTGAAATACCCCAACAGAATTAAGGGATGCTGCTCTAAGAAAGTGACATGGCTGACAGCGCAGCTGAAGTGCCTCTACACCAATGCATGCAGCATGGACAACAAACAGGAGGAGCTAGAAGCCACTGTGCTGCTAGAAATCTATGACCTAGTTGTCATTACTGAAACCTGGTGGGGCGAATCCCATGACCGGAGTGCAGCTATCAATGTCTACAGGCTGTTCAGAGAGGACAGGCGAGGAAGGAGGAGCAGAGGTGCTGCCATCAACACCAAGAAATGGATAGAGTGTGAAGAGCTGTCTCTGCAGAATAGCCACAAGCAGGTTGAAAGCAGGTCGAAAGGTAAGAATAAGAGACCGAGGCAAAAAACGGAGCCTTGTGGTTGGTGTCTACTACAGGCCACCCGATCAAGGGGAGCCTGTTGACGAAGCCATCTTACTCCAGCTACAGGTGGCATCGCACTCACAGGCTCTCGACCTGCTGGGGGACTTCAACCACCCTGTTATCTGCTGGAAAAGTAGCACGGCAAGCTGTAGGCAATCCAGGAGACTCCTGGAGTGCATTGAAGGTAACTTCTTAAGCGAGGTAATAGACACCCCCAACAGAGGGGATGTGATACTGGACTTGATGGTCACCAACACAAGTGAGCTAATTGGTGATGTCAAGATTGGAGGCAGCCTGGGCTGCAGTGATCATGCACTGGTGGAGTTCGCAGTCCTGAGGGGTATGGGGCAGGTGAAGAGTAAATCAGGACCCTGAATTTTAGGACAGCAAAATTCCAGCTCTTCAAGGAGTTAGTCAATAGGACCCTCTGGGAAACTGCCATTAGGGACAAAGGAGCAGAACAGAGTTGGCAGATCTTTAAGGATGCTTTCCATAGAGCACAAGAGTTCTCGATCCTCAGGTGTAAGAAATCAGGAAAGAAGAGCAAGAAACTAGCATTGCTGAGTTGAGACCTGCTGGTCAAACGAAAGGGCAAGAAAGAGATGCACAGGCAGTGGAAGCAAGGACAGGCATCCCGGGAATAGTATAGGGATGCTGCCCGGTTGTCTAGGGATGGGGTCAGGAAGGCCAAGGCACAGCTGGAGCTGAACTTGGCAAGGGACGCAAAGAATAATAAGAAGGGCTTCTACAGGTATGTCAGCCAGAAAAGGAAGGTCAAAGAAAGCATACTCCCCACCCCAATGAGCAAGACTGGAATACTGGTAACAGTGGGTGAGAAGGCAGCTGAGGTATTCAACAACTTTTTTGCCTCAGTCTTCACTGGCAGCCTCTCTCCCCACACTCTTGAGTGGATGGACCGCCAGGCAGGGACTGGGAGAGCCAAGTCCCTCCCACTTCAAGAGAAGATCACGTTCGTGACCACCCAAGGAACCTGAATATACAGAAATAGAATCATAGAATGGTTTAGGTTGGAAGGGACCTTAAAGATCATCCAGTTCCAACCGCCCTGCCATGGGCAAGGACACCTCCTACTAGACCAGATTGCTCAAAGCCTCATCCAACCTGGCCTTGAACACTTCCAGGGATGGGGCCTCCACAGTTTCCCTGGGCAAGCTGTTCCAGGGCCTCACTACCCTCACAGTAAAGAATTTCTTCCTGAGATCTAATCTACATCTACCCTCTTCCAGTTTGAAGCCATCTATGGGACCTGACAAGATGCATCCCAAAATCCTGAGGGAATTGGCTGATGCAGTTGCCAAGCCACTCCCCATGATATTTGAAAAGTCATGGCAGTCAGGTGGAGTCCTCAGTGACTGGGAAAAGGGAAACATTGCAGGCATTTTTTAAAAGGTTAGAAAGGAGGACCCTGGGAGCTAGCGACCTGTCAGCCACACCTCTGTGTCTGGGAAGATCATGGAACAGATCCTCACTGAAGCTATGCTAAGGTACATGGAGGACAGGGAGGTGATTCAAGACAGCCAGCATGGCTTCGCCAAGGCCAAGTCCTGCCTGACCAACCTAGTGGCCTTCTATGATGAGAATGACTACATCACTGGACACGGGAAGAGCTATGGATGTCATCTATCTGGGCTTCTGTAAGGCCTTTTGACATGGTCCCCCACAACATCCTGCTCTCTAAATTGGACAGAGAGGGATTTGATGGGTGGACTGTTCAGTGGATGAGCAATTCGTTGGATGGTTGCATCCAGAGGATAGGGGTCAACAGCTCAATGTCCAGATGGAGATCGGTGACAAGTGGTGTCCCCCAGGGATCCATATTGGGACCAGTACTGTTCAGTATCTTCATGAATGACACAGACACTGGGATCGAGTGCACCCTCCGCAAGTTTGCGGATGACACCAAGCTGAGTGGTGCGGTTCACATGCCTGAGGGAAGGTATGCCATCCAGAGGGACTTGGACAAGCTTGAGAAATGGGCCTGTGTGAACCTCATCAGGTACAACAAGGCCAAGTCCACGGTCCTGCACCTGGGTCCGGGCAACCCCCCCATATCAATACAGGCTGGCGGATGAAGGGATTGAGAGCAGCCCTGCCGAGAACAACTTGGGGGGGTGAAAAGCTGGACATGAGCCAACAGTGTGCACTCACAGCCCAGAAAGCCAACCGTACCCTGGGCTGCATCAAAGAAGCGTGGCCAGCAGGTCAAGGGAGCTCATTCTGCCCCTCTACTCCGCTCTCGTGAGACCCCACCTCGAGTACTGCATTCAGTTCTGGAGCCCTCAGCACAGGAAAGACATGGACCTCTTGCAGCAGGTCCAGAGGAAGGCCACAAAAATGATCAGAGGGACAGAACGCCTCTCCTAAGAAGACAGGCTGAGAGAGCTGGGGTTGTTTAGCCTGGAGAAGAGAAGGGTCCGGGGAGACCTTACCGCAGCCTACTTACAGGGCTCTTACAAGAAAGATGGGGACAAGTTTTTTAGCAGAGCCTGTTGCAATAGGACAAGGGGTAATGGCTTTAAACTAAAAGAGGGAAGATTTAGACTAGATATACAGAAGAAATTTTTTACCATGAGGTTGGGGAAACACTGGAACAGGTTGCCCAGAGAGATGGTAGATACCCCATCCCTAGAAACATTCAAGGTCAGGTTGGAGGGGGCTCTAAGCAACCTGATCTAGTTGAAATGTTCCTGCTCGTTGCAGGCAGGTTTGGACTAGATGACCTTTAAAGTTCCCTTCCAACCCAAACTTTTCTATGACTCTAGGAATCTATGATTTCTGATAAGATATTTTTAAAAGATATGCCACAGCATAATGATTACGCATGCAGCACATTGAGTTAGTTGAAAGATTGTATGTTGCAATTGTGAAAGATATTCTGCAGCAGATACAGTCACTACTGCCTGCTGCTACCTGGCATCCTCAATAAACTACCTGAAGTTATGATGTTCGTCCTTTATATTCAAAGGAAAGTTTTTGATTATTTTTTTCGTTTAAAATTTTTGGCACTTGTAAGTCTATAACCTTCTTTTATGAAATCATCATTACATACCTGAAGCCAGGTATGAAAGGATACACAGAAAGTCTGATGCACGTGCCATGTTTAACCCATCTGTGTATTTCTCCAGGAGAACACTGCCTGTAACCCGTCATTTAAAGCCAAGAAACAAATGCCACAACTTTCTTATAAAAAATTTATGCAACACCTCCATCTAGCAACATCAGTTACTTTATCTATCTCCTACACCATTAGCTGCAAGACTAATAAAGGTACTCAGCAGGCAAGGGATTTAATGAAATAGACCCTGAGTTCCTGGGAGGATCACCTGTGGTTCCAACTAACACTTCTGATCTAATACAAGCTCTCTTCCTGCTGCTGAGCAATAGGCTTTTCTGGATCTTGATCAAACATGCTCCAAAGGAGGGAGGGTGTAATAATATGGTGTAAAGTATTCAAGTGTGTAGGAGAACAATTGATTGTGGTGAAAGGGAGGAGGAGAAAAAACTATTTAAAAAATAATGGAAATTGACAGCTTTTACATTTAGGTCACTTGAGCAGCAAAATAAGTTCACAGCAATTCTTTCAATATGCGACAATACAATTAAGCAATGTACTAATCATCATTAATAAACCACATAAGTCAGCATAAAAACCCCACAGCCTTGCACCGTTACAGGTTCCCAGTTTCCACAAATATTTTCAATTCTGTTCCCCATCTTAGGCCGAGGCATCAAGATACAAATATTAGAGATCAAACATCTCCCAGTGGCTATCTAATGAAAGTAAGGACCAAAACAAACAGCATTAAAAAAAAAAAAAAACAACGCACTTATCAGTGAAAGGTCTCAAGTTCTCGTCCCATTGCCTAACAAATTTCAGTACTGTCTGCTTACTGCTCCTTTCAGTGCAAGGCTGGAGAAGGGACAATTTGGCTTCCCTTACTCTGCAAGGAAGACATGAAAAATTCCTTACTTAGTGATCCTTCTAAATTAACCCTTACCTTGAAATCTAGTACATTCCAGTCTTAAATTTCCTTTAAAAAAGCTGACTTAGTCTCCCATCTCCAGGTAAACTTCACGTTCTAGGGGAAATCTTACCTAATTTTGGCAGGGAATAGGGCACTTTAAAATAATCTTCATAAAATTCTATGAGTCTCCTTGTAATATTTAGAGCATAGTCCCCTGATCCTCTTCGGATTGCATCAGGCCTCGCATATAACCGTACCTGTTAAAAAACAAAGCAAAAGACTGATCATTTCAGCATCTACATTTTAAAGCTATCCTACCTGCAGAGGTGAACTATTCTACGGTTGTTGTGAGGTGGCAGGATTATTCTCTTAAAACCAAATGTTACTGCCATACATTTGTCAAAGCATGTCATAGCTGAAAACCAGAACTTCCACAATTAAGGTTACAAAGTTGAGAAGTTACAATCTCCTATTTGTTTGTGTTGCCAAATAAAAGGCTTAACACTCCTTGCATCAAAATAAATATTCAAGGAAAACACTTACATGTGTTTGTTAGAGATATGATGGGAGAGTGGATTAGTATAATGGTCCTCTGCCCACACTGAATGTGGGCAGGGTGCAGTGACTCAGTAGAAGAGAAGTTCACGGTTTGTTAAAGGCACATTAGATCGAGCCCTGAAAGTATTAGTAGAGGAAAAAAAAAAAAAATAATCATTCTCTTTTCTCTGGCAGTGACACAGTTACCCTCGATGAGCTATGGAAGACTGCAAAAACAACCATTTATAAGCTTATTCATGTACACAAACAATTAACATTCCTGAAACCTCCATGGCTGCTTCAGGTCTCTCTTTTCAGAAAGCAGTAAGTTAAAGCTGTTTATACAAGCCACAGACTGCTGTGTTCAGTATAAAATAGCTCACGCATTTGACTACGTGGAGCACCAAAGAGAACAGAACTCACGTAAATAATTCAGCACCCAAGCGTGACCCGCTTCCCTCCTGATTAAGAAGGCAGCGGAAAACACGGCCAGGTTATTCATTTCCCTACCCTCACAGTCCATACTGCCTCCTTAGTGCAAAGATGACATACAGCTGAGAACTGATAACCAGGAAAGGGATAGAAAGGACAGCCACTTTTTGCTCTCCCTCCTCATACACAGTCTGATGGACCTAGCCAAGGGGAAGCAGTGTGTGCTTTCTGGCTGTGGCAGAAGGTCTCTCCCTGCAGTACATAATGACCTGATACAAACGAGACTCTACTAAGTGTCAGTCCTAATAACAATATCTGACTCGCTAATACTTTCTGTGGTAGGATTAAATCCCAGCCAGGGTTCCGAGGAAAGCAGCAGGGCAGAAATCAGAAAATATCAATGCAAACATGAAGCAGAAATATCAGTTTTGAAATGTTTCTAAATGCTTTATTCTGGACCAAGAAAAGCCAATGGCATTTTTGGCTTCAGTGAAAGCATTACCAAGTATTGCTTTACTGCTCTTTTCCTGAACCAGTTCAGTTACTTGAATGGAAACCAGTTATCAAACCTCAGTACACTGAACCTGTCAATTCTGTTTTAACCCACTATCTCTTTGTTTTCACTACTCAGACACATTATTCTGCATTCTTACTATGTCTATCTTTATATTTTTTATCTTTGTATTGTATTACAGACTAAATGCACAGCAATACATTAGTTATCATTTGTAATGTAAAACAGATAACAGTGTAACCTAATGAGACATGTAATAAAGCAGACTTCTCATAATCACCACCTGAAAGCATATAAACCATTATCTGAACATCTCCAAGTCACTATTTTTGTTTATTACTTCCTTCCGCAGTTAACAGTGACATGTACATTAAATGTTCCCTGATCTGCTACGCTAAATATATTTTTTAACAAAATAGGTATTAACCACAGAGATCCTAATTCAAACATCTCAAAACCCTTAGTTTATGGAAGGATGGTAAGAATCACAATTAGATTTGTGATGAACACTGTTTTGTATCATTAAACCTTTATACACAATTTTGCATAATTGCTTTACTGGCACAGTTGACTGTATCAGTGAATTAGGAAAAAAAGAGTCAGCCAACCAAGTATGCAAAAAATCATTCAATTTGACAGTGGCCAAATGTGTCCATAATAAGGAATAGGACAACAGAAGGGAAGAAAAAAATTAGGTACATACAAGAAAAATCAAGGTTCAACTTACTGCATTACAACGTGCATCTTTTGGCAAATGCAGAAAAGGCATTTAATGCTGTCTGAGATGGAGCCCAGGTACCAAAGCTCAAAACCCACAATGCTGCAGACTTTCATTTGCCACCTGTCTAACGCTGAACATAGTTTTATTTTGCTTGTAAAGTTTCCTTGGATGCCTCTCTGCCTGCCCAGAACAGCTCCAGACTGCCAGGGCTCCATGGCTCACACCAAGGTCACCCCTAAGCTGGAACACATTTTAGAAATTACCCATACCTTTGCCCAGGTCTCTCACGGGCTGTGAGGCAACAGGCATTGCCAAAGCAGGCCAGCCACCACCAAATGCTGGGTCTCCCTTCTGCCTTTCACTCAACAACCACTGACCGTGAAATGTATGGAGGAACCTTAGAGGCACCATCGCAGCCTCAGCCCTCAGAAAATTCCCTCTTGGTTAGCAAAGGGCTACCACAGGGGACAGTCTGTGACACTCTGCCTACCTGCCTGGCTGTTTTGGATGACACTTTCTCAGGTGTCACTCACGATATAAGGAGCATGGTCCAGAGTTCAGTCTAAAGGCTGGCATGCATAAGCTTGAAATTGAAGCCTCTAACTTTCACACACCGATGTCCTTTAATGTGTATGGGCTTATCTTGACCATGTTTTACCTCCAAGTCCATAAAATGGGCATTATATTATTTCCTTAGCTTATATGAACATTCTGACTGTTAAGTAATAAAGACTGTAAAGTTTTCAGACACTGCTCCAAAGAGGAGCTTAAGTAAATAAACCAGAATGAAGATTAAGATATGAGATTTGGTTAGGATATTTTTGTTTGTTTGTTTACTGCTTTCATTTCAAAAGGGAGATAGGTTATGTTACTTTATAACTACGTTGGACTAAACAATAATGCATAATTATTATATACTTTCCCATAGCCTATTTGATCACTATACTAAGAATTCAATTTTACATCAATTTAAACAAGAGAAAGAACAGAAAATCTTCTGCAGGGTCAGACCTAAGTATAAATAAAAGTAGTACATGTTCTCCTACAAACGATAAATAGGTTTCTCGCTTAGCTGCATAATTCATCACTCACTGCAATGGCACCTACCGCCCTGCAAATATTCATGAAGCTCTTTTTCACAATTTTTGCACTATTAGGTTATACTATTATTTTCATGTGAGAAAGTGCAGAACAAAGAGAGACTGAGAGTAATTCTGGGTGCCTATCTTGACATCTCTCAATGTCAAGTATACTTAACAGTTTTATTGCACATACTTAAAGCACTGTTCCCATTATATCTTATTGCAGTAGCGAACACTTTATACAGCTTTGAGTCTGGTCACAGGTGCCTTAGTTTGGGTATTAAGAAAATTAGTAACACACGATTAGTGACTAAATGAGACTGTGTCAGTTTATGAGATTTGCTTGCCATCTCACAGCAACTCTGGTGGCAGAGGCAGGGAGGGAATTCAAAGATGGCATTCAGCCTCATGGCCACCTGACAGCCTGCACCAAGTGCCTCCCCACCTCTGGGAATGAACAAGGTAGGGACTGTTCAGACAACAGGCATATTCACAGCACACTGGCGTTGTCCTGATGGCTGCATAGTTCCCTGTGTGTCTTAACTGACAAAAATACCGGAAAAATATTATGATGGATCATATTAGTAATGCCACTGTCATAATACCTATGAATATAACAAAGTTCACATTGTTTTGTTAACTCCTTTGCACCTACATTTGCAGCCATTACCAATTTTTCAACAGTTGTTCTGACTATTAAGAAAAAAAAAAATCCAAACCTCTCATTTCTCTCTCAAATGGAACCAGACTGACTGTCTCCTTCCTACCACAAGTTTCAGTAACTAGGTTTGCACCTGCAGCCCTACAATCCAGACCTCCCCTTTGACATTTATAAGATGCTGTTGCTCTTAGATCGCACAGCCACTGATGGAGGAGACCAGACACACTTCGCTAGAAATCATTTTCACTTTTGTTAACAGCAGAGCAAGAAGTTACTAGAGATCCTAAATGAAATTGCTGCAACGTATATTTTCTCATTCTTTTCTAAAGTGAGCAAAAATGTGAGTTGTTCCCCCTTGTTTCCTCTCCAGAAGCCCTGGGCTATTTTCATCAGAACTTTAAATAGAGACAATACAATAGCCACACTCAGATACCACCACAGAAAAATCATCCTGAAGGATTGATTTAAAATATTAGTAACCTAACTGAAGTTCTTAGAATGACTTTGGCAGCATTATCAGATAAATATGAAAATATTCCCAAAACTTGTATGGCAAATTCCATGTATTTGTTATAAGTGATCAATAGCCTACTACTCTATAGTTAGTCAAAAGTATTTGCTGTACAAAAAGTGTACTTTCACAAATAATTTGTACATATTGCAACATTTTCTGTAGTCTCTCTTAATATTTCACCATTTGTTACATAAAATAAGTCAAAGTAATTTAAAAATATTTGTAATACCAGGTTGCCAGAACAGATGAATGTGATTGTAAAATGAGAGCTGTTCCCCATGGTGAGGGACAGTTGTGATATACGCTAAGAAATGTGCAACAGATTTAGAACAAATCGTATGTAACTAAAGCCAGGTTATTAGCTACTGTGCATGAGAAAATCTTCCTGTCTACAGAAGGCAAAAATTATTCATCAAAAAAAAGAGGTTTTCTTGTCTTATTACTTCAAAGTGTTTCAAAAAAAAGGTGAATTAGTAACTATATACAAGGTACAATGAGTAAATTCTGACAAGTACAAACTGTAAATAGCAACGAACATCTTAATTTCTGGTGAACAGTACATTCACTAAAAATGTTTCCATTGTACCACAGACTAGTGATAATTTCAGCACATAATAAACAGAGGAACGGGTTCAGAAAAAGTAGAACAGTTCTATTTTGACATTTTAGAATCACTTTTTTTTTTTCTTCATTAAAATTGAAGTACATGAAAAAAAGAAAAGGATGAAAGAGATGAAGAATAATAAGGAAAAACCTGCAGTCATTTTTTCACATTCTGTGAAATACTTCAGGTCAAACTGAAGACTTTGTTCAGTTCTGTTTTCCAGGTAGGAGGAATATGGAATACATTCAGCATTTTGACCATGAAAATAAAAAGTAAAAATCCATTATTTACACATGCCTAATTGCAAAAAGACTGTTGACCAAACTTCTGCCTCTGCAGGAATTCACCAAAGGCAAAGGAAGACCAGAGAGAACCACACTATGTTTTCCCTCTGGCACTAGAGGAAGACACTAATAACCTTTGCCAGAGGTGCCACAAGCCTGCCAACCCACTTCCCCAGGGAATTAAGGAAGCTGACAACCTGGCAGAAATCAGGATGCTACAGCAAGAGGCTTGAAAACCTTAAGCATGCCATACACTAGAGCCCACACCTTACTTTAAAATTAAATACCACTTCTGCATTTGAAGACTGTTCTTGAAGACATTCTTCTGTATGCCACCTTCTATTTTATGTGTGCATCCCCTTTGAAATCTTCATTCTTACAGTGGTATTATCTTTTTAGGGGAGTGTCACCTTGCTTGATATCAAAGCATATTTTTATTCTTTTATTTATTGTAACAGTAAGGTTTGCTGATCACGATAATCCCATCTAATAGCCTGAATTCATTCTGTAAGGTGTCTTCTCTTTAAATGTTTCACCATCTTTTCCATGTTTTAAGACCAGTGCAATTGCCGTCACTGCCTTCCCTGATGCCCTGGGGAGATCACAGCTCACTGGATGAGAAATACTGCTCCAAGGGAATAAAGTGCACCTCTGCTTTAGCAAAGGAAGGCTCGTGAGAGCAGATGGCTCATTGGGCTCTAACAACCTAACACAACACCCGCTGACTTCAACTGAATACGGGGGCTTTAAATCAGACTTCCAGAGGAGGCATGACCAATCCAGGCCCTGGGCTAGGGACACTTCTGCCAAGGCAACCTTCACCAGCAGCATCTGCCATGTCTACAGTCCATGTTTTTAGATCACCATTCGAGTAGTCCTTGTTAGACTGAGCATAGGAAAAAAAAGAAAAAAAAAAAATAGTCCTTTAAATGGCAGTACTCTGGTCATGATCACTGATAGTTCAGATCATGAGAAGCACAACCACTGACTGGATCTTACACTTATATCTCATGTGCTATACGGAAAATAGCTCTCTGCATCTTGAAAACATACTGACACAGAATTTACACAGCGGTAACTATTGCTGTATCTCTCCCACAGCATCAGGTACAGCAAGGCCAGCTTTGCTGCTGACAAGGGGAGAAGATGCATCTATAATCCCAGCCCTTGGTTCACACCATCTGATTCCTGGACATTGCCACACACGTGACTGCACAAAAGCACCCCCGAAGGTACACTCCACCACAGACAGCCTTTGCCCAGCCCTGAATGCTGTCACATCACATAGGCCTGTGGGACCACGAGGGACCTGAATCTCTCTCTCTCCTTTTGCCTGGCACTATTACAGCATCTTTCCAAGCAAACATGGCTAATGTTCCACGGATGGCATCTACCTATTTTGCTACTGCCTAGATTTCCCCTCACGCCTTTTTCTGTCTTTGGTCTATTTTGCTATATGTACTTAAGTTTGAACAGATTGGGACCAACTGGGGGGTGGAAATTGAGCAAAAAGTCTGATGACAGCCTTAAATCTTGTTGTTTTCTCAGGCAAGCATGGATTAGGTAACCTTGTATCAACACAGGAATCCACTTCACAATTAAGCATAGTTTCCCCTCCCACCTACTTCAAGCAGAATTAAAAGTAACTTTGTCAGGTGTTTTAAAGCAGCTCAGAGTGCTTTCCCATTACAAAACAGATGTTTCTGCACATCAACTGGTGTCAGCAATGCCACTCTGGGAATAATGCTTGTTCTTTAATCCCTTCCTCAAAGCCAGCAGACTCCACACAAAGCACTGTTCTTGGAAGGCCCCTCCAAACTAGCTCGAGTCCTCTGTGTGACTATACCCACAGGCTCAGCCCGGCGCTGGTACATCTGGGATCTCACTCATGATGATTTAAAAATCTCAGTCCGGGAAAGCACTTATGCGTATATTTAGTTTTAAATATGTCTTTAACCTCAAACACACATTTACATGTTTGAGAAGGCCCTAAACATTTCAGCAGAGCAGCCACTTACAAATTTTATAAAGGGGGAGAAAGGTCTTATACTCTTCATCTCAAGATCCGTAATACTTCTGCAGCAAGTGAGACTCAGCTGAAAGACACATGCATTTTCTCTGTACTTTGAAGCTTCAATTTACTTGATAATCTGAGATCTCTTTTATCTTTATTTTGCTTACTGACTATTTTAGGCACAGGTATTCCTTTTATTATTGTTACAGAGATAAATATATGTTTACATTACACATTTAATATAGCAGACAGATGTCTGGATGCAACAGTCTTGGCTGCAACCTCCCTGGGTCTGCAAATATGGCATTACGTCTCAAGTGAGTTTTTAAATGTGATAAATTCAAAAGAAATAACACTTTGCTACATACACAAACAAGCTACAAGCCAAGTTCCACTAAGAATGTGTACGAGTTGCTTCACATGTGTGCATAACTCCACAAGTTTTGTGTGTTCAAATGCAATAAATTTTACATCGATGAGTGAAGGACAGAAATAGAGAGGTGCTGTAGTGAAATATCAATTCTGCTGTACTGAACATAGTTAAACTTGATAAGGGGAAGAAATGACAGAAAAATGCCTTGTTTCAATCTCCTATTCATTATTCATCACACACAATACCCAAAACAGACTGTATGGTAATGAAATGTGCTTACTGAATACTGAAGGGACAGCTCATCTTTATAAGGAGATGACTGTTCTCCAAACTGAGCAGTCACACGCAGCACTGCACTGAGCCTTTTTTTGGAGATAATTACAACCAAAAATGTTTTAATAACTTTAAGAATTTTTTTTTTAAAGCTAGCTGGAAACAGTGAGACCTCAATGACCTGATACTTTCTAAGGAAACACTGTTGTGCTGGAGATTAGGTGGAACTTTTTTTAAAGTGAAAAAACTTCATCTTTGCATCCTCTTTCAAGACAGCTTTAACTGGTTTAACAAACCAGTTAAAATAAGAAAAGTTGCCACTAAAAATGGTCACCAAGGGAGTTATACTGGTAGATAGGTGTCTCAGGAAACAAAATGCAAGCACCGGGGTGCCTGAACATTGTTGCAGGGCAAGGGGAAAGAGGCTTTGAACAGGCATAGCAGATGTTCCTAAATGAAAACTCGAAGCATGATCCTGAAGGAGAAAGAAGTGAAAGAAACTCCTGGGGTTCCAGCTGACAGTGGGAAAACGAGGAATATTAGGCAAAGAGATTGCCATGTATTTTCAGAGCTGTGAAGGGGATGGGGGGGGCGGTCGACAGGGAGGAATAGTTTAGTGCATCTCCTTTCTAAATAAACATGACTGCATGGAAGAAGCATCTAGTTGCCTCATGAATTTCTCATCTGAACAAAAACAAATGCAAGTGTTTGCTGACTGCTCCAGCCAAAGGTGCAACAATATATTCCACCAGGAGGCAAAACTGTCATGCAGACATGCTACAATTTCTAACTCCAGAAGAGATCATAAAATACTTTGGAAAGTTAATGAGCTGCACTCACATATAAATCCAACCAATGCTCAGCTGGCATAAAATAAAATACTGGCCATGTCACTGACCACAGTTCCATTAAGATTAATTTAGAGCACTCAGGATCTGTATCATCTTGTTGAAATGGCTCAGGGACAGAAAGTGAACATGTTAACAACTATTGTATAGCAAATGTAATTACAGACACCATTCCATAGCCATTTCAGCCAACTAAGACTGCCATGATCCCACCACCACACACTCAGTCATTCAGCTTCGATTCTTCCCTTACATGAGCACTACACTTGCAACCACACGAGTCGGCTAACTATGCCAGGCAGGTAGTGTCCAGGCAGCCCAGCTTCCCCACCTGGCCACCTTTCAGGTCGGTACTAGAGCCTGCATGAGAAAGTGTTTGTGGAGAGAAAAGAGGACCATGACAGGCTGGATACAGATAAAATTTGAGTCATTACAGAGCTTCAACCTAGGAGAAAAAACTTTATTATAGTGGGGAATTCGGTGTCTAAATTGTTGAGATTCCCAGTGGTTAAGGCTCCTTCCAGTTCTTTGTAGAAGGCGAAAAATCAGCAGAGCCTTAAGAAACAAAGATTTACATTATTTACCTATTACACAGATAAAACTCTGTACCACAACCCCGGCAGTAAGATGATGTGAGAGTGGCTTTTCCCTCCAGGAAGAATCTGCAGTAGACGTATCCCAAGGGGTAACGCCAGTTTAACATTTCCTTTGGTTGGACTGGGATTGCATTGGCATTTAAAAGAATTCTCTTATTCAGAGTACTTTTCATTGGCTATTTTATAGTCAAAGCATTCACACTGCACATCATTCATAAATAGGATTTCATCTACTCTTGGGATAAAAAACAGAGTTATGGGAGGTACATAAGTTTAAATAAAGTGCTAAGAAGTGACCTACAACATTCAGCAGCCCTACAGCATGACCAGTTCTACCTGGCTAGAGACTGCTCTGTCACAAGCACACAGATGTTACCTTAGAGTGATTCCATTTACAATGATAATCTGCAATTATTACAACTGCTGATTTATATTTTGGCATTGTCTAGAGGCTGTCAATATGACAACAAGGTTTTCCTGTGTTCAGCCAGCTACACAAACAGGAGCAAGGGTTGACTCTTACTCTCGGATCTTTCTGTCTAAACAGAGACAAGCAAGATAGGGGGGAAATGAACTGTTATTATCTCTGTTTTATAAATGAAGGATGCAGAAAGATGGGCTTAATATCAGTAAGAAAATCTGAAAAAGAGCTGGAAATAGAACTTGAATTTCCTCACTGCCCCAAACTGATACATCATCTTTTCATTACAAATCAACAAATTACTATTTCTAAAACACATTTTCTGGAAAACAGCATTTTTTCCACTGCAAATTAAAAATAAATAAAGAAATAAAATACCCTGTTTTCAGGTTCCTCAGTCACAACATGTTTTGCAAAAATCACACCTAAACTACATCCTGAACTGTAAACCTGTATGCCTGAAATTGCTCAACTTCAGAAGACATTCTGAAAACCAAAGTTCCCCATGTTCATGCATATCTAAGAGTAACAATCCCATTCCCATAACAACATCTTTTGTCAAGTGGCTACCATGCTGAGACTATTTAGCTTTGTTTAAAAGGAAAGGCTATTTTATTATTCACTTAAAAGTAATTTCATTAAGATATTTCAACAAAGTGGTCCCCTACAAAATAGCTACTAAGTGAAGTGATGTACTTGTCCAGACCATAACAAAAAAACTGGGAGGAGATAGAGACGGACTGTACACGACAAGCCAGCAAAGATGACTGCAAGGGCATGTCAATACTTTCACGTTTCACACAAATTCAGTACAACCATAGTGGAAACCATAGTCTGGTAGATATACATTCCACCTTACTCATCGTATGTTTGCAGTAATCTTGATCGTTATTAGGAAAAAAAAGATCTGTGGCAAATAAAAAGAACCGATGACAAAATACAGTTCCAAGAAAAGCAAAGCAGAAGCACAGCTCATCTGTGAGCTCAAACGCATTTACTCAATGCACAGCTTATAATAGTAGCGATAAGCAAAAGGAATACAGGAAAGTATCTTGTGAGCTACATGTAAACTTAATAGAAAAACTGTTTGCAAGGTAAACAGATTAGTACTGTGAGGTGCTGAGTTTTAAAGTACCCTTTAAAACTTGTTGGCACTGAGGAAACTCAGCACTTTGTAGACAAGTCTGCATTGTGCTGGATTGAGCACACAATACTTTTTGAAAAACTGTACCTAGCCCTTAGGAGGGAGAAAGATATGCATGTGGGAAATTTTGTGCTCTGACTGGTATAAAATCCATAACAAAAACAGGTTACATCAATAAAAGCAGCAACCATATTACAAGTGAGAGTTCCTTCAGGCCAAAAACTTGTCAGAGAAGAGAGACAAACAATTTGGCCAGTAAAAGCAAAATCCATAAACCATGAAATAAGGAAACAATAAATCAAGTTTTTCGTATGGACACACACTAGAATCCACTAAAAAAAACTTCATTAAATGCTCTGACTCTCAACTGATATTTTAAATGGTTTTAAGAAGCCTGCAAATCCACAGAACAATATAAAAAGTAAAACAAAAAAGCTAAACGTGCTAATAGTACCCAAACACTTTTGCACAACTAGCCTCTGACAAAACTACAGGCAGAATGAGCACTTCAGCCACAGAAGATAAATCAGGGAAGAGTTATCTATCAAAAACATCTTCAACCCATGGCTTGAAGGATCCAGCCCCCTTCTGAGCACACCAATCTCAGCGTAAAACATGAGAATTAGAAGAGGAAAAAAAAATCCAAAGGCAAACTACAATTATAAATAGAGAAAGCAAAATAGAAGGGCTGAATCAATTAGAACATTAATCCTATCTCAGGCCTCCCATCTGAGAAAGATCAAGGCCACAACCAGGGATCAAAGTGATTAACCGCCTAACCAGCAGCCAGCAGAGACACAGATGAGAAGTGGCAGATCATATATACACAAAGAATCTGAACTAGCAAACAGAGGCTTTTTGCACCTTAAGACAGAAGAAGCTGCAAAATTCAAGTACTCTGACACACAAACTTAGACAAATGTGATAAGACTCTGAGGCATGCTGGTTTTAATCTACAGAACACACCTTAATGTAACATGTGAATTGCTTAAATTAAAATAAAATCCTATAAAATGTTTAACTGCAGGGTTATTAATCAAATCCCTTCCAATATATGAAATGTTCAGATGTTTATGATTATGAAAAATTATTTTAGCACATTTTATCATTCAAATTACATTCCTCATCTTAAAACCTCCACTACTCCGGATATATTTCCCATTAGGAAGATGCGAGTTAATTACCGATGTCCTCTGCATGCCTATGGAAAAGGACAATTTGCTAACATTCTGATCAGCCACAGGTCAAACACATGTGGTTTACATCTGGACAGCTAGGCAGTCAACTAATCAGCTGAGATTTAACTAGGTCTGGGTCACTATCACACAGATTTCCCCAAAATAAAGTAATTTGGTGAAACATGATCTCTTTTTTCATACAGTTGTGCTGGATAGCATTAGATTAATATAGTTTGTTTAGAACAAGATCAGGTCTAAGAGAAGAAAAAGGATTAAAACCCTTTCTTATAAAAAAAGTCAGGGCAATTCCTTCCCTGGGAAGCTAACTGTCACCAAATGCAACAATGGGGTACAGTGGATTATGGGAAGATGGAAAGAAGAGAAATATTTCTGAAACCTGGGATTTTCAAATTTTTAGATGCTGCAGGCATGGCGGTCATACCACAGGCAGAACCGAACTCACACGAAAGGTTTAAGTCTTAAATAATCAATCAATCAGGCAAATAGGAAGACAAAAGCATTTTTGCCACAATCATTTCTTTAATTCCAAGCACAATAAAACAGACTGCACAGATACACTCCTTTGCTGACAGTGTAGCAGATCGCTGTTGTTTGAACAGTCCTTCCTTCCCTTTTCCCAGTTGATGAAGAAAGCTATTCCCCTGCTTAGCTTCCAGCTGACATCCACGTCAATATAACAGCTTCATTAGTCTCTCTCTTTTAACACTTTCTTGGAGTCTAAGACAACATTCCCTCTCATGAGGGAATGCACAGTGCAAGGTAAACCTTTGAAACCTTTGAAATGGCAGGCTTTATTTGCTCTCATCCTATCTGTACTCACAGGATAAACTGTGTCTACAACCAGAGGATTTGTGCTGCCTGGTATGCAGATTAACAAACATTAAGTACAATTATTAGGGGCAATATCAACAGCGTATGGGCAGCAAGAGCATTTGTGCACTTCCGCGAGTACTGACATGGACAAATGCAAAATCTTTTGGAAGCTTCCATGGGATATAAAGCAAGGACTTCATAAGGAAGCTTTCTCTAGGTTCAGCATATCAGAACAGGACCTCCGGTACCTTCATTTCCCCAAGTTTCTGGTGCTCAACTCTGGGAGGGCAGTAGAAGAAAAGGACAAATGCCTTGATCCTGTCCCACCTGTTTGTGTACCCTAATTATTTGCAACGAAGTATCTGTGAGGAGTACCAGTCCCTGTGACTCCTGTAAAAGGCAAACTGCCGCTAACGCCATGGGGATACGGGAAGATTATTGAAACAAGAAGGGGACTGAAGGAGCGAGGCAGAGAAAGTATAAACTAATACTCAGTTGAGAGTCTTCAGATCAGTGTATGAAGTGAAGGAAACTGCTGCCAGAAGCTTCCAAGAAAAATATTTGTATAAATATCACTAACATTCTGCTGCCAGTTTTGCCGAAAGCTCTCAAGTAGCTTGTTGCCGCCGCCTCTAAAATACCTACTATGCTTTTCCCATGAGGGTCTTCAAAGCTGCCATTTCCTATTAGGCAGAGCAAAGGGAAAAAAAAATTATGAGGGAACAAAGAAGAATTCCCAGGGAGAAGCGTTGCTGCTGGATCGCATGCTCACAGTTCTGACTGACTCCTTCTTAAACGAAAGGCCAAAGCTTAAAACCTTCCCTGGTTCAAGGACCAGTCAGTCTCATCGTCAGCACCCCAAAGGATTAAAGCGTAGGAGAGACAGTCAGCCTCCAGCTGCTGTACTGCAGGGACTCCCAAACACCACCCAGCCAGCTGCTGTCCCCAAGTGCCTCCGTGCATTCCGCTCATGAATCCAAACAGGCCTTGTGACTTTTACAGCTGCATTTGATCACTGCCCAGACCGCTCATGAAAAAAAAAAAAATAAAAAAGGTTAGTAGTCACGGATTACGTTAAACAATTATTAAAGTACTTCCCCTCTGATTTTCCTTCTAACAACATGAAAGGGCTTCATTACTCGCAAAAAAATCCCCAAAACTAACGACAAGATCAGCGCAGGGTGTAGATGGTGAGCTCAGTCTCAGAAAATGGTAAGCTTTTGGAGGAGAGGGCGCATGGAGACATGAGCAACCTCAGCAGCAGCGCAGACCATGCCTGTGAGGAGAGAGCTCCCCTCGACAGCAGAGCATGGTGCAGAGGAACTAGCAGGGGCGCTGGCATCGCTGCCTGTCACAATCCAGCATGGCTCAGAGACACGTGTACGGCAGAGGCAGAGCCGTGTCTGAACTAATAAGCCTTGACTTGCAGCACAGTAAATGACCTGGGACACGACGCTCTGCTGACATTGCTATCCCACTCTCCGTTCCAGTGGCAGCTAAATCAGTGCCAATTAAGCGATCACCATGCTGTACTTGCGTTGTACTCCACCGAGGATTACTCTTCTCTCCCTAAAAAGAACAGATGTGCTTCATTCGTTTTACGCCACTGCAGGAATGGGGTCAAATCTGAGCTGTGCAGTAGCTGGAAGTCAGTTGAACAGCCATTGTTCTCCACATTCTTCCCCACCATTTTCTGTATCTGGACACCATACCACAGACTCTTAAGTGGCACTAAAGGCCCCTCCATTGGTCTCCTCTGACCCAAGTTTCACTGATGCACTTGGACACTCTGCAAAGCACTCTCACATAAGGCTCTGAGAAATTACTCTTCTTTGAATGCTGATTTTTACTTTGTCATTACTGCAGAGATGGCTAAGGGTTTTTCAGACTCTCGAGCAACAGGCGTTCCAAAAGCTCTAGGGTAGTACTGAATGGAAAAAAAGCAGTTTAATAGGCAGTGGCCTGGGAGATCATAAAAACTGAAGCATCTTCATCACATCCTAAAAAGAGCAGGTATTTTGGAACAAACTCCAAATCTTAGGTCCCTGAGGGCTCAGGAATTACAGAAACGGATCGAGTTACTAGGTCGCTCACATAAGCAAGCCAGTGAGCACAGCGAGGAAAAGATCTGATAGCACTTCACTCCCTTTTGGCCCTGCAGCTTAAAATGAAAACTGAGCCAAGAACGCAAATACAAGATTAAGGGTCTGTCTACACTGAATGCTGCAATGTTTGAAGAGTTGATCTGCGATGCATTTACTCCCACATTACACAGCATGATCACAACTATGCCGTCTCTCCATTTAAATTAGTGGTGTCTCTACACCTGACTTTAGTGCATATGTTACCTATCCCTGACGGTTTATATACCTGTAGCTTTCCTAGCTGTACATTGCATTGCATTCATATCGACATATTCGAGGGCTTAAAATCTACAACAATCAATATCAACACAAATATTTAAAAAGTACAGGAAGGGATGGAACAGTATGACCCTGTAGACAATTCTGTCTCATTTAACTCCCGTGATGACAGAGTTGGCAACCTGAGTTCATTCGGTGGACACAAAAACAGGGCTCCAAACAGGTTTGTACATTGTAATCTAATCTGAAAAGAAGAGCGAGCTCTGGTTCAGAAGTTTCCTGTACACTTGCGGATTTTGGGATTCATTTACTAAAATGAAGAAGCTAGAGAGGAACATCCCAGAAAATGAGTGTATTTTCAGCTGTACAAGGTGTTTGGAGGCCATTTGCAGTCATCTGTGAGCCATGATAAACAGCCAATAACACATTATACTAGTATGAAATGGTATCCAGAACACTGAATTTTAACTGGGAGGGAAGGGATTTCATTATTGCTATTATTATGACTATTATATTATTATATTGCAAATAGGTACTGTGGAGACACAGCATCCATGATTACAGAGTCTGGGATTCCACAGTCAGCTATTTAAAAAGAAAATTCCAGCTTGCAAACAGTTTGCAGATGTTCAAGACTACATTCATTAAAAACACATTGTCAGATCCAATCGGGAACAAAATGCAAGATTGCAAAAGTCTTTCAAAGTTGTTGTGGATTCCTTTTTGTGTTTTGATTCCAGTATAGGCACAGTCTAAAATGAATTATATTTCCATTGTGCATTTCCCAGAAACACTGCAGCACTGTGCCAATGCATACTAATTTGAAACATTAATATTATTTGAAAATAACATAGAAAAGGTACTTTTATTATTTCTTTTGATAAAATGAAATTGATAAGTTTGCTGAAATTATTTTTTATACTACTTTCAATTACAGTGTAACAGTCATGTAAATACTACCACTATAGCCTACAAAACTCTCTGCTAACTCTGCTTTCACCACCCAGGGGTTCAGCTGCCTGCACACCAAGGTCTAGCTCTGTTACTGCCTAGCTGTGAAACTACTGAAGAAGAGTTATGAGAAAGTCTGGAGCCAGATAAAAATATTAAAGTTACAAAGGTTAAGATTGTCAAGACAACATCATCGCTAGCTCAGGGATTCAAGAAGAAAAGACTAACACAAAGGTATAAAACCATAGAGAGAGATGAGCTGGCCCTTCTGGGAATCATCACCTCCAGTCACCACCATCACCAGTGTCATTAGAGCTGGTGGAAGATGGCAGCTCAGCAACACTGAGGGTCTATTGAAGGGAGCCACGCAGGACAATCCTTTCTCCCCAGCCAATGCCTGCCAGGCAGGCAAAGATTGTGAGCAATGATGAGCACACTAACACTGAGCCTAGTAGCTCACTAACTCCTAGGTATCTTTTGTGTGCGTTACCGAACAAATAATTGTTAGACATTTATAAGGTGAGTGTATCCTGCTTGCAGAATCTTTTTATACCCAGCCCAAACACACCAAAGAGGGGTTGTTACAGGCCTTACCTTAGCAACAACAAAATTCCATTACTGGCAAAGCCAATAACCAAACAGACACTAAACATGTAAGTCACACTCATTCTTACAACTTTACAGAATCAGGACGTCTATTTCCTCTTCAATCAACTAATAACAAAGTCATTTATCTTTATATGAATACAAGAATAAAATACAAAAGGCATGTATTTTACTTAAAACACTGTCTGGGGTCAGCCATACTGGGCAATTGTGCATTGCCAAGCACTGATTTGATTTTCATTATACTGCACTGACGGCGAAGTCATTTATCTTTTTTCAGCTCCCAGTCTCCTTTTATCTTTTTCTTATGCTTCTGTATTTTTCCTCTATCCTGCAGTGTTGCTGAATGCTGATGAGCAGAAAATGGTACAAAACCACAGACAGTCTCTTTCAGATTAAAAGTTCAGGTATGGAAGGTCCAGCTTTTTCCATTTTGGTGTTCCCAAAGAAGCTGTACATTCGGCATTGTCCAGTTATATAAAGATCGGTTAAATACTTCACTAGCTGTCTTTCTCTAGAATAGACAGACTTTCAAACAATGACATGATGTTTCTTTCATGCTTCTAATACGCTCTCCACTAAGAAGAGAAATTATCTTCCTGTCACTGCAGCATTGGATGTTTTAACAAAAAATAAAGTGACCAATGCAAAAACAGTCTTCCACATATCAAAACCACAATTGTTATGATTTTGGTTTTGCATTCAACTTGTTACATTTGTAGATTACTAGCATTCCATAAAAATCAGGAAAACTGGAAGTATAAAGAAGAAAAAAAAATCTTGCCAGTGTTCTAGTACTCAGCCTTTAAGAGTGTTAGCATCCCAGCAGGGATGTGCAAACAACTGACTTTTTCAATTTATCAGCTGAATTTGCCATTCTTGGTTTGTTAGTATTGAATCAAGATTGCCTTAACCCTGTTTCCCACCAAAACAAAACCAACGTATTTAGTGTCATGACAGACAATACATTCCTCTTGAAATAAAGCAGAATTAATTTCCTAAGATTTGTTCAACAAACAAATCTAACAATTACAGTCACAATACTACAGCTTATGATTAGAGTGATGCTTCACAAAGCCAACACCTCAGATGTCTTTCATGTACATCATAGAGACCTTTAGGACCTATCTGCATAGAAGATGGTATCTGTCCCTCCACTGTCAGCCAATGGAGGTCTGTTCAATAGAGTTAATAGAACCTGAAGAGTGATTTAGAATATTCCAGAACAGATACACCTACATTAGGTCAGCTGACACAGACTAAAATACGTTCAAAGTGTTGAAGATGTTGGTCAACTTCAGCATAGCAATTGCTAATGTTACTAGACTTCTCACGCAGCAGTGACCTGAACCATAACTATCTATGACTTCTAGCAACAATCTTTATATTCTCTATTCACCTGTTTAGGTGTGTATATTATCACATTGTCAGAATCTTTTTCAGCAACACTTTTCAGTAAAGTTCCACTGAAGTTTCCTGCCACAAAACAGAACACGGAACTGCCATTTTCTTGCTAGTCGTGAACTCTCCTGCCACACCAGCAGAGACAAACAATAAGGAATGTGTCCAGAACTGAAATAAACATATAAGCAGAAAAGTGTGCAGTCTGTACAGAATTACTCGGAACAGTCGTATGTACAAAATGCTGCAGGTGAATCTCCTGATACTGAATAGCTGGTTGGTAAAATAGCAGATGAAATTGAACATCAGTAAGTGCAACGAAATGCAAATAGGAAAAAATAATTGTAACTATGCATACACAGTAACAGAGTCTAAATTAGCTATAGCTCAGGGAAGAATTCTTGGGAGTCACTGTGGACAGCTCTGCAAATGTCAGCTCAGTGCTCAGCAGATACTCAATACGCAAACACAATGTTACAACTGATTAAGAAAAGAATAAAAACCAAAACATTATTATGCCACAGAACAAACTCAAGTATACGAACTTTGAGCACTGCAGGCGGTTGTGGCACCACCCCTCTCTTTCACTCTGTGTTTCAAAACAGGCACTGTAGAACTTAAAAGGCAAAGAAAAGGGTGATAAGAATAAGAAGAGATGGGAAGCGAATCCCATACAAGGAGAGATTAAGTACTTTTGAGTTCTGAGAAAGGACAGCTAAACCATCTATAAAATCAGTACTGGTACACAAGAAGCGAATGAAGGACAACCAGTCACTGATCATCACAGCAAAAGAAAGGGCAGCCAATAGAAATGTGGAATAAATGCATTTAAGTAAACGAGACATGTAAGTAAAATACAGATCTTGTTGCCACCAATTGTCACGGAGAGCAAAGTGCAACAGCTTCCAACACGGATAATGTACATTCACAGAGAGCAGGTCCTTTGGCAGCTATTAAATCAGTGGCCCATGTATAACTCCAGGTCAGGGTCACTGAAAGCTGGAATCTAGGAGTAATACTCCACTGGTTGTCATCTCTAAACTGGTCTCCGTATAGGACACGGTAAAATATTATCCTCCATGGCTGTTCTTATAATAAGCATGGGGTTTTTTTTAAAAGACTGAAAAAAAATATTTCAGTGTAATCTTACACATGACTTGAAGGCCGGCTCTGACTGCGGGTTCCTTGCACAGTGCCTCTTCCTAGTGGATAATACAGGGGTTTTTTTCTCCAGCTATAGTGACCAACACAGCTAGACTCCCAGAAATAACTGATAATGGGTTCTTAATAATCAGGAAGGTGAGGTACAGCTACAGAAACGGTAAAAACATCTCATCCCTCTGAAGGGTCTCACTTGTAATTGACACATACCGAGCACCTGGCATTAACTTCTTCACCTGAGTAATAACGAGAGCAGCTTGGATGTGAAAGAGTAACACCTCCACCAGTCAGAGTAGCAAAATAATTTCATAGACACCTTTATATTTTTCTTACTCCACAGTTATGATGGCATATCACCAAAAAGGACAGTCACGCATTTCCTCTTCCTCCCAAGTTAGATCCATGGACTAGCCACACATTGGGTGAGATGGCTCGGTCAAAAGGTTATTAAATTTTTTTGTTAGTTTCCCTTTGGATTATTGCAGTGAACAGGTTCACTGTTTAGTCACAGATCACTAGATCTGACAGAAATGATATAGCAAAAGTGTGCAGGCAAGGGTGGGGGGGAACAACTCTGCTCAGCAGCAGCTCTCAGCTACCCTGCGTTACATACAATGCTAAACTGCAACCTATGGTTCAGCAACTTTATTGAAACATGGTCTGCTGAATGAAAAACACAGAAGTTCTTGGACTTGAAAGGCAGTGAGTCTGAAGTGACTGGATGCCACAAAGCAGCCACTGAAGCATAAAGAAAAGGATATGAAAACCTGTGGTTAAGGGTTGGTAGGTAGAGGGGAGCTTGTCCAAGTTCAGGTTACAGAGCACTATAAATATAGAAAAGCACTTCAACTTGTAAATGTTTATCATAACTTTTTACAGTAGTTCAACTTCATAAAAACACCCCAGCATCAGTCAATCTCCTCTGCATTTGAGAGGAAGCATCTTTCAGAGCAGACAGATTCTGCAGGGAAATCAGTTTTGTTCTTTTCTGGACTTCCTCACATAGGTACTGCAAGGTGTCATTGTACTGGTGAGTTCAATTAGGAAATAGACTGTATAATTAAATGTATTTAAATACTTTATATGCTACCAAAGCACATACATACGTACAAAATAGTACTCAGGATATTTCTTCTTAGCCATCAACCCCTGAATAACAGAATTATGAAACCGGGCAACTCTACACTACCAGCTGCACTATGATTCACTGATCCTTTTTATCCTCACAATACTTCATGGTAGTGTAATCATTCCTAGTCATGTGTGACTCATCAAAGTATTTTGTAGTAAAGACAAATGTTATAATATGCCCTATTGTAACCATGCAAATTACAAATCTTCATTTCCATACCTAAATTATGCTTTCGCTGAACTTTTTCTGCTACTCAAGCAGCTCTCACATACAAGCTAGTCAGGCATTTCAAAGTTGTTTCATACCGAGGAGCCCTTCTTCATCTCCTTTCACTTTCTCAAGCCTCTTCATGCTTTCCACATCACTGTTTTGAAAAGGTTTGCACTAGGTACTTAACTCTAAGGTACCACCTTATCTCCTTTGTATGCCTCACATGTTGCCTGTGGCCAGAAGTTAATGTAACTTGACTCAGCAGACAAATTATACAGTACTTCCCATGGCAACTCTGAATGACCGGTCCTCTGTGGATCATCAAAAGCCAAGCGACAGAGAGACACAAAGAAGTTTCAAACTTTCTTTTTCTACGCCAAGATATCATACTCCCAGTGAATTCATCACTCTACTATCTTGGGGCCTATTAACATTAATATACTCATTGCTATCCCTGTCCACAACAGATGTAATATTTTTAAGTAGAAAACTTAATAGAGTCTACTCGATTTCTTAATCCTCTGCATATTAAAACTTTTTAAAAACTGATCATCGGGGTCAATGGGTGACTGCAATGTAATTTTAGAACTGCTCGTATTAACTGCCTAAATTTCCAGTTCAGACCAAATGGGCTTGGCTCAAGAATAAACGTTAAAGAGCTCCAAGGCAAGTGAAGTATAACTTCGTAGGGTTTTTTTGTTTGGGTTTTTTTTGTTTTGTTTTTGTTTGGTTGGTTGGTTTGTTTTGTTTTGGTTTTTTATAAACCAAACACAAAAAGGAAACACCACCCCACATTTTGTGGGTAAAACAGCAGATCACAATAAAGCATACTAAGAATCACAGCCCCCTGGAGAGTCCTAACTAAACCTCGAACTGAGGAAGGTTTCAGGTTCCAGAAGAAACCCCTACTATGTACTCCTTTAAAATAAACAAAGGGAATAGAGAAGAAATAATATAAATTCCTTTCCCAATAGGACCTAGAATAGCAAGAGTTTTTAAATTCAAGCACAAAGACAAACATACACTTTATATGCATCACAGATGCATACTCTCTGTGCAAGTAGATGGACAAATATTTGCATGAATACAACTTGAGCATGGGATGACAGGAGGCTTCCAAATAAGGGCAGAATGCTACTACTACCTTTGCTGGTGCTTATCACAGAAAGGTGATATAGTAAGTGTACTGTGGACTGAAATATATCAGATATTCCCTGTGATCACTCTGTTCTCTTACTCTAGAACTGCATATTTAACACATTTTAAACATATGGAGTTGCTAAAGAATAAATAAAAAAAAAAGTTAATGAAGAGAAGAAAACCAAGTTTGGGCATCAATCCCTTTCCACCACCTGAATGCAAGTTAGCAGAACTTCAGTAAGATGAGGAGAATTACTCCTTCAGTCTGGGGGCAGAAAAGCTTATGTCTTCTCCAACACAGCGGTAGCCAAAAATACTAGTATTTATTTTATGACTACATATGCACTCATACTGCTTTATTTAAAATCATATGTATATGTTATCTCTCAGTGACATTCCCACATACAGATTTGGGCTTCTATCTGAATTACTCAGGTCAGACAAAAAACTATCAAACTTTCTCACCAGGTATAAATCAGTCTCCCTTTTTCCCCACGGTATTTAAAGGGTAACAATGAACTTACTCCAAAACAGCATTATCAAATTTTAAACATATAGGAGCACTTTTCAGTAAAACAAAGCGCAGCCTGATGTACTGTTGTTCAACCACGGACTGTGATTTAATTAGCCACAGGACTGGAGAACTACAAGAAACAAGTATGTGGTATGCGAATGATTCAGTAGGTATATTTCTTTCTTTGAAATTAATCCATAGGAATCCACATCCCTTATTCCTCCTCCACCTTTTATTCCTCTCTTCTTTTATCTCCTCCACCTTTTATTTCCTTCTTTTATTAACTAAGCTACTGCTTGCTGTCCTGAGGATACAAACTCTTAACTAAGGTTCCAAGCTGCTGTGACTACCAAACTATCCACGGTTCTTGGGAAATGAGGGGTGAGAGGGAAGAAAGTGTGGGTACCCCCAGAGGCACCCCCCAGTGAATGCGAATAGCTACTTGCTTCTTATCCCCTCCCCCACTCTAGTAATCTCAAATAAATAAATTATTAGTCTTCTTGTTCTGTCCCACGCTGCCACACAGCTCCACTGCATGCTGTGAAACAAAATGCATCGCTAAATATTTTTCAGGATAATCCACTGTGGGATAACTTTTTTTTTTAATACACTTTAGGTCATTTACCCTTCAAAGAGAAACATAATCTGCTTTCAAATTATGCTGTTCCAACTAAGAAGATAACAGGCTCAGTTCTCATCTCTGGCTGCTCTTGCTATGTCTCAACAGCACACAGCAGCCAGAAAGCTGCCAGACAGGATCTCCTAGGGGTACTATTCAGTGGAACCAGGCCAACGCGGCTGGTTCTCTGCCACCTGTCCCCACCCCACTGCACGAGGGGTGCCAGGGGACAGGGCGGCATGCCGGCCTCGAGCAGTCAGGCAGTCGCAGCAGCCGCTACGAGATGGAATAAATTCGAGAAAGAGACCAGCATCTGCAAGGGGGTCGAGAGTCACCCTGGCCATTCCCGCAGCTGCAGAGTTTGCGCTGTGCAAATGACACCCTTGGAGAGTAGCAGGGACGGACACGTGAAGTCAGTCTGTGTCAGGCTGGTCCCCGGAAAAGTACATTTATGCTATGAAGCTGTACCATTCTGGCATCTGATAAAAAAAAAAAAATCTTCAGAAGAGGTACCTGAAGTGTGAAAGCACCCTACTGGAAGAATTCAAGAGTCTCGGTAACCCTACAGACACCTTCATAGAAAAATCAAACAAACAGACTACGTCCTCTACTAGTACAAATGGGGGTAACACCACAAACCACAGAGCCTTTCCTCTACTCCAGGCAGCAAAAAATACTGGGACAAAGGTAAGAGTAAGATGGCATTTGTGCAGATTTTCCAATACAAAAAATTGAGGTAAAGGCAAGCCTAAAAGGTGAATGCTACAGACATTTGTCTGTCAGAAAGGCAACAGTTCAACTGGCAACAGTTAGGAATCCCTGAAATGAGCGGTTACTTTCCCACCACTGGCTATAAAAACTGGGAACAAATAGGCTAAATTTCTTGTTCGTGTGTGAAAAATATGATTAAAACTTACCTAAACCCTGGAGGAGAGACTGGTCTATAAATAAATAAAAGTACACATCACTCTCCTCCCTCACAAATACTGTATCTGTCACTCAACTAGATGTCAACTAAGCCACCTGCCTTAGTAATCCATTTTCACTGCACAGAGCGCATTTACTGTGGTAGGTATACGGGATAACCCTGGTTTGACTGACAGATGTTCAGGCTGGTGCAGGAATGTGTTCGCCTTTACGTTGTCCCAGGGCGAGATACCTCCTACAGATTATCTGGCACTTCATTTTTGCTTTTATAGCAAGAGCATGACTTAAGGAAACATGTTAATAGACTCTTACTACTACCTTGGATGTCAGAAAGCAGAATGCATATTGATGCCAAGGACAGAGACCTTAACGAATAAGTTAATGAAGTCAAATATGACAGCAGAACAGAATAGGCATAAGGAGACATGAAAGAATGTAGTACAGAAAGCAGAGCACAGCTCGGCTTCACTATGAGTTACATTGTCACAGTACATACGACTAAGCATATGCTCATTAGTACATGAAAGGAAAAGGAAACGGAGTCTTTCCTCCTCCACCTCCCTCCTTCCCCTGCTTATAACGTGGGAAATGGGAGGAACTGCAGGGACTTCACACTACTCTCCTCTGAGTACATGGCAGGGAAGGAGTGGAAAGTACTAAGAGTCTCAGATTTTTCTTTCTTTTCATTAGCCAGAAAAGACCCCAGATGAAGCAATGCTCTTGAATATATGGAAATGCAAGACCCCAGATGAAGCAATGCTCTTGAACATACGGAAATGCAATCAAGACCCCAGCCTGATGCTCAGCAGAACAGCAATCACCAGTGCTGTCCCTCTCTCTGCTCCCTGTTATTGCAAGCCAGCCATATGTCAACAAATTAGCCATAAATTAAGAATTTACGCTTTTCAACAAAGTCTTCTTGCTACTACATACAAAGTTCAGTACACCATTGCTGCCAGATACTTACAGGTAATCTTCCTAGGCAAAAACAAAACAAAACATTGTTCCCAAACTCAAGTCTTTGAACTCAATAATATTATTTGCAGAGTGCAATACAGAGAGTTTATGTTAATAAAATAAATACCACATTTAAATACTGCATGTACTACAAGTGCTGACGGAGAGTATTTTTTAAAGGAGTAAGCACAATACACGTACAGTGTTTTCCTAGTGCATTCGACTTGCAAATTCAACCAGAAATCAATAACAATGGATTGCAAGTTTGCAATTTATGTTTTTAACAGATTCCCTGGCATATTCAGTTTAGCATGGATGCTGATCACATAGGTTTT
The DNA here is from genome assembly GCA_008921705.1 of Burhinus oedicnemus. NCBI lineage: Eukaryota > Metazoa > Chordata > Aves > Charadriiformes > Burhinidae > Burhinus > Burhinus oedicnemus. Next base: position 2,765,895 of record VFFE01007795.1, on the reverse strand, counting down.
TGTTTGTTTGTAGCACATTTTGTAGATACAATATTTAAAAATTAATAAACTAAAAGTCATTTTCAATATACAAACCTGAAACAGAATGGGTGAACAAATATTGATGCAGTGAATCTGAAAAAACTACGATTTCTTTGGATTACTAATGTATTGTTCTACAGTTCCCCACTTAACTAAAACAATTCACAGTAGTAAGCACTGAACTGAATAAAAGGTACTCATAGAACCAGCCTTTCTGTTGTTACTATAGAGAAAATTTCATATAAGCAAAAGAAAGCATAAACACACCTATCCATGTTCATGTGTGTGTGCTTTTCTAGCTCAATATAACTGCATACCTCCCAACACATTCTTTGTAACAAGCATTTTATTTTTAACTGTTTGATGAAAGCTATTTTGGGGAAGGCAAGAGTGGGACACTTGTAATGAAAATCAACAATGAATGGGTATCACCGTATCACTATCAGAGCACCATTCCAGGACATATAAAGATTAAATGTTACAAGTTTGCATCGCATCAGGCTTCAGAAATATGCTTGGTGCTTCCTGCATTAGCTGCTATCTGTTTATCAGATACACGTGTGGCCTCCCAGTGGTAAGTGACGGGCTAACAGAAGTTACTTTTCAGGTATAGGTGGGCTTAGAAAGCAAAGCTCAACTCTGGAGCGGGACTACATTCAGGTTGCAGAGGAAAAAAAACCTTAATTTTAATTGAGGACTAATTCTACTTTTGACAGCTAAATCATTCTGCTGTAACCAATTTGCTCACCCACAAAGAATTATCTGGTGTATAATTGCTTCAATACTGATTAATAAATAATAACTGATGGAGAAACTTTCCTGCCAGTTAATAACCAGCAGCTGAAGAGAGGGCCTAAGGCAGAGCCTCAGGCCTTTAACCCAGGTAGTCATTAACTCACAGAAAATGCCTGGTCTTGAGGTCATTACTGCTATTACATAAAAATATTAATACATTTTTCAAATACAGAGTAATTTTCTAAAAGCTACAGGCTGAACTGCACAATAAGTGCAGAGTTATTTTAGAGAGAACTGATGGTTTCGTTTTTTTCTAGCAGCTGAATGACGGAACCCACTGGGGAAAAAGTTACTCTGAATAGTTGTTCAACCTGATTTTTTTATTTTTTTTTTTAGACTATTAGTGAAAGTCAGCTCTTCAGTCTCCTCAGACTGACCACCGCACTGCAGATGAGGGAAAGCGCAGCCCAGCTCTCCAGCATCTCCTGGATTGCTAGAAGCACTACACTACCTCCAGTTTTCTTGTCTTAAGGCCAAGTATAAAACCATGGTCCCATGGTGCTAGACGTAAACTAACATGAGCTGTTGGACACGCACTGATTCTGACCTAAGTCTGCTTATGTGACTCTGTTCACTAGCCCCTCCTGGGCCAAAATGATTTTTCCCTAGTGCAGAATCAAGCGACTTTTTGTGTGATGCTAAGCCAAACTGAGTGAGCCCCCCAAACACAAGGCTAAGAGAATTCAGTACTGAGACATTTATGCAGGCTCTCTGCAAACCAGACAGCACTATGGAAACAGCAATTATCTTATTTTCCTTTAGCCAGATTATTACAGCTCCTCCTCATTGGCCAGGATGAGACTTAACTGCACTGTAAAGTATTGAATTAAGATCTTTACTAACCAGGAGCTTGTAATCTCTAATTACATCTTAGATAAAGTAATAACAAAACAACAGCAGTGCAATAAAGGTTGGCCTTACTGTGGTATGCCTCTTCTCATAAGATCTTTCTTAGCCTCGAGGTCTTTCTCTGTAATTACTCGGCACTGATGACTCTACAGTAATGTTTCATATAACTGAAACCAAGACGTACCCAGTTGTAGAGGTCTCTTCAAAGTGTAACGTGCATGGATTCAGCCAGTTCTACCTTGAGCAGCTGACCAAGCTGTGGTCAGGCCCACACACTGCCAGTCCTGCAACACATGCTGCAACCATTTTGGAATAGGAGCAGGAGTAGCAAAAGTGAAACCACGCAAAATTCTTCTTTCAGCACTGCCTTCCATCAGCATTCCTCCTCCCACTCACCACCACCCAGCCAGATAGCCACTTCCTTTCACTGCTGCTCACTCCCATCTGCTCTGGCGCTGCCTGCACTTGATCTTCTAACCCTTGCGCCCACAATTCCTCCTGACTCCACTCCTTTCCACGCACTTTCTGTTTTTTCTTTTTAGCAGATACTCCCCCTGACAAGAGCCAAACACTTTAAAGCTGCCTGTTGGCACTTTATTTCCACACCTATCTCCACACTCCATCCACAGCAAACAAGAAGAATGGTAGAAGATGAATCTCCCCGAAACATCTCTTTCCAGCAATGCATTCATCTCCACTGATATACTCTGCTTAAGACAACACACTCCTTCCACTAACTGAAAACAGAAAGAATTAGCAGGAAAAAAAAAAGGAATTAAAATAACTTATGAGACAATAAGAAGGCATGTCCACCTGACAAAGAAACGAGAAACAGAGGGTTTGGAGAAAAGAAGTACAGCTAAACGTGTACAGTAAAAGTAAATCCAGACAGTGGAAAAATCAAGTAACAATAGTAGGAAAAGGCCTGGTGGATTGAAAGCACAGATAAAGATAACAATGAAGGAAAGAGACAGAGAGACGGATGTGACAGACATTACAATCCAGCCAGCAATATTTTGCTTTTAAGAATTACTGACAAAGAATATACATAAGAGGTGTGATTAGGAAACACAACATATTTGTAGAAACAAACAAGCATGTGAAGGTAAGTGAGTTTTCTGGATTATTGTATCGTGCAAAGATGACAGTACACAGGTCTGACGATTTTCACCAACTACAGCTGGCACAACTGCTAGAGCCATACAAAGATCAGCTAAGCCTGCCCGTAAGGGCATCCCTCCTCCCTCAATACAGCATTGCCTCAGGCAGCACCCTGGTAGAACTATACTGCTCCCCAGTCCACAGTAGCATGGATCACTGCACCACAGTCCTTTCCACAGGAATCAAGGCCCTGCCCAAAGGCAAAGGCAGTTGCAATGATTTCCTGTAATCCCAGGTGAATCTGAACAACATACTGTACCTGTAATGCATATGAAAAGTCAACTCTGCTCTTAAATTACCTGCTCTGGAAGGGATTCTGATCAAACCCATATGGAGACTAAAGAGTTATGCTATTGGTTCACATCTACTGAGCTGTGCTCCTAGAAAAGGACTACTTGTCTTAATTCCCCTTTCCAAATTAATTTTAGTGTATGAAATATAGAACACCTTCATGTATGCAAGAATCATATAGGATATATCAAAATTACTATTTTGATTGGATACCTAAGCTTTCCAAAAGTCAGTTTCTATTTATAACTTGATTTATATTTGAATCTCACGCTTAGGTTAAAATTAACTTTGAGGTCAATGTCATTCTTTGAGAAAAACTGAACAGCTAGCATTTAACCATTTTTGAGGAACAAATCTGCTTTTAATCTTACCATTTCTTCTGGTCCTTGGGGAGTTTATCTACGCTTGACCATAGCACTTTAGTAAGACCAGTCAGCTAGAAGAGAGCTGATATTTCAATCATTAGCAAGCTGTCAAAATTTGAAAGGACAGCCCCCTCCCCCAAAATGTTTTGTGAACCAAAAGCAGGTTCATGAAAGTGCCAAAACAAAAGCAAAAGTATATGCAAACTGAAGTCTTTTACGCGTCTACTATATATCCACAAAATAAATACAATACACATTGCATTAATTGAAGAAAGATTCCCCAATGCAAGAAATGGCCTATCAAGATGCTTCAATATGGAGGTTTGGTTACCCTTCCCGAACATTCATTCATTTTTAGAAGCAAACCTACTGTTATCATATGATTACATTCATTGCCATGGATATGGGAGCAACTAAATTTTAGTGAAAAAGTGGCTTTGGAGGAAACCAAGAAGTTTAAAATTGCATGTGCCAGGATTCAGATAATTTCAAATTCACCCAGTAGTGTCCATGAACTCCTGGTATTGCAATACAAAAGACTCAAAAAGATGGATTACCTCAGCAATTCATCTGAATGAACACAGCTCTGAACTCAACTGTTTGCCATGAATTCATACCTTAAAAGACACTCTTTCAACAAAAATGAACAACAGTTAAAGATGATAAGACCACAAATGGACTGAAAAGCAGCAAGATATATTTAACCAGTAACTCAGTGTAAACTGTTTTGGTATTCCTGGGCATTAATATACCTCTGCAATAGGGGCATTACAAAAAAAAAAAAAAAAAAAAAAAAAAAAAAACAACAAACCACACACAAAACCAACCAACCCCACAAACCCAAAGGCCTTCAGCCATCACAGATAACCACTAGGACTGCAAGCATGGCCTCAGCCGTTCCCATGTCCTTACACTCATAGGTTAAACAACCTCAGAGATCCACTTCCTAGCCATGCTTTCTCCTTGCCTTTTGTGGGGCCAGAGGGTAGTGTCATAGTCTGCTGGCCGTGGCATAAAAGGGCTGTAAAGGAGCAAAAGGCCCCCAGTGTCCTACCCAGCTGTTCCAGTGACAAAACCAAGACTTATTTCCTGATCACTTCAGTATGGCCTAAATAAGAGGCTGGTCCTGCATCCACCCTCCCTCATCTTCAGCACAGACTTGAATCTGCACTAGGGCTCTGGCAGTCACACAAAAAGCTGGATCAGAAAACTGATTTGGCTGAAAACTTACCACAATTTCATTTATTTTTTCAGGTCAGTTTTCAGGCACATCATACGGCTGTACAGAGCTGAAGGCTGGCACAAGGAAGGCAAAAAATACCTTTGGCTCAGAAAAGGTGGGATCAGCTCCCTCCACAGCAGCTCAATGCTTAGGCTAGCTAAAAGTGGTTACGGAGACGTTTCCTGACCTGATCAGCTACGGAAAGGAGACCTGCAGTCTTTCCTCATGCCCCCAAGCTGCAGCACAAAGTCATAGAGCATTTGCAGAAGTATAAGGTAAACACTCTCTTTGCTCAGGCACACAGCTTAAACTGCCGCCTAGCCCTCTGCTTCCAGAACTAGCTCTGTGCTGTTATCCACACTAACTAAGAAGGAAGGGTTTCTCTCTATATTCACCTCAAAAATCAAGATGACAGTGCTGTGAAATATTCTATTAAGCTGACAGCATTTCTTATATATGTTTTGGCTTGTTACACAGTTCTGAGCTTGATATTTTAAACAAAACCAAAACTGACAGAAATAAAAGATTTTTCTCTCTTTTTTGTTTTCATGGCATAACTCCTGGAACTGTGCCATATTTGGCAACAACAGCTCCAGAAAGTTAGTGCTTCCATCAACCTGGACCTCCACAGGAAGCTGATAGGCTGTAAAGTCCTAAGACAGAAATTACTTTATGAGCCTCCTGAGCTAGCACACAGCACACCAAGGGACATGTCACTGCTGAAGGAAGGCGAGTGGAAACCCTGCCAGTATTACTGCTTTCTTTTAATAAACAGTTCCACAAACACTGGTGTTGAAAAGGCTACAGGAAAAACAAGAGAAAACTTTCCAAGAAACTCAAGGTGAAGTGAAATGCCATATTCAAAAGCTTAAAATTTCATCAGACAACCACACCTCCTAAGCTAACCACTTAGAAAAAGCATTAGACAAACCAAAAATGTTAGACAAACCTTCAGAAAAGGTCCCAAACAATACACGCTATCATTAAACAAACTGGCAAATTTTAGGAATGCTAATGAAGAAAATACTTTAAGTACTTGATGTTACAATCCCTTACTTTGAAATGCCTCACTTTTTGTAACAAAATAATTTGATACAATATGAGAAATACTTACAACTACTCCACTCTTGGTGACAGTCTCCCGGTATGTAAAATTGCACACTGCCCAGGCTAGGTAATATGTGGACATGAGAGGGGTCTGTGAAAAGTGATCTGTAACCCATCCATCTTCTTCAAAAACAGAAGTTTCAACTGGCATGTTGGACAAAGATAAGTAAGTTGCTTGATGCCTGATGCTGATCTTGAAAGTGGCCTTGTAGATGGGCTCGTCAAAGCAAGGAAAGGCTTTTCTGGCATGAGTAGGAGAAAACTGCGTAACACCAAGAAACCTGGAAAAGAAGCAAACAAAAAAACCCCAAAGGGATTACTAACTGCACAGCATTTGATTCATGCATGTACCAAATAAGACATTGCTTGACTATTGTGGTCTAAGGCGAGGGGG
>VFFE01007795.1:2513901-2759670 GCA_008921705.1 Burhinus oedicnemus | reverse complement strand
GGGCAGGGGGAACAAACTGTACAAAGTATACAGAGTTTGAATACTGCTTTATCACTTTTTTACTACCTGTACTGCAATGCAATTGATATAAAGTAATGGTCTACACATTTCCTACAAATCTGCAGACACCACACTAACGTTAAATAAATAGTCCCTCGCCTTGTACCAAACTTCAGGTTCTAGCAGTTCTGTTTATCAATATGTGAAAAAAAGTTAGCTGATATTGGTTTTACGATGTAAAACAAGCACAGTCCTCAGTTCAAACCAGGATTTAACAGCCTTCAGGGATTTCACTCTGCCATGAGACACCGACAGGGCACTTTGCCTTTCTTTGGGCACGAGAACATACAGTGCACTCAAGAGAGTCATTGTTTTCCACTGCTGATTACTTCTGTACTGGTGGCATGTAGGCCTGAGACACACCACTATACAGCACTGCTGTGACTGTGCAAGTCCAAAAAACCATTCTGTGAGCTTTGCCGATTTACAAATATAAGCAAATGGTAAAACAAGCAGAGAGTAGTTCACTGTTCTTCTACACGTGCTTTTCTGGTGCTTTTTTTATAGAGAACAAATCAATGTTCTCAGTTAATGGGTCAAATTATGAAGAGATCTGTGAAGGAGGAAAAGACATTTATTATGCCACTGTGGAGAATGGAAAGACTTTAGTTTGACAATGAAATCTGTAACTGGTTTTTTTGAACTGAAGAGATTTTAATCCAGATAGAGAATAGGAACCTTTCTGGGTAGAGACTTATATTTACACATTTGGAGAAAACCCATGTGCAATAACCTCTTTGCAGAAACAAGAAGCTACACTGAAAAGGTTGAATTACGGGATTTGATAAGACTAATTTCTGGAGGCATGCAGGATGAGAAAATGACTATGCGCCAACTACATAACTGTAAAGGTAGCACACATGTAGGCTTTTCGAGTGGTATTGATTCACGTCTTGCCTTCCAAGGTTCCATCAGTGGAAATAACTGCAATTTTAGATACCAGGTAAATGCTTAGCAGAATTTTAGAGGTTGACTACTCATCTGTTATTCTTCTGAGGGAAGAGCATGGGTGGACAGATTTCATAGAATAGAACCATAGAATCGTTTAGGTCGGAAAAGAGCTTTAAGATCATCTAGTCCAACCACTGACCCTACTCTACCAGGTCTGCCACCAAACCATGTCTCTAAGCACCACATCTACATGACTTTTAAACACATCTAGGGATGGTGACTCAACCACCTCCCTGGGCAGCCTGTTCCAATGTACGATAACTCTTTCAGTGAAAAATTTTTTCCTCATGTCTAGCCTAAACCTCCCCTGGAGCAACTTAAACTTCATTATATCATTTGATATAATGAAAATGGTGGCACCTATTATTAATCAGCCTATAAACATTTTTCTGCAACATGATACTCTCTAACACCAAGGGAGAAAAAAATAGCCAGCCCACAAGGAAAATAAAGTATCTAGCTTTTTCTAAAACTTTTTGGGTGTTATACATATTTTGGAGCATTATTTTATAGAAAACAACGAAAAAATAAACTTCTTGAAATGTTGCACTTTTATCTTGCTTTAGTGCATCCACACCTGATAGAACTAGATATATGTTTTCCAGTGAAATCATCATCTCTTTCAAATAAGACTAATTTTTTAAAAAACTTGAAAATTTTTTCCACCTCTGAAGCAGTTACCATTGGTCTTTTGTCTCAAATAATAAGCCTTATTTGGCTAGTAATTACTGAAGGAATTCATCTTATCACATTTTTCTTGTCTCATTATAAAACATGGATTACTAAAAATCATAATTCTGCATAAGGTTGCTAAATATAAGGTAAAAGTTGGTGCCAGGTATTGCAGTGTTAATCCAACAAAATTCCATATTATCAGTGGATTTGCACTAGTGCAACAAAGCCAAATCAGCCAATTAAATTAAGCAAAGCAACTTAATTTATATGCAAAGTATTTCAAGTGGACCTGATTCTGCATTCTAGGCACACTCTAAACAGCTACAGACATCAACAGAAGCTGCAAGTGAGCACGGAAAACTGTACTGGCCTGTTATTAATAAAGCAAGAGTGGTGAACTTGCCTCTGCAATTAACAATTTTAATGAGCTCAGACACACATGTAAATGCATACTCAGGGAATACTGTATATGTTACGACACTCTCTAAATAAGGAAGCTTCCCCCCCCACCACCACTTCTCAGAGACCCTATCAGTAGTCTTTTAACACTTGTTATGTGTTAGGCCATTGAAACAATCCCTTCACCAGGATAATAAAACCTGGTAAACTCTGCATCTTCTGTATTCTCAGATAGATATATCCACATACACATAACTGGGAAAACACTAGGCAGTCAATATTTCATACTAAAAATACATCAACCACCAATAACAGTGATATTTATAACATGTGCATTACTATCAAACATCGATTTGCTTGTTGTGCCATAAAGCAAAACAAACAAAAAGTTAAAAACTGCTTCCCAAAGACTAAACCCTTACACATTAAAAAAAAAAAAAAAACAAAACACCACCAAACATTGTCTATGTTTATCTATTTCTCTGTGTTAGGAGGAAAAAACAAACAGAACTTCTATAGCATGCCAAAAATAAAGAGCAGGCTGAGTATTTCATCCATCTCTCTACACACCTCTCTGGGCACTGACATTTTTATCTCCAATTCCCCAAAATATCACCATAAAAAGCTGTACTTCTGGGAATGACAGCCTTGCAGCCTGTCTTCTCAGCATACCCATGGCAGTAATTTGCAGGTGTTTTAATTCCACCTCATCTATTAAGGGAAGACATGTGTTTCCTCAACAACCTATCTATTTTGACATCTTAGTTGTTAAAAGATGGAAGAATACGTCTGTTTGTTTTGTCTGCACAATGTAAGAAATTTCTTTTCTTTTTTATTTATGCCAAAGTTTGATGTTCATTTAAATTATGCATGCATATTCTTATGGTACCCTCCAGTAGCTCTGTATTAAATGTTTGTTGATTACTGCCAGTAAATTCTGGCACATAATACAAAGTAAATTTTTAGCATATCACTTGCATTTTATATTTCGATTAAAGCAGCAAAGATTTCAGTAAAAAGATAAATACTTTTATGCAGATATCAACATTTCAGGCTGATTTATGACTTTCACCTGTGAAGATCACAGAAAATGAACTAACTTTATGAAAAAAAAGTTATAAAGTGAAGGCATTACTACATTTATGAAGCCTCACAGTAAGCCAGAATTATTCACCCCTCATGTACAACAAACGTGAAAAATGATGGTTTACACCCTTTTATAGCAACCGCTACTCCAATGGTGTTGCTGTATTTTAATCAAATATAAAGATGTCAAAAAGCTAAAGTCCTGCTGGAACATCAAGGTCTCTCAGAGAATGAGAGAAGCCTCTCTATCTATCATAGCAGAAGCTGTCCATGTTTAAGGACTACAAATGGTTATATGTATTACATTAAAAATGAGTTATTAATCAAAATGCAAATTGCTACACTGCAAGAGCAAAGAAGTTCCCTGGTTCAGAATGTGCATTATTTACTTCATACTACAGTGACTTGTTAAGCCTGTGACAGTTGAAAAGAAAAAACACCACTTCTATTTAACACCTGAAACTCTAACCACACACTGGTTACAGTTTTAAAAACAACATTTTACTGAAAGAAATACAAGTGAGCTGGTGTAAAGAAAAAAATGCCACTGATTTCAATATAACAATGCTACCTTATACAGGGTAAGGATCTTGCCCAGTATGACTGTGTTCAAGTGTATTAAAAACAAAGCAACTTGTATCTCAAAAGTTATACAAAGAGTACTGGGAAACACATTTTACCATCGCCTCTCACTCCATGTCTTAAGCTAGCTTGATGATTCAAAAAGTTAACAGGCCTTTTGTTGTTGTTTTTTTAAATCATAACTGGGGCATCAGTACTGAAGTGTAATACAGTAACTCTGGAGAAATGTCACTGCAACACCTATTTGACAGTTCAATTATTCCTATACAAAGTCTAAATACACAAGAATAATAACTGCCTAAATAATTTCTTGTGTTTGTAAAGTGAATTATACCCCCTGCTGTCAGCAGTATTTTGTCTTCTGATTTGTCCATTTCCATACAGGTCTGCAAGAACTCCCGACTACCCCAGTCATTCACTCCTCAGTGATAAAAGGCATTTTATCTGCATCTTTTCCTACAACCATGCTTTTCCAAATTTCCATTTTATTCCACTGCGATAACAAATCGCACAAACTTAATTTCAAACCTGCTTGCGGTTCTGACATTGGGCTGTTTAAAATTGTTAGTAATCATAGTAACGAAAATACGTTTCCACACAAGGGCTGTGCATTTAATTGAGTTGGTGAGCGCTCTGACTTATTTTTTTGCTCAGTACTTTCAACTATAAACTCTTGGCTTCACGGTCCAAAAGAGTAAGATTCAGGAAGAGAGAACCTGTCACTGCGTGAATGTTTCAAGAAAGGACAGCTTAAAAAGATACTAATTCTAAAATGATAAACCATGCCAGAACTATCAAGAAGCCTATCCCATCTTTTGTATTACAAAGCCTGATTGCGGTTGGAAAACTACGTAAAAAAAATAAAAAAAAAAAAAGCCTCTGTAACTGCCTGGACAGGGGCCTCCATGGTGACCCTGCCTATCAGAACAAGGGCTTCAACGGGGACCCAAGGGCTACAACAAGAGTAAATACAGATCAACATCGAGCCTTGTTCTGCATGAAAACTGAGCACTGACGGGGTCTGCCCTGTCACTGGGGGTAAATCTGCAGCGACCCCGTTGCAGCAGGTGGCGTAAAAGGTATTCACGCTACGTGAAATCACACCCCGCCGCCTTTTGCTTCAACTAATGAAATAAAAACACGACAGCAGAGAAGTTCCGCTGCCCTGCGCGCTGCCGTTTGTGACCTGGCGAGGCTCTGTCACACGGGGACACCGGGTGGCTGGACACAGAGGGAGCGTTTATTAAACAGACCCGGGAGTCTCCGTTCCGGGACCGCCCCGACAGGGACGGAGCGGGTTTTACTCGTGTCACCCTTGGAAGTTCACTCGTTACCACCCTCCATTTCCAAGCCGCGCAGGGGCATCTCCCCACGGGCGGCCACAGCCCGCAGCTTTCCCCTCCGCCCGAGGCGGGGCGCGCCGGCAGAGCGCTCCGCTCACCTGGCGGCGGCCCCGGCTAACCCCGCCACGGCCCCGGCCCGAAGCCACCCCGCAGCCCTGCCCGACCGAGGCAGCTCCGCCCGCCCCCGGCGGCGCCCGGCCCGGCCCCGCTCCCTCCCACACACCCCCTCAGCCTCGGCCACCGCCTCCGGCCGCTCTCCCTACCCCGGCCGGTGGGGCGGAGCGGGGATGGGCTTGCGGCACCCCGAGAGTCTCCGCAGCTCCGCCTCCCCAGCGCCAGCCCTCAGGAGCGGCAGGACGGCGGAGGGGACCCCCGGCGAGGCGGGCGGAGGCTGGAGGCGAGGCCTGCCCTGCCCTCACCAACCGGCCGGGCGTCCCGCCGCCCCGGCGGCCGCTCCCCACCCGACATTCCCCCCCCACACCCTCCGCGGCAGCCGGCCGGGCCCCGCGCCTCTCAGCGCCCCGCGGAACCGCCGGTGCCGGGCGGCGCGGAGCCCGCGGCCTCACCCGCCTGGCGGCGCCGCGGCCCGCCGGGTCCTAGCGCCGCCCCGCCCGAAGTTCGGCGTGGGGCTGCCGCGGCGGGAGGGGGGGGTGGGCCGCCAACTTCGGCCCGAGTTGAGTTGAGGTGACGCGGCCGCTCCGCTACCTTCTCTCGCCGTGGAGGACGTAGGAGCTGCGGAAGAAGCCCAGCAGCTCGTTCTCGATGAGGGCGTTGTAGATGATCTTGAGGTTGTAACTTCTCTGCACCTCCAGGCTGCGGTTGAGGACGACGACGAAGACCTGGGTCTGGGGGTAGAGGAAGGAGCGGGCCACCCGCACGCCGCCGGCCAGCTTGTCCTCGGCCACGCGGACCGCCTCGATGTGCACGCGGTGGGCGTGCAGCACGATGTAGCGGCTGGCGTTCCGCACCTCCAGCTGCACGTTCACCTCCCCGCTGAAGGTGAAGTTCTCCATGAAGACGCTCAGCATCAGGTTGTAGTGCAGCGGCCGCAGGTGCCGCGGCAGCCGCGGCCGGGCCCAGGGCGGCAGCTCCCGCCGCCGCTGCCACTCCTCCTCCTCCTCCTCCTCCTTTTCCTCCGCCGTCGCCTGCCCGCCCCGCGCCTCCTCCTCCTCCTCCTCCTCTGGCCGGCCGGGGGGCTGCCCCACGCCGGGCGGCTGCCGGGCCGCCCCCGAGAGGCTCCCGTTGCCGCCGGCCCGCGGCGGGCCGTCGGCGGCGGCGCCGCACTCCTCGAAGCGGACGCTGAGCAGCACGGCGATCATGGTCACGGCCAGCAGCGCCAGGATGGAGACGGCGAAGACCAGCACCAGCCGCTTGTGCACGGCGATGTGCCGCTCCGTGGTGCGGGGTCGCGGCCCCGCCGCCTCGGCCCAGGGGCCCGGCGGCAGCCCCCGGCTGCCGTTCCGCAAGGCGGCCTCCTCCTCGATCATCATGGGGGTGACGGGCGGGCGCTTCTCCCTCTTCTCCTCCAGGGCCATCACGGCAGCGCTGCCCCCGCCTCCCGCGGGGCCGCCGCCCCCCGAGGGGGCCCCGAAGGCATGGGAGGCTCCGAGGCAGGGGGGGCCCTCGGCCCGGGGAGGGGGAGGACGCGCCGCCTCTCACTTTCCGACGAGCCGCATCACCCTGGCCGCCGGCAGCCCCGCCGGAGAGCGGCCCCCAGGCGGGGGGGACGGGACGGGACGGGGTCGGGCAGGAACCGGCGGCGGCGGGCGCTCCCCGACGTCCGGCCCCGCGCAGGCAACTTGTGCGGCTTCCGCGGGGCACTTCAGCACATGCCGCCGAGCGCACCCCGGCGCCAAGGGGGAGGGCTCTGCCGCCCCGGCCCCCCCGCTAGCGCCGCCGCCCGCAGGGAGCTCTCCTCCCCCCGCGCCCCGAGCCGCCGGGGCCGGGGTCGGGCTCCGCGCCCGGCCCCGGCAGCGCCCGAGCCATGCGCGCCCCGCGCCGCCGCGCAGGTCGGACCGCCCCCGCGGGGTTCGCCCGGCACCGGGGGCGGCGGCACCGGACAGCGGCGCCGGGCCCGTCCTTCTCCTCCTCCTGCCGGGGCCGGCTCCGGAGAGTCACTCCTCGCGGCTCCTCTCTTATTTTGTCTTTTCCGTCTCCTGCAGGTACAGAGCGCTCTCCCGGCTGGCTCGGGCAGAGGCGGCTATATATAGGCACCGGGGAGAGGCGAGGGAAGGGATGGGAAGGGGGGAGAGGCGGGCAAGCCCCGCCGCCCCTCGGCTTCAGCGGCTGCTCCGGCTGCCGGCGGTGACGGCGGCGCCCCGGGGGAGCGGGCGGGGGCGGGAGGCGGGGGCGACGCGGGGACGAGGGAGGCTTTTCTCCGGTGTGTCACACGCGGCGGCTCCGGGGGAGGTCGCTGAGGCGGCGGCGGGAGCCCCGGCCGGGGCGGGCGGAGGGCGAGAGCCGGGCTGCGGCGGGGACGGGGCGGCTGCCCGGCTGCAAAGCCTCCGAGCCGCAGGACTTCCCGGGATTATACGCATATATAGCGTGCTCTCCACAAAAAATATTGAACGCCGGTACTGTGTCATGTTTATATAGGCTTAATAAAGAGCCGCCGACTACGCGTTTGGACGACAATAGCGCTGTCGTACTAAAGTGGGGATGGAGCCGAAAAAAAAGGATAAATACTCCCACTTAAATCGATAGGATTAACATGCCGAAAAAAAAAAATCACTCTGTAAGTGTTGGCTGGGACTTTCAGAAACCCCCCTGACGTTACTCCGCGGCCCCAGGACAGCCTCCTCACTCCGGCTCTCCCTTCTGCCCGGGCCGGCCCCCGCTTCTCGGTTGGAGGGGGTTAAGGATGTGTTAAATGCCGCCTGGGGTAGTAGAACAACGCGTGGCTTGAGTAGTCCTAGGGGTGAACCCCGGTCTGGAAAACTGAATTACTGAATCTGAGCCCGCTTCGTCCACCTGCCCTCAAGCTTTTGCACATAGGGACTGCAGAAACGCAGAATTAATATACACAGCGGGGATCTAGATCGATGTCTGAAAGCATCCCTGTTCCCCTTATTGTGTTTGCATACTCCAAAAACTATCTCCATTCATTTTCTCTTTTGAACCTCTTTAGCTCCAATCTTGTAAGCAGTTACAGATGTGTTTATCCACGGCATTCAGTGCTGTGGAATCTACGGGAATATATGCTGTACGTCGAGTTAAATGCGTACATAACAACTTGCAGAATAAGGGCCTTACTTTTCGTAGTGAATAAAAAAGAAAAATCAAGCCCTACACTTCTTTCATAAGCAAAGCAAATCTGCAGTGTTTCATGAAATGTGATGTATTAGCCATTTTACTTCCCGAAGGAATGCCTAATCTCTGTTTTCCCTGAATCTGCTACATCTTCTAGAAATGTTATCTGATTTGCATGCTGTTGCAGAATACGAATGGTCATTTACTGACACTCAAAGCACTTTAAGTCTAAGGAATACCAGTTTAAGTATAAGGAATTTACCAGTTTCCTTATATATTCCTATGTAAGGATTATATATAGGTCTGGTCTCCCCGGAAGGAATTGATCCTTCATTTTTATCTTGCAGCACAGTCTAACAAAGGCTTGTAATCTTAACTATTCTTAATCATAAGTATGGTGATACAGTTGCTAATTGTGTTTATATGTCCTAGGAGGACTAAGATTTTGCTTCGTAACTAGTGTTCCCACATATTTCACTGCAGTGTTATTTGGCTGTCCACCTGTTATAACAGGCCAACGAACAGAAACATTTTATTATCTGAAAATAGCGTTCATTATTTGTTGACTGAAGTTTGAGGCAGAAAGGTAGAAAACTATTGCTATGTGATTTGGAAAAAAAGAAACAAACTGACACTGCAAAATAACATCCAAAGCTACAGGTTTAAAATGTCAGTTTCTATATGTTTCATTAAACCCTTTAAAAGTGGGCACAAAAGAAGTGCCTGAGTGATTTTAAGATTTTGTATGCAGGCTGTCAGTATCAGGCATTAGTAAAATAGGCAGCGTTTCCCTCTATCGCTTTCTGCAATGGTTTTTAAGTTATGTTTGTTCCCATCAGCAGCACAGGGAGACGTTCAAGCAAAGATGTGCTTCAAGAACCGAAGTAGCCTGGAATATGGTGGAGCAGTTTGACTGTCATTTATAAATATTTTTAATCACATTTTTCATTAAATGCGATTCAATAGTTACTAGTTTCACAGGTTGAGGTTTTTGTGAAGCCTTCTCAGAAAAGTGGTGAGTGCCAGGCAGTTGGGCTAACCAGCTCTGCCACTTTTAAAGAGGGATGCACAGCTGGGTGCGACAGCACAGCAGCATTATTCTGGCCTTCTCAATCTACAAATAACAAATACATAACTCTCTGGGCTGAGATCTTCCAACACCAGCTGAGGCACTCAGTCACACAACTCAGCTTTGACAATATTAGTCTGTAAATGGAAGGGTCAGTATCGGAGGGGGCATGTACAAGATTTAAGGTGCGTGCTGGTAAGAAGCCATGGGGCTAATTCCTCTTAAGCCAAGTTGAAATAGCAGAGTCAAAATACCAGAGTAAGGCACGAGTGACGGGAGTTAAGGCTGTTTATATTCACCTCCAACTTGGGTCTCATTACTCAAACAAAGCTTCGAGAGGTTTGCAGCCCCCCCTACTCCTCCTTGGGCCTCTTGTCAGTCTAGAGACTTACAATAAGAAGGTGCTGCTAGGTACAGTGTTAAATAGCTCATGTGTCTTGACTCATCTGTCATTCTAAAACTTCACGTTACTAGATTAACCTCTTCTTCATACTAGTAATGATGAGTTTCTAAAATACAGCTTGACCAGATACAGGTCAAGAGAAGTATTAATTTACTAATTTGTTCTCAAATGCTACTCTCTGCAAGTAGTTCTGTGTACAGATTGTTATATATAGCCATTTTGATGAGACATTACAAAGGCATCGGGCTCCCAAGAAACATTTTGTGTACATCTGGGAAAAATTCCTGTTTTTTCATTTGTCCACAGTTATAAATGTCCACATGGATTACATGGGTATTGCCTCTGAAGCTTGCAACTCCTTTAGTCTTTCTGCAAAGGCTGTTGGAAAATACATCAGATCATGGATCATTTTTTCAGCGAAATCCTGATAATGACTCCCAGTTGTTCAGAACTTCCCCTAGGCCATCAACATCTTGTATGCAATCACATTTTATGAGCTTATAGGATAGGGTTTCAGTTACTCATACAAAATAAAAGAGCATGTCTCACCTTAACTGAATTGCTATGGAGATGGCCCTCTCTAGGCAAGTATCAGAAGAAACATGGATAAACTTCAGACAGCGCAGTTTCCAATTCTATACCAGCTTATACTGGGGCCAGCAAAGAGCTGATGAGGGACCCCCATAAAGCTGCGGTTTATGTTACGTTGAGATTGCACACAAACACCTCTCAGTGTTCACACTGGTGCTTTACAGTCTTGGAAGAAACGCTCTATAAATGAGCAACCTTATTGTATATCATGCAGCTGGGTACAGTTCATCCAAACGGGATCGGTGTATCACAGCTTTCGGAGGCTGCCTAACTTTTTCTGCTTTTTAACCTGAGGGATCCATCCTTCATTCATCTGGGTCTATCAAAGGTTTACAGACAGATTTTAGCATACTGACTCCACTCACACCAAAAAAAAACCCATGGTAAAGGGCTTAGAAAATGTCCATCTATGCAAAGCCCAGAAACAACTGGAATTTATACAGGGAAGAATTACAGGGGCAAAAGACCGAGTCAGCCCACATCAGTCAGTGCTCCGCTGACCCTTTCAGCATTAGTCAGGCATTTCTGTGGTCATAGTTGGATTCTCCTTGCATACTTCAAAGTCAAGGATGCCCATAGCTCTTAATCCCTTCTGTTTAAGTGCTAAAATGGACTACACTTCATAGCCTACTAACAAGTTGGTCAAAACACATCAATAAGGTGACCTCCCAAAGTATTATGAACTATTCGCTTCCCACAGACCCAGCTTCTGCGTGACTGTTACTTACTGCTGTCTTTGGGACCAAGCGGCGGATGACTGGGGACTGACTGTTTCCAAGCCACAACAGGTTGCCAGAGAAGCAAAGAGAAAATTAGCAGCCTGTCATCTGTTGGCTTTGCAAGTTACGACCGATTCCGCAAAGAAGTGCCACTGTCTAACAGGGGACCGTTGTGTCCTCCTGAGGCTTGCGAGTGGGCCAAAGGGAGCGGATTGGGACAGTGGTCCTACCTTTAGCGGGTTTTGGGTTTTGTTTGGTTTGGTGGGGTTTTTTTTCCAGAAGACATTTTCAGTAACATGTCAGGTTTAACATATGGCACTGGGGATACACCTTCTGTTTAGATTAAAAACTGCTGCTAAGAAAAATGCTAAGGGAAAGACTTTCTAATTAAAAGCCGAAACAGCCAAAACACTGGATTGTAAAACAAGCTGACACACAGTGATTTGTGCTGGCTTAAACATACCAAGTAAAGGAACTTTTCTTCCATCATTCTCCTCTGCTCCTTCACTCTCACGCCACTTGTACAAATTACCTTCTTTCTTACTTGAGCCCAGTGGCATTAAGCAGTATTTATGTTTAGTCTATAATTAGAGATGACCAGATGACTAGATACACCTTCACCTTGGACAAGTGTTACTTTTTCTTTTAAAAAGGAACGGACATAAGAGGAAGGGATGTTATGCTGTGGGTAAAGTCCTATTTAATGAGAAGCTGGAAGTTTAGCAGCGGACAGATAGGCTCCCTAGTTATCTGGATCCTCTTCTCCTCTATCCTTTCTCTCTCATCATCACCTCTTTTTGCTCACCTCTTGAGTTGGAAGGAACATCTGAGAAGGCATCAATGGAGTGTTGCCTATGTACCACCCGGCCCCAGTGACCACCCGCTGCTTCCCATTCACCCTGAGCTTTGAAATTGTACCATTGCCATCCTTTGCTCTGGAATTTTCTTCCTTTTTATTTCAATCCTTTTAAAACTATTCTGTACTACCCTACTAAACCATAACACATTTTTTACTCAAAAGCTAACATTTTCTGTCTCAAGTTTTACGATAAAAATATCTACTTTCATATGAGAATTAAATATTTTAAATTTCCAAATTAGGTGGCTGAGATGCATTATTTTCCCCAGATGTTCTGTTTTCATGTTTATTCATGTCTATTCAGCAACTGATTTTTCTTTTTCTTCCATTCATTTCTTTTTCCTCATTTCAGCAGCAATTTAGAAGGAGAACAAGTGTCCTCATTCCCCACTAGCAAGTTTTAGTTAAAGTATATTTCAATTTCTTTACAAAGGGTTTGTTTTTTTCTCGGTGTTTTTAAACACAGCTTCTTGAAGGTGTTTTTTTTCCAAGCATGAGCTATTTCAATTCCACAAGTTCAATAATGCCATGTTGTTAGTAGTGGGGTGCAGAGCATAGATATAATACTGTTTGTTTCTTTCACTGAATAATTACACTTAAAACTGTCTAATTGGAATCAATTAGTAGTAGGAAGTTAGTCTCAGGGGGAGAACAAGAATTTGTAGTAATTCCAGATTGTGTTAGGAACCAACCTTTCCACACCTAGATTGTGTCTTATCTGCTAGTTCAAGCACCTTTTCACTGAAAAAATACAAGGAGCATGATAGTGGCCAAGGCAAGGGTTTATTAGCGTTAAAATTTATTTTGAAACCCTTTTTCTAAAAACTTTGTGGACAATCTCTTTTCCATTTAACTCCACAACACATGTTCAGACTTCTGGTAGGGGATGTCAACGCAGACAGAGCTTAGTGTGTTTTGTAAAGCATTATAAACATCCTGTGCTCTTTTGTTGCTTTCAATATCCCATTTCCCATTTTACAAGGAAAGAATACGGATGTTCCCTTGTGGATCTCCTGATTTAGCTCAGCTAGACACTCCCTCCTTATGCAAGAGCATTTGTTGTGCTTTACCATCACCCACCTCAGGTCCATTTTTGTGGCCAGTAGACACTATATGAGTATGTGAGTGTCAGCTCCCCCATAACCACTCGTACCCTCCTATGGACTCCCTGAGTTGTTGTAAGGATATACGCACTTATCTTCACCTTCCCGATCAAATCACCTTAGGAATCAGTGACTTGCCAAATGTCCCAGATAAGTATAAACCAGACAATTTTTAAAGGAATGTGGCCAAAATTTAACAGCTGAGGGAAATACAGCTTGCAACAATCCTTCAAGAAGAATGATTCGCAAAGCCAGTAACAAGCTTCTGCAAACAGAATCGCTGTGAAATTCCTCAGCCTAAATTCTGATTGAGCCCAAACTGTCACTGAACGAGGACCGGAAGGAAGTAGGTCAGAATGTGTTTATGGTTGTCATGTTTTTATAATTGATTCCAACGAGGCACTTTGATACACGCTGAAATGTAGCTTTCTTCTGGCCAGCCTTCACAATGGAGCAAGCGCCCAAGGGCAGTCCTAAAAAGGGAGGCTAGACTACGAGAGGGAAGAGGAGTTCAGCTGAATGGGCAGGAGCGCTTGCCTCAGGGCCCATCTTGGCCAAAAATTTGCCTGGGTTTGCTTTTACTGGGATCCTGGGGAACAGACACTTTTATTTCCTCACGCAATGAATATTGTGAACCAATCGAATGAGGTCTCTGAATGTAGAATACCAGTTATTGATTTTTATTTTTTTTAAAGTAACTGCTTGCGGAGATAAAACTATTCTGAAAGCATCAGCAGCACTTAAACTTTAACCAATGTTTAAAATACATGAAAATATCCTCCCTAGTCGTTCTAGATTGCAGTCTTTCAAGCTACACATGGGTTACTTTTGATTTCCAGTTTGGTTGCAAGGTTGGAATTTCATTAAGCATCAAAATGCATTACCAATACATCTGATCATTTGGGGGTCCCAGAGCACACCACCAGGTATTCTGTAATACTGCTCACCTCACAGAAAAATATTTTAGAATCGCTTTAAGGATTATTTTTTTTTCTTAATGCATTGCTACTATTTTAAGTTTGTCTCTGCACGTAAACTCCTGCCCCCTATCGCCCTTCATAGTATTGATCCCATAGGCATGCATTTTGGAAGAAATCATAGTATAGCTAGTCTGGTTATAAAGGTTTAGAAATTACTCTGGTGTCATTTATTTAATTATGTTGTAAGCTTCAGGTCAGCAGTCTACAGAACAGTCGTGGCTGCTACTTTATTGTTAGAAAAGTGTTAATCTGACCACTCACTTGTAACTTGGATCTCAAAAGGAGTTTCATGATTAAGATGTTTTTGGTGAGAATTCATACTCATTAGCAAAGCGGCAAGGTTTAACCCCTGTTGGTATAAAATTCTTGATCACAGAACCATATTATTTCAAATAATTTGTTTATGAAATAAGACCAGAGCACTCAACAGCAAAGGCATAAAAATTAAGCAAGCAAAACATTCCCATAGAAAACTCATTCACATCACAGACGATAAATAATTCCTTGTGTCGTATCTCTTACCAATATGACTAATAACTGAAAAAAAGATTTCAGATTTTAGTTCATTTGAATTCCTTTATTCTCTAGAGGAGAAAATTAATTAACTACATTTTGATCACAATTATCCTCCTTGAGATTCTGGAACTGTGATAAGTAGACGACCTACGTCTCTCATTCATTCTCTTTAAAACTTAACTTTTGATGTGGGATGGGGGCAATGAACCATCTTTGCTGCTATATAGCTTTAAGGCTTTTCACAAAATAAAATTTAACTGACAATAAAGGAAGCATGCTCCTAATTAAAATAATATTGATTCAGCATATGGCATTTTGCCTTTGGTTTTCACTTTTTATTAGGCAAGTTGTCACTTTTCTCTTTAGTGCCACCTTGTGGGTCAGCCAGTTATAAAAGCATGCACATCTCTCCGGCTGCCCTAAAAATAGTCAGGATCCAGCATTCAGAGCATCATGGGGGAGGTTGTGTTTTTTGGCTTTTAGGGCGTCTTTTTTTAAGAAAAAAAGCAATAATGTACAAAGAAAATGTTTGCTATACATTTATAATAGTATGCAAGAAGACAGAACAATCTCTCCGGGACAGAAAATAATGGGATCTACAGGAAAAAAAAAATCAATGCTCATTTACAGGATAATCATCAAACTTATCTTGGAAAATGTAAGTGGCAAGCTCTGATTTGTGTGATTTTTGCCGCAAGAAAAATGCTCCTGTATCTTAGTGCCATTAGTTTTGCAATAGCTTTCCATGAGAAGTAATGCTAGATAATTGTAAACTCCCACTAATCCCACTTTCAGAAAAGATGAATGATCAGATGCAACATCACAGCATACTTGCTTGTGAAATTCAGAGTGGATTTGCACACAGCAGCTTCAGATTCTTTTGATGATAAAGCACAGACATTCAAAAATGTATATAAAAAATTAAAAGCGTCAGGGGACATACATACTGCAAAGGACGTTCAGATTGAGACTTGGCTGGAGTATGGTCACAGTATGTGTTCCCTAATATAACACTAATAACTCAGCTGTCTCCTAACCTTACAGAACTGAACAAACACATCCTCATACATTATTGGGAGAAACTGTGGACAATGGAATTATGTTCAGTTTGTCTTCTTGAAAGGAGCAGAGAGAATGTTTCCGATGCTTCTAATTTTTAAAGAGCCGTTTTTGTTACCTTTGTTAACCCTTTTAGTTGCTTTTCTTAATGCAGACAACTTTGGAAGCTATGAGAAAGAAGTTTTTGTGTGTTATAAGCCCCCAAACAAAACATCATCTTCATTCTGCATACATATTAAAAGCAACAAACCACTTTAAGCTTACAAATTCTGGTTTTTAGCTAGCCAGCTCCTTTGCATTCTCTCTTACTAAATACAGACTTATAAAGGAAAATAAGTCATCCCTGAAAAGCTCTTAAATCAAATCAAGTAGTCCTATATCAGGTAATCTTGCTGGTAAGGAGAGGGGTCATTTTAAATGGTAGCTCTTTGGTTTTACTGAAATTAGATTTCATCCTTAAGACATATGATCAGAACAAATAACAGAGAATATAAGACAGTGGAAAATGCAGTTTCCCATAATCAGATATAGCTATTATTTAGATGGAAAGAGACTAGGGAGCTGCACAGGAGCACATGACACAGCAGGGATTGAAGGTCAGTGGTTTCAGTGAAATCTCCCAAGGATGGAAAGCCCAGTAAACTCCCCTGCATATACACCCTACCAACAAGTAGGTAAGTGTCCAGCAGTTTCTCTGAGTCTTAGTTAAGTTCAAACATGGTAAGTTTGGCTCAAGCAAACAGAATAAATTGGGAAGGATGGTCCAATAAACAGCTCACTAGCCCAGACTGCAAAACACGCAGCCAACTGACTTCCCAGTACAGTCACAGCCTTCTTCCATAACCCCTGCATTCCTGTACCCCTGTCCTAGCTTTATCCCTCCAAACAGTGGAAAAGCCCTTGAGGAAAAGAGCTATTAATGACGGTATGGTGTTTGGATGCTACACCCCATGGAAATACTGAGGCAGCAACGGCTGGCACAGCCGATCACGTTCCAAAATTTGCTGTGAGCTGAAGAGCCACCTACTGCAAAACACCGATGGGCAAATGCTTCTCTACTGTGAGAGGACAGGAGGGGGGAAAAGCAGTTGCAATAAGGTTGAGTGAAGAACAACGCACAACAAGTGAGAGAGCTTTCACCCTGTGCTCGCATCTCAGCAGTTGCTCAGGATACAGCTGCAGAGACAGGTGTCTCTGCACGACTCCACCATGCGTCAGTTATTCTTATCAGTCTTTCCCCACCTTTTCCCACCCAAACCTTCGCGTAGACCTGACTATGATCAATTCCTAGGTACTTCTACATAATTACCGGCACCAGAAGACGTGCACTGGCAATCTGCCTCTCTGAAAGCGGCACTTACTGGACTGAGGAATGGCCACGTGCTTAAAAATGGGCTTTGGATGCTTGTTTGGGGTTTTTCTTACACCCTCGAAATCCTGAAATGCTGCGAAAGCATCACAGGAAGTTTAAGTGGGGAGAGTGAGTGCAATGGCATAAAACAAATACCCTAAAGAAAAAAGTAACAGGGTACCCAGGACTGCAACCATGGTTCGGACAGAAGGTCCTTGTGTTATTTTTTGTGAAATACTTAACAGAACAGGGTTCCACTTTCTATGAGAGGGTTTTAGCCTCTGCTACATCAGAAACACCATGCGTGTACCACAAGCTCTGCTTCTGCCAGGCCTAGCCTCCTACCAAACACATCAAGCGTGAGGTCCCCCCGCCCCAGCTGGCCGGCAGTCCGACCATCTCACCAGCAGACACACTCACGGGGGTGAGCTGCGTCTCAAGAGCCAGCCGGTGACGGAGGCATTAGGAGTGTGACCATCTTGCCTGCCCCACCCCTCAGACAGACATTTACCCACATACCCCCTTCCTGAAGCAGCTGCTCAATTTGCTTTTGGAAAGGTATGTACATAAATAATTTCACGTGTCCAGGGTTGTATTCCTATTTGAAATGCAAGTTCTCCAGAGCCCCAGAAATTCCAATTTTAACACTATATGCAGATGGCAAACTTAATTCTCTTAGACTGCAGGATAGGGAAGACTAGCAGTGTCACCCTGCTTCAGTAAACACCAGAGCCTTTGGTTTGCAGAATTTTTAGTTACACTAAATGGGAAGTATCTGTATATCTATATAGCATAGCATCACCTGGAAGAGCTGTGATCCAGCTGGGTTGAACGGGTTCAGCTGTTTTAAACACCATGCTGTTCGGACTGCTCCAACATGTTTTTCAGCAAGATCACCTGTATGAGACCAAGTGCCACACAGTGCTGCCATGAGAGGTAGCCTCAGGGTCTCTGCACACACCGAGCTGTACTGCACAGCTGAATCCCACCAAGCCAGCAGAAGCCTGTTGCACATGCCGACAGTGAAGTTGAGCATCCCCATCCTATGCCGCCCTCTCCAACCACAAGAGAGCCAGTCCCCACAGGTAACGAACAGCTCAAAGTCAAACCCTGTAGACACAAGGGTTACAGACTCAGCTACGAGCCTCTGCCCTGGCTTCAGACACTCTAGCCCAGCCCATTCAGGTGGGAGCAGGGGTGGCCAGAGATGCTCTTTCCTGCCAGCTCTAGAACAAGCAATCGCAGATCATCCTTCCCTATCCCTCCCTCTTCCTTTGCAGCTTCCTATCTTCCTGCTTGGCAGTTTTCCTCTCCACATTGCCTTTTCCACCACTCCTGTCAGCCTGTATCTCTGAAGCCTCTCCAGGGCAGCCTGCAGCCTCACCACCTGCTGCCCCATGATGTCCAGGCAGCCCTCTCTTACAGCAGCTGGTTCAAATCTGCAGCTTGATCTCAGCGAGGGGAGGTAATTAAGCCATTCATTAACCCTCCCTGAGCTGTGGGCAGGCAGAATTTATTCACCCCATCTCAGTGACTGAGGGCAGTAGTAGCATCTGTAGGTTATCATACTGCATATGGACCAGCACAAAGGAGCCCAGGTGCCAGTGGGCTTTACAGATGCATCTTTATCAAGAGCAGAAGGAAGGTTAAATCTGGGTGAGATTTTTGGAAGGAGTGTGCTCTTTTTATGAATATCCTTTTGTCCTCCCCTCCTCCCCAAAGCTGATGCTTTTTGCTTCAACCACTTCATCCTACTTTAACTCCCCTGTCAATTCCCAGACGTCTCACCTCGGTTTTAGTCTCCATTCCTCTGGCTCCTCATCGCAGCATCAATCTCCTGGAACACCTAGGTGCTGAAAATCATGACGTGACATTTACAAATAAGATTTTTATATGAGTTTTCCAATAAGGTCTTAGATCTCACCATGAGGACCTAACAGTCTTTGTACAGCTAGAATATAGCAAAGCAAATTTTTTTCTGTAGTTTTGATTCTGAAATGCATCACAGCAGAGGACAGTTTAAATATAGGCAGAAAACACTGCTCAGTTGTAAAGCTTCTCAGAATTAACTTTCTCAAAAAATATATTTAAGGCTGACAAATCATGTGCAAGGTCTTTTCCCAAAGGAGAATTTTTCTTGGATTCATTTAGTAGTTGAAGGTTGTGTCACATGTCACTGGAAAGGTAATTTTTCCTAGTTTATGAAAAATGCCTTGAATTTGACTTTGCTGTCACAGGGGGAATAATGATATCTATACAGGTAATAAACTGGCACACAGAGATTGTTGTTGGTAGCTTTGCAAGAAGTATACAATTTTATAGAGGATGATAGGAAGTAACAGGGTGAATTAATATCAGATATGCAATTTATTTGTATAGTGTCTACCTGACTCAGGTTTCCAGCATTTTTAATATTCTTTTAAATATTAATAGTTAAAGCATAACAAACACAAGATCATTTTAGAGGAGCTAACGTACAGCTCTGTAAACTCAGTAAGCGATGGCTATTAATGTTCTCTTTTGTCTTCCAGACAGAAAATCAAAGCTATTTAAATTAAAGGATGCGTATAAAATCAATGTATGTTGATAAGGTGTGCACATTAACGATAATGTTTGCAAACATTCTTTGTAACTTGTGTATATAATCTTCTCTTTCTGGATAGATGGCCACATTAGCTGGCATCATCAAAGGCTCCTTAAATTAATTTTTTCCTTTGTTTTCTTTAAATTATTAATTTTTAAGTCTGTATGGTGGAAGTCTAGGGTAGGCTATAGCAGTGCAGGTGTTATGGTGGCACAGCCATGTGTGCATTCAGACGGGTAGGATATACCTACACAGCCTGTTTGGCCCAGGCTGAGGGTGGTAGCTGAAGAAGCCTCCTGGTTTGTGGTGCTGAGCCCAAATTTGGGCACAAGCAGGCCCCACAGCTGGGGCTGGCCAGCCCTGGCCCCACTGCCAGGCAGCGGTCGCTGCCTCCCAGCTGAGATCCCCACCTGTCCGGGGGCTGCTTCTCCCCATGGTGCCCCAGGGGGGTCGATCACAACCACAACCGTGGGGCTGGTCACCAAATGGTTGGAGCATAGGGTGGCCATCCAGGCTCCCACAGCTTTGCTGGAAGCAGCCATTCATGTGCTGCACAAGTTCCATGGCAAAAGCACCAGAGATATCGTTTCCCAAGCTGGTTTGAGTCCAGGGTGAGGGGAGCCAAGAGTAGATTTCTGGCCGGATAGAAAACAGGGAAGCGAGAGCACAAACGTAGGCTGAGACTGTGATCAAACGTGCAAAGGAGGCTTAGCTTTAGCTTAGGAAGTGATTATCAAAATCCTATGTGATGTACTGAACGCACAGCTTTTGCTCGTGACAGCTGCAGTAGAGATTTAACAATCTAAAAAGAAGTAAGAATAAACTGGTAATTTTGTATTTTATTGTCTACCCATTCAGCATGTCCACGCTTGCACCCATATTGTCTAATTAAAACCAGTTAGAGAATTATCCATGTAACTGCTTTTCATTTCACACGGAGTGGTCTAGCTAAACCTTGTAGTTGGCTCTGTAAACCTCAGCCTTAGTATTTATCGTATTTAGCTGTGGTCTATCCAAGTGTAAAATTCCCTGCACACCAACTTGCAACCAGTTCAGAGGCCAGAGACTTTCAACGCAGAACATTTGTCCCTAGGTCCCCTGCTATCAAAAATATCCTGGAAGGGATGAAAATAGAGTGAGATGGCCTTTTGCCCACTGCTAAGTCATTGAATCAGAAGGAATCTTAAATATCTTGGGAAACCACCTGAATCAAAACAGAGGACATACAAGGCATCGTTGGTCAAGGAGCTTTGTTGGCTGCGAGGAATGGCACTGCAGGATGTAATTCCCCAGGGTGCACACAGAAAGGCGCAGGGACTGTGGTAGGTCCCCAGAGCAGGAAGATCTCAGCAGGTTGGCTCCAGCCAAAACACGTAGAAGCTAAACATGTCAGATAACCTTATTTACATGAAGAACTTTTTTTTTCAGCTTCTGAATGGGCTTAAGCCCCTTTCTCTCCAAAGGAAATGTTTCCCAACTAAAAACTGTCAGAATGGATCTCCTGAAAAGCTTTTTCCATATGAATAATTCCACGTTAAGAAAACCATGAAAGATCTGTTTATCTGTGGTCATATGTTGGCAACTGTTACAGGAAATATCTGAAACATGATATATATATTTTCGGTGAGATGTGCAGAAACAAAATGCTGTGTTCCAATGTCATCACTAAAGCTTAAGAGTTTTATTTCTGGGATAACCAGGAATGCTCTGTTGTCTCCCAAGCTTGAGCCCAGATACACCAGTAAAATACCAAAACCCATTTTGAAAGGTGCCACTTTAAAAAAGACCCTTTGACAGAAAAGTTGAATCAGCCTTTCTCTCCTTGGCAAGGCGCCTAATGAAGTACAGAAAAAAGGGATACACCTGTTTAGGAGCCAGCTGAGCCAAAAGGCTTTTTACAGAAATAGAAGGGGATGCTCAGTAAGAATGAGAACCTGAATCATTATTGTCAGGAGCTTGACTGGATGCCAGGAACAGGGGCACAATGGGAAAGTCACAGCCGCATAATCAATGCCACATCTAAGGCATACCACAGACTGCAGTTTATTTTATTGTTATCTTCATGTACTACCTCCCCAAACTGAGTATAAATACAATAATCATCATCTAAAGGAGTATTTTACCCAGTGCTAAATATTAAAAATATTTTCTTGCAAATGGCATTTTGCTCAATAAAAATTAATTAAGGAAATTAATGTAAGAAATATATTTTCAGGGAGAATACGCTCAAAACAATGAAAACAAAGCATCCTTTTGGCAGATTCTGTTGGCAATAATCTTGAATCAGTTTGCAGCTGATGTAAGACTTGTCACTTACAGTAACCACTATATTAAGTTGCAGATTTGTCCGTCATGTGTTAATATGTATTCCTATATAGATGAAAGGTTCAAAATCAATTTGAGCTTTGCCAGTGGCTCCAAAATGAACAGTCATGCACAGAACTTCATATAATGACATTTAAAGTGAGCACAGATGCACCCATCTCACATACACTTTAAATCTTATATTTAAAAGGAATTGAGCAAAAGTATGAACTATTTCATACATTTTCACAAGACTGCTGCAGGAAATAGTGGGCAGTTTAAAGTGAAAACAAAATTATTATATGTCGTCACAAACCAAGAAATGATTCACATTACGTGACACCATGAAGCTCTCCATGGGCAAAGCAAAATTGTTGTAATGATAATTGTATTTAGCATTCAATTACAATTTGCGTGCTTCTCACTCTGAGCAGAAAGCATACATGGATATTTTTGGGGAGGGGGGAGAAGAAGGGAGAATCAGACTGTGTTAGATTTAGTATATATAAAGGATTTAATATAAAATGGTTCCAGTCTTGGTTAGGACTTCTTGGAGCCGTATGCGTCTATGCAAGTTAATAATACTAAGGAAAAAGAAAGCAAACCAGTAGTACCATTCACTTTGCTCTTCGTGAATTGAAGTATTTCCTCTCCTCTGCCTTTGTATTTGGTCCTTCATACTCTTTTTCTGAGTATCTGAGTGGATTATGCATTTTCATTAATTTTCTAATTTTATCTGTCAAATATACTCTCCAATTTCCGTAACTTTTTAATAAGACTGTGCATGAAAATACATCTCACTGGAAATTGCTTCTGGAGGATGCTATAATAGATGCTTGTCAGGTATATTGTATGAAGAAGGCTTTGTTTGTTTCTTCATGTAAACAGCCACAATTAGGATACTATAAATTAGAATTTAATTTGTGTCCCATGTTTCCTGAGGTCCTCTGAAGGAGCTGAACACTGTGTACTCGTTACTTCCCCCTAAACATGGCATCTGCTATTTTTTTCTGAAGCAAACTATTATATGTTGACTGTCAAAAAATATTTTACATGACAAGTATTTTCCCTTCAACAGGGTTAAACCTTATTAGGCTTTGGTAACGGTCTTTTCTAAAGGATAATTAATGTGTGACCAGCAACTGCTCTGAGGAAACTAGACAATGTTTTTAATGTATAACCAAATTGCATAAAATATCTTTTATCTTTGTGAGCAGGTTTCTCATCAGTGTGTGTTTCAGTAGCTGTCAGCACCCCAGACATGTCAGCTGGCCATTGATCATCCTCTGGAAAGGGCTATCTGAAGCATTTAAGATGGACAACTTCTCAACTGAGCTGTTTTTGAAATTCAAAATAGTGATTATGCAATTCTTAAAGATTTCAGTAGTCATGAGGCACAAAGTTCCAGAAACTGGGCTGAACCACCTATGAGTGGTAGAAGGGACAAGTGACACTCATCAAGAATTCTTTCTGCGTAGCTTGTTGGTCCAAAACTTTGTGGGTTAGAGGAGATTTATTGTAAACTGATCATTGTTATATTGACCTGGGAGTTAGTTTTGTAGGTTTGGTCTGGGTATAGGAGGTCAAGCGTGAATCATGCAGTTGAACTCGCTGAAATAGACAAGGAGTTCACCCAGCTCAGTGTTTGGTCAATGAAGGGTGAAGATCAAAACTGTCCTCAGCGCAATTGACTCCCAGGTCAGGTGTATGGAAAAGGGGTGGCGTCCTGTGGAGCACAACCCTGCTCGTTCATCTGGGCTACCAAAGCGTCACGTGCCTCTAAACACACTGACAAAGTACGAGGACTTAGTCTTTGCTTTGCTTTTGTGACTCCAATCCACAGAACTGCAAGAAAATTGATAGTAAGTTTCTTTTACTTTTCAGAAGAAAAGTCTGCATAATTATGTTGGTATCCTTGAAAAATAATACTTCAGTGTTATAAACTATTTCAGACATCTGAGGTTTTGAGCCAATTCCAATACTGGACTTTTACAACACCCACACCCGCCTACCCTTTTCTCTGCTTGATACAGTGGCTGCAAAGCAGCGTAGGAAGATAGAAACAACTGCTATTTACTTTGCTTACTCTTAATTGATTTTTTCCTCCTTCTTTATTTTCTGTCTCCTTCAAATGAGTCTTTTATGATTCTGGAGTATGATAAGCCACTTTTACAACTTTAAGCAATCTCACTACTTCATTCTTTTTTTTCCCCTTTGTAATATATATTACACAAGTAATGTGCATCACAGAATATTAGGCAGTTCTCTGTTTCTTTGCTAGGTTGAAGAATGATATACTTTTTCAATTTATTTTCAATAAAAGTTAGAAAATGACAGCTATATTTGGTTTTTACTATGTAAAGTGAATGATAATGGTTCACCAGCTGATTTATTTATTTCTTTTCTTTCCACACTATGCTATGTTGCTCATAAAATATTAGTCTGGTTTAGCTTGGAAGAGTTGTACTTGACTCTAACAAGTCCATTGCTTTTGAAATTTTAAAATATATAAATAAATA
This sequence comes from Burhinus oedicnemus, assembly GCA_008921705.1. Taxonomy (NCBI): domain Eukaryota; kingdom Metazoa; phylum Chordata; class Aves; order Charadriiformes; family Burhinidae; genus Burhinus; species Burhinus oedicnemus. The sequence continues at coordinate 2,735,268 of VFFE01007795.1, read as the reverse complement.
AGGGTAATGTCTGGGAGAAGAAACTTTTACAAAAGGCTTAAATCTATCCAGGATTATCCTAACTATTCCCTACAGATCTCTAAGACTAAGGATGCAGAGAAAGGGATGCTCTACAGGACTGCCAGGATTACAGAGAGGTTGCTCATCTCTCTTCAGATCTGTAGACACAATTAAAAGGAGCTAAACTTCCTTTTACACTTAAGAAATGGTTTAGAATTTTCTCTATTAATGCCTTAATTTAAATGAAAATTATCTAAATGGTTTTAGTCATTAAAGAAAAAAATGTATAATATCTGTAGAACAACTCTATTTATAACGTATGGGCCGAGAGAAGAGGGTGTGAGGAGACTGAGGACGGACATTACAATTACTTGTCAAAAACTCTTCCTGCACGGTTATGTTTCTTCTCATATGGCAAAACCAAAAGTTACTTCTCTTCAACAGCTCTCTCAGAAGAGGTGTTGATGTCAAAGGAGGTAAGACAACTATACTAAGGTCAAAGCCATAAATTTGTCTTGATACTGCTACTGTTGGCTTAGCAACATTGCCATCGCTGTGCCTGTGGAACTCTGGCCTGGGTGCCCAAAAGGGAGTTCAAGTGCAGCCTACATGCTTAAACTCAAAACTGATGCTAAATGCTTTGCTAAAACAGGTATCTTCCTGAAAAAGATTCAGATTCGTATCTCCCAAAGTAAATGATAACATAAAACTCACTCCTTGCATCTGGAGATATGTCTTTGAATCCCTTGGGAAGAAAGGAAGGTTGACCCTCTGTTTCCCACATCTTGGCTGGAGGCTCTACCCACAGCGCTATAAAACGAAGGGGAGTCCTTCTGGTTTTAAGAAAAATAATGATTGAAAGAGCCATGTGATGTAAGATACATGCCATTTGGACTCCCCGGTCCTCCACATTTCCTTACTAGCTAACTCCACGTTCTGATCTATTTCTCGTGAAGTCTTCTGTAGATTTTGAAATTTTAGCTTTTTTATAGGGGAGTAGCCTAAGCATCTACCCAGAGCATTTGTGTACATAGTTATTTGCAAAAAGGGAGGTATTAACTGTTACTTACTATATTCCTGACGATTTCCAGTCATATGATAATACTTTTTTCCTTACTTGTTTTCTACTTATTACTAAGTGGTTACACATAAATTTATGTCCATTCATTAGCACTTACATGGATTAAAAACTGGTGAGCAGTCCTGACCCCTGTTTACCAGCAAAGTTTTCTTTAGTCTTCCCCTCACCCAGCTGACAATGTGGTTCAGTTTGAAAATGTGAAGAGGGCTCTGTGCTCAGTACTGAGTGTAAAGAAGAGTCTAAACAACAAACTCACGCTTAAATATCTCAAAGATCGACTTTCAGGCTTAAATGGAAATTATAACTAAACCCTTAAAATCATTCTGAAATGTGTAAATACAGCACATAGATTACTCTGTCAGTACGAGGTCATGGCAATACTCTGCGTGATGATATAAACATAGTTCATGTGATGTGGTAACATACAAAACAGTATTTTATTAGAAGCAAGGTATGATCTGAAAACCATGCCTGTCACTGAAGCATCATGTGTCACTGCTTCAAGTATGGTTTCTAGTCTAAAAAGTAACTTTTTAGAACTTCTACTGTAAAGGTTCCACATTCACATCCTGCATGTTGACAACTGTCAGCTCAAATCTGTCCCAAAGAAAAGTTATCTTCTGCTAATGGGCAATCCTGCAAAGTGGGTCTGGGAGCAGAAAGCTGGCTCGGTGCATCCGACTTCACACATCACCAGCAATAAGCACGCTGCAGCCTGAACTTGGGCAGTTTCCCTGCTGACGAAGCGCAAACCGGAGAGAACCTGGCTCACGCTTCCACAGTAATGGTGGTTCTTCAGTGGTAACAGACGGAAAAAGTAGCAAACATATATTTTAGTCAGGAGTCATCATTTATGACTGAATAGACAAGGGGAGAAGGTCAGTTGGTTACATTATCCCCTTTGTTCAAAGTGACATTTCACGGTTGAGGCAAAGCATTTCAAAACTAGCTAGAGCATTCAAATACCGCAAAACCTGCTTATTCAGGTAAGGGCTTCGGCTAGAGAACCCAGAGCTACGCCGTGGGAGGCAGGACTGCCGAGAAGAGGGGTGGAGGTAAGGGGCAGGCTGGGGCTACGTGACAGCAGCTGACAGCCATGGCTGGATGCCTCCAGGTCCTTCCTCCCCAGGGCTGACTTAGAGGGGCTCTCCTCGCTGCAGCTGGCTGCTCCTCTCCTCAAGTCTCAGCCAGGCACTTGGGGCAGCTGAGGCTTTGGATCCAGACCTGCCACAGGATCTGTGATGTGCTGGGCCTGGCAGGACTGAGCGGCAGAGCTGGTGCCCAGAAAGATGCATACTGGTGGTTGCTGAAAATATTTTAGGATGCCATCGTCTCTTTTGTTGTGGTGCAAAAAGAGCTGCCTGTGAGAGGAGAGCAGACTCCACAGGTTTCGGTTTCCTCTGCTGTCATTTTCTTCAGTCAATGAACTGATTTAAACCAAGCCTGGATCTGAGCTAAACAAGAGCCCCAACAGTCTGATGCTCATAAATGTTTAAGGACACTTTGTACCACTCTGTCGGCTTAAAAGGGCCTTGTAGACTTAGTAAACTATTTTTGCATTCACTGTAATGTTTCTGATATTACTTATATGGAGTAAAGCAGCAGTCATATAAATGAGAGTCAAGACCTAAAACACAGTCTTTCTAAATTTCTAGAGAGAAAGCAGAAGTACTTAACAATGATCCCATCCCACAAGATAATCTCACAGCTATGCAGTTACCTTACCGCTTACTATAAAAAATGCTACTGTAGTTGTAGCAGAAATTAGTAAGTTAAAGAATAAGTGAACTATATTAGCATGAATAGTCATTAGTATATGTGTCTGGTACAAAGGTTGGCTTGAGTTTGGCTTCACCTTTAGTCAGTTTAAAGATTATGGGATTTTCTCCTACATTTTTAGTAAGAAGCAGTAAACAGCAATGGTGAAAGCTGTAAAGCTACATGATCTTTTTGAATAAAGGTACGACACACACTGGAAGAAACAAATCCCTAGTTACAGCCCTATTTTGTGCTTCCAGCTTTTGAGGACAGGTCCTCTGCACTGGGGACACAGAGATCTTTTTGCTGGGGAATGGCAGGAAAACCTTGATCAGCCATTATCAACAGTAAGTCAATGGTATGGTTTGACTGGTAGGATTCTCACAAAAATATTGGCTGTCAGTCAAGAAATATGTGCTAGAAGCTGTGCTAGCAAAACCCCTTTTTCACCACCACAGGCTTGATTCATGTTCCTTCAGGGACATGGTATGAGATGGGATATACGAGGAGGGGGATACAAAAGGAGTGCAAATTTGGCACGTATCCCTTTCAGGTCTCCTTTACATTCCCAAAACAGAGTAAGAAAGACTTCAGGGAGCATTTACAAGAGCTGCCAATGCTGTTCTCCCTCCACGGCCTCTGCAGACCTTGCAGAGAGGGAGGTAGCCCCTCTGCTGCCCCACCAAAGACTGGTGCCAGGTCTGACCTGCCCCCTGGAAAAGCCTGTTTCACCCATGGACCTTGAGCAGGAGCTGGGGACCATTAGCCTTGGCAGGCTGACAATGACTGCCATGAGTCCCCCCATAATGTGAGCAAATCCCAGAGCACAGAATGAAGAGGCCAGAGAATCAGACTGAAGATCCAAATTCCAGTCATGTTCCCAGCCCAAATTAACCATAGCGGCCACTGCACAGATGTAATAATTGAAGAATGGGCTGCATAAATATAAAGGTGTGTGATTTTTATATTTGCCATTTTAAAAGCCAGTGATAGTCACACAGCGAGGAAAATGCTGCATTTTATGAGTCATCAGCCCCCTTTATGAGATACATTTTGGACTGTATATCACTGTATTGCAAGGGAAAGTATTTCAATAAGATTAATTAGCTGATGTTTGTAAAACATTTTGAATCTGGGAAGCACCGTATAAATGTGAGCTATTATTATTGTTATTTATTATAAGAGAGATGCAAATCCTCTCTAAATGTTGACTAAAGCCTTGCAATTTTTATGGTCACAACTTTGTCAAAAAGATTTTTATCTTCCTAGCAGCAATGTGCTCCCAAAGATGTTGAGCCTTAAATCAACAGCTGTTATACCTCAAGCAAGTTATGAATTTTCCTTGATTTACAGCAGTTGGGGTTTTTTTATTTTTCTTTTTAGGGATGGGGAGGGGGGAGAAGTGTGTGCTTTTGCAAACATGTAACATAAGGCCAAGAGTTCCTCAGAGGAAAACTGCATCCACCCCCATTGAGGCTGTTAAATCCACATTCAGGCACTCGGCGAATGACCTGGTTTTCATCACACAGAGGAGGTAGCAATTCCCACTGAACACACCAGGACATGCTCTGGGAGCACGCACCCTTAACAATATTACTTATTTGCTTGTCTAGGTCTGGCTGCAGGATCCTCCGTTTAGATACCAGCGAGGCTGGTTTTCGTTTGGTTTTGTCTCTTTGTAGCTACCTGTTTGTTTGTTTTAAATCTTGGTCCATCATACAAGTGAGAGCTGTGCAAATACCAAGGGAGCTTGAGTTATTCAAGGGAGACCCTGAAGGGGAAAAGGACCTCTCTCCCGGCTTCCCTGGGGCCCTGCTAATTATCCCATATCATAAGAATTCCTAAGGGAAACCCTAAGGGGAGTTTTCGGCAGCATTTTTATACCCTCTTAAGCTGATGCAGACAGCAACACACATGCAAACCAAGGACATTACTTTGGCCTTGAATATAAACAGGATTAGGACCCTCCTTCTTTCAGATTCCCCTTCAGAGTGCCAGCACGAGCAATATGTTGACTGGAAACTGAGGCCACTTGAGTGAACAAAAGCTATTGCCTCCAGCAGCGCTGTTAAAAAAGCACCTGGAAGAAGCAGACGACAAAATTCAGGGTATTCATCCATTAAGATCACTTGGAGAGGAGTTGTGGGAAACCCTGACTCTCCTGTAGCTGATGGGAGTGTTGCACATTTTCCATACCCATGCATGCAGACTACCCTTGCAATTATGCACTTTGATCAGGAAAGTTTGAAAACACTGGCTTTTTATGCACCTGCAGTGTGGCATTGTTTCCAAGGGAAGAAGGTGTGTATCACACATGTTCTCTTCTATCCTGGCTGGTATTCTGTATAACAAACATTTCTGGCCAGCCTTTCACTTTAAGGACATCAGTGGACATCTCGCCCAGATTATTCCTGTAACAGGTTTGCTCACTGAGAGGGACATATCTATTCCAAAAGCCAGGCAGTTCCACCGTCTTATCAGTGAAATATGTATTTTTCTCCTTTTAGGACATGTAATGTTGGGAGCAAGTGTACAGCTCTCCCTCCCTCTGCCTGCCTTCACAACACATGGATCCACCAGGAGTTCCAGCTGCCACTAAGGGAATCCTCTGCAGACCCATGGTCACCTCAATGCTGACCCAAAGCTCCATGAATCCTACTAATAAGACTCTATGACTATGTGAAGCAACCAGCCATGCCCCGTGGAAGAAAACAAGGTGGCAATGAGAGATACAGGAGTCTTATGGGGATGCTACATGCTTCTCCTACCCCACAGAACAAACTCCTCATCCACAGAGACCTTCTCTACAAGTTCTTGAATTTGGTCCATAAATAGGACTTCAAAGCATACATACAATAACTGTGGACTTCAGAATTGTGTTTCCTTATTTATTTTGCCTGCGTACTGTAGCACTGGTATTTCAGGACAGATGGGGGGCAGGGTTGCCAAAAATAGGCATATTTTAATTAAATCCTCCAGTAAATAATTATATTTGTACTCCAGGGCTGTCAAATATTTCATTAAAAAATCAACCTAAAAAAAATACTTGTATTAAAAATGTTGTATTTTTTTTTCTTAGCTCCAGTTCGCATCTATAGCCATACTGAAAGACACGAATATTTCTCTCTGACACCTATTTGGCTGAGAGGGTAATATTTTGCTCTAAGTGTTTCCCACTAAACATTGTGACAAAGTTATGTTGATGTTGCATGGCAATTTGATGTTTAGACCAAAATTTAAAAACTGCTTGTAGATGCATATCTTTATGATTCACTAGATCATGCCATGAAAGCCCCTGTATCTCAGTTAGTATTCCGTTGAATCCACAGCTACCCTAAATTTCTAGACATTGCTATCCTTGCACGAGAATCACCCATTAAATTGGGATGATTGGAGAACTATTTCTGGGCTTTACAGAGATTAGCCAGACTTTACTTCCTACTATTGAAAATGCTTCTGTGGCTCGCTGTGCACTGGCAACGGAATAACAGATTGACAGGCGCAAGAAATTGCCATGTCCCCTCAGTTGGATTTTTACAAGCAGACAAGCCCCCAGAAAGCTGCTGGGTACTGCTTTATTGGAGCAGTTACTGTAAGTACCGGGAAAGAGTATTAACCAAGCAATCTGTGTATACTCAGCTATGGGAGCTCCAAGGGAATGGAGCCGCTCCAACATGTCTTAAGGGACAGGGCGGGCAGTTCTCATCCCGCAAATCCGGCTGTGCAGGATAGGGGAAGAGGCAGGGAAGAACTGAGCCACTGCTTCAGTCCTCTCCACCCCCCTTATCCCAGTCAAATTTAAGGAATGGGAATGAGTTTGGTAGAATCGAAACCTCACCTCTGAAGCTGAACTCGTCCTACACCATCAGATACTCTGTTTTTAACAACACAGTCATGCAGTGACTGGAAGAATGGTTTGCTGCGCTGGATGGGCATGCATGGCTTATTTACTTGTGAAGACAGCCTGCCTCATTGAATCCAGCCCTATCAGAGGTGCACTGAATGAGCCCTTGTACCGTCAGTGCACATCACTCCTCTTTGCTTGGTGCACACTTTGTACATCTCAGTATGGACTTGGAGGTGGAAGAATACGAGCCAGAGTTACAATAACATCTTTCAAAATTGTATTTAAATTATTCTAAAAATACCTGTGCTGAACATAAACAGCATCTGCACGTACTGTGTTGCGTGGTCAAAATTTTTAGCAGTATCTGCTGTGCCGCAGAGAAGTCTTACACTGAAGGAATCAGCTCTTTTCTCAAAGAGCTCGCGTGACTCTGAGCTGAGGCTCTGGCCCAAATCAGATGACCCTTGCATGTAATACTCTCTAATTGGTTACTTCCCGTTAAGCCTGGGCTTGCAATTTGATTTCTTGCATTCACAGACAGGGGCCCCAGCAACCTACTTAGATCATACCTGCCTGAGTAGTCCCTCTCCTCCTTGTTACCCCTGACCTCCAGCATCAGCACTGACATCTGATTTGAGCACCCAGCAACAGAAGAGGGAAGAGCAAAGAAGAGTCCTTGTGCTTTACTTCTTTTTCCTGGACCTTAGTAGGCATCAGGAGCACTTGGCATACAAGTAGTGGTTGATAGCTGGGTTTATGCAAACTTTAATAAGAGTATGCTAAAGATTAATCTTCTTGCTGTCTTCAGCTACCTACCTAACAGAAGTGTACAGAGGAGGCAGAGACAGACTCTTCCCAAAGACAGGATGAGAGGCAAGGGCACAAGTTGCAACACAGGAAATTCCAGTTAGAAGCTACAAGAAAAAAAATTCACCCTGAGGGCAGTCAAAGATTGGGCAGTTTGACCAGAGAGGATATAGCATCTTCCTCAACAGGGACAATCAAAATTTGACTGGACAAGACCCTGGGCAATTTGATTTCAATGGACCTGCTTTGAGCAAGGGCTTGGACCAGATGACCTCCAGGAGTCCCTTTCTCACTCTGCCGTTCTGTAGTTCCAGGATTAGCAGTAATTTAGTTGCAGCAAACAGCAGTTTCTTCCTGTTTTTATCTTATTTCAATTTAGAAGTGAACCTAACCACCCTTTGCATTCTGACCTCCAAGGGCACTGAGGTAAGGGGTGGTGTCACGTATGCTGGGAAGCTTTAATGATTTATATGAGTTTCAAGCCTCAGAGCTGAGTTCTCACCCAGGTTTAATATCTGATGAGGATGTGCCTCAGCAAGCATCCTGAGCTTAGGCTGATAATGGTTTGCATGCATTTGTTCTATAGCTAGCTAGCGATCTGTCTGTCTGTCTATCTATCTATCAAAAGATTTATGTGGTTATTTAATGCTTTATGACAAGTGGCTGATAGTAAATGAAACAATCAAAACCCGCAGAGTATTCTGCTAGGCAGTAACAGGGAAGAGTTACCAGGGTCTTGTGTGTCATTATCTCCCCCACTGATCCTTTGGGGGTTCTTTCTACCATTTCTGTCTCCACAGCACAGACATTGTCCTCTTCCTACTCTTCACTCCGTCAGATACCACTGCACTGTCACAGCACTTGACTATAACAAAATTAGAAAAGCAACCTTGTTCCCTGAATGTCGCGGTGCTCGTACAGTCTCCTTCTGCTGAGAAAACTGACCTTACTTCTTATTCTTGTGATCTCAAAGCCAGCAAAGCATGCAGAGGCAGCTCATCAGTTCCTTTCAGTGACATACCACTGAAACAAAAGACCAAGCATTTGTTTGCCATAGGAAATGCACCTATGCATGATGAAGTAAATAGCAATTTACTCAATAGATTACATGAATTAATGGGAAACCACAAAACAAATGTAAGTGGTTCTGGTAGGGAAAGGAGAATCTAGAAATCACATTGCCTTTGGCTACTTCAAATCAATCAGCATCAATTGAAAAATATATGCAAATAACACTTAAGTAAATTCATCCTTCTCCACTAAAATCTGTCAATCACAAGAACAATGAATATCATTGGACAACTATATTTTGAGTGCTGAGTACATTTTGTACTAATTGTAGTATTTTATTATATCATCAAGTGAAGGAAAACTGTCAGTGTTCTCAATAACTGTGTACACAATAATGCCTGAGAGATTGTTGCCATGAGTATTATCTGTCAAGCAAATATCAGTGCCTCAATTATTGTTTTCTTTCAGCAAATATAGAATCAACTCACAAAGAGTGACGGTGGAAGAGCACTGGCACATTTATAGCTCTGTAACTCTGCCAGGGAATGATTTAGCCAAATACCCAGATGGTGTGAATCAACACAGCTCCATTGACTTCTTCAAAATTAACCTGCTTTAGACCATCTGAAGACCTGGCCCATGGAAACCTGTAGGTCTTCCAGCCACACACCAGTGCAGGGGTATCCGCTGCTGCCTTAGCGTTCCAGCCTGTCTCAGGCTTAGCCCAGGTCTTCCTCCATCTGATGCTTCCCAGGCAGTGCCAGCACTGATAGTGAATCTCAGCATTCATGTGAAAAAAGCCCTTACTTTCTAGCCTAACTGCTTGAAGAGAAAAGCTTGGTATCAGAAATCTCAAAAAAACCCCAGAAACCCAAAGGTGAATAAAATGATCCCGCTATTTGGAGTTTTTTTAACAAAAAATATTTTCTCTTAATTTTTAAACCACGTGTCCTGATTTTTTGGACATGACAGTCCTGCTACTTCATTTTGATCGGTTAAGATTTAAAGACAAAAAATTAGTATGGCTTTCCCATTTTCTGCAAGAAGCCAACATGCACTTTGAACCGCTTCATTCTTCGGGATGTTTTGCCTGACACTCTGTCCCAGTTTTCTTCTTCAGAATTTCTCTTTTCTGAGCAGCTGGGAGTGGCTTTTAAGATTTCAGGCACTTAATATTACCTATTGTTTGGGATTCTGGTTCAGAAGTTGATTGCTGTCCATTTATTGGAACAAATGGACTAAGAAAGGAACTGCATTCAAGAGAAAAACATAGTGTCTGAGTTCTGCAGATCTAAAATACGCCATCCACTCAGACATATAACTTAATTCTCACTTGTGAGGACTGCAGTAGCTGGTAGCACTGATGTGGCTTTGAATTGTATCCATTTTCAGAATCTTTTTTGGCTTTCTTTTATGTACAACATCTTTTTTCACAGTCTTCAATTTTGATCAAATTGTGTTTATGAAAAGAGAGATGAATCCTCAAATCAGGATCCCCTTTTTGCAGTAAATTCTTCTGCCTTTTGTGTACATAGCCTACTGTAGAATAAGCCAGCCTTAGCAGGGTGACTCCTACTGAAATATGTAGGAGTATATGTTAAGTACTGAGAGGGCTTTATGAACCCCTGGTGAATCTGTTGCCCACACACTGGATAAATTTGTAAGATGGCTTTGAAATAGTCTGTCTAAGTAATTATCTGTCTGTTAAAGAACAATAGTTGTCTATTTCTGTGGCTTTCTGCCATGTTATAATTAATGAATTTTTGTGCTGATTAATTTTTTCTGTATTCATTAAAATGATACAATCAAGTCATTTGGGCCAAATACTTAATAAAGTTTTTTGATAGGGAATATAGTCTTTAATTTTCTCCCTAGTGAATAATTACAGAGAAAAATCAAATAAGAGCTTGTTTACATGAAAAATTAGAAAAGCTGTTTCACTTTAAATTCATGTGCTTCCTTAATCCTAAATAACTCTCAAAAAAGGCCTAATTTAGGAAGCGAGTAGAACAATGAAGTTATGCCTATGTAACTTTGTTTATACTCAGGACCTAAAGCAAGTGGCTCCATCTGTTTTGCTTGCTTTTAACGAGCTGCTATCATAAGTAGGGGATTTTCTAGGCATATGCTCCCACCTGTGTGCAGCCCTGTCCCATCAGCATTTTGTCAGTCCCAGTCTAACACGCTGTGTGTATGTATATATGTGTGAGGGCATACACAGCACCTCCTATCGCCCCAGATGCCTAATGTTCGCTTTATGTAGCTGACCTCTGCTAGATATGGGGCTCCATGATTTTTTTCCTGGTCAAGTGGTTGTGGGCTCTGCTTCTACAGCAGCAGGTTTTACGCTACACTTTTAACACCATAGACAGCTTGAGACTCTGTCTCCATATTTCAAGGTATTTCAAGGATTCATTGGAATAGCTTTGCACATTCTTCCTCCCTTTAATGTATTTAAATTTCTGTTCTGAATGATTCAAGAGCAACCTCTCAATTCAATTGTATCCTTTCAATTGTTTCCCACTATATTTCCAGCCCTGCCTGAAGTCAAGATCCAATAGCGGGCCAACAGGAGCGTTATGACATTCAAAAGGACAAATGCAACGCCGTGCTCCCCGAGAGGAAGAAACCCTTGCAATGAGGCAGGCTGGGCAGCAGCTCTGTAGAGGAGGTCCTGGGAGTGCTGGTGGGCAGCGAGCTGAGCATGGGCCAGCAGTAAGCCCTGGCAGCAATGAAGGCCAACAGCGCCCTAGGCTGTGTCAGCAGGAGCCCAGGCAGCAGCTCAAGGAAAGTGATTATTCCCATTACTCAGCAGCTGTTAGACCACATCTAAAGCACTATGTCCAGCTTGGGGCTCCCCAGTACAGGAAAAGCACCGATAAACTGGAGTGAGTCCAGGGGAGGGCAACCACAATGGTCAGGGATGGAGTATATGACCTGTGAGGAGAGGCAGTGGGACCAGGGTTTGTTCACTGAGAGCAGGAATGGCTTTGGGGGGACCACAAAGAAGCCCCCAGCACCTACAAGGAACTTATCAAGGAGATGGAGCCAAGCTCTTCCCAGCGGTGTGTGTCTGGAGGCCAAGAGGCAACAGACATAAGATGAAAACACAGAGGTTGCTCTCTACAAATACCTGAAAGGAGGTTGTAGTGAGATGGGAGCTGGTCTCTTCTTCCAAGTAACTAGCGATAGGACAAGAGGAAACGGGTTCAAGTTGCACCAGGGGAGGTTTAGGCTGGGCATTAGGAAAAAATTTTTCACCAAAAGAGTTATCAAACATTGGAACAGGCTGCCCAGGGAGGTGGTTGAGTTACCATCCCTAGATGTGTTCAAAAGTCGTGTAGATGCGGTGCTTAGAGACATGGTTTAGTGGCAGGCCTGGTAGAGTAGGGTCAGTGGTTGGACTAGATGATCTTAAAGGTCTTTTCCAACCTAAACGATTCTATGATTCTAGGTTCAGACTGGACAGAAGAAATGTTTTCCCATGAGGACAACTAAGCAGTGGAGCAAACTGTCCAGATTGGCTGTGCAGTCTCTGTCCCTGAAGGTTTTGAAGCCCACACTGTGGGTACAGCCTTGGGCAAACTGTTCTGAACTTGTAGCTGCCCCTGCTCTGAGCATGGGGTTGGGCTAGAGGCCTCCTGAGGACCCTTCCAGCCCAAATTACCCCATAATCCTATATGTGTCAGAGAGGAATTAAGATAAGCAATATATTCCGTTTGTGATCAGGGCAATATGAAATGTCACTGATGTCCTTCTACCCCTCAAGATATGTATTGTTGTTTCAAATCTTGCAGGCATACCATAAAGCTTATCTAAGCAAATCTTGGAAATAAGCTGAAAAAAATTCTTCCTTTTTTAGATTCTGAAAGTTATGAAACATGAGGCCAAGATGAAATAATGCTTCGCTAAAAGCAGAATAATTTACAGCAGCATTCAATCAGATAGTTGTGGAGGAAATAAAGCCCCAGTATTAGGTTATGCTAAATACAAAGAGCCAAACCAAATCTGGGTGTAACTCTTCAGGGTTTTGATTAAATTACTCGCGATCTGAATGGAATGCGAAAATACTTTTGAGTTTCCCTGCCACATACCTAATGAACTGCTGGCCTGGAAAAGGGATTAGAAATTGAAGGACATATGGAGAATTGTGCCAGAGCAACAGTTTGGCTGTGGAGGAACCTCACAGAATTTCATAGATGCTTTCACTTAGTGATCTGTCTACGACTAAAAGTCTCCTCCAAACATACAGAACACAGAGGACATTGAATAAAGTATAAATGTCTTATCTGACTGCCTTGGGTATTTAGACTGTAAATTTCAGGTACAGAACTTAGCACAACAGAGTCAGTGCTTGTTGATTAGATTTCTGAAGAATTATCACCAGAAAAAAAGTTAATTATTAGTTGTTTGTATTATTAGCATTCTGTAATACTACTATTAATTATTATCTGATCTTTAGCTGTCTCTTACCAGAATCTAGCAAGAACCCTGAATCTCAACACCACCAGCTATTGAGAAGGTATGGAATCACAGCTATGTAATTGTAGTATAAAATCATCTCATTACTCTCCCAGCAAAATAATCATTCAGGATAAGCTATTGGAAGCAGAGATCCTTTCCTGTTAGCTAATATTAACAGACTCACTACTTAACAAAAATATTAAAACAAATATAAATGTACCTTAGCTTGAAGTGAGAGAAAACAATATGTAAAAAAATCCAATCTTCTCAGGTTCTGGACATGTCAAAAATAGTTAACTGCTCAGCAGTCCCAATCCTAAATGCTAATGAGATAAATCTAAAACCTCTTTGTCAATTAATTAGCTTATCCCTGCTTCTCAAATTAAGAAATCAAATAAAGATAAACATGTAATTTTCTTTCCTTCCATGCTTCAATTCCCAAAAGTGGTGCAAGTATGTTTTCTACAAACAGCCTCAAATGATGCAAATGATGCAAGAGGTACAGTAGATAAATACAGCCAGAAAGAAACCTTTAAAATACTGTTCTCAATTTGTTTAAAAGAAGAAAAAGAAAGTGTTGAAGTGCAGAGGTGTACAAGAACAGGTGAATAAGACTCTGTCCCTGACAACCGTGACTGAAGTTATTTCTGCACAGAAACAAAGCCAAGCACAGAGGGCATCCTCCAGCGCCCGCTTAATAAAATGTCGAACAGTGCTTCTCCTGCCATTCACTTCCAACATAAAGATAAAAAGCCACTTGCTATCCTCCTCCTCCAAATCCTTGTCATCTTAGGACCTCCTCACCCAGAAGGGTCTTGAGCCCACATCTGTTGCAAGAGTCCAAACCAGTTTTGCAGGAAGGCTGACAAAGAAATAGTGAGACTGGGCCACTCTCGCCCAAAAGGGAGGAGAATAACTGTTGCTATCAGTGGATCTTCTGCTGCTTTTCTCACACAGGTGTGTCTCAAAGCCACTGGGAAGAACAGCAGAGCATGGCAGTTGCAGGGGTCTTCATGATGGAGCAGCCCCACCAAGGCTGTAGGCCTGTACTCAGGACCTTCAGCACAGAGACAAAGCCATTAGTCTGACTCCTGCTCCTGGGACCCTTTTCTTTACAGAAATCTCTCTCATTAATTCCAAATTTCAAGGAAAGAGAAAGCTGTCAGTCCTATTCTTTGATAAAATGGGTGTCACAGACTATCCGAGAGACAAATTTAGGCTGACAATTTAGGCTGGTGCTGCCTTTCTGTGACCTTGACTTCAGCACTGGAGCTCCAGACTGGTTAAAAGCGCAGCTTTGAATGGGTTCCTCCTGAATAACTCTGAACTGGTTCCTGTGAGTAACTCTGCCTGTTTTTCCACTTCAGTGGGGGAGCCTTTTGGTTACTACTCTGGGCCACAGTGCATGGGAGAGTTAAACATTTCTCTTCAGGAGCTGGGAACCGATATCCAAAAAGTTGCAGCATGGCACCTGACTCTTTAGCAGTCATGTCCACTACTGACAAATAATTTATATCTTCCCAGTTAATTCTGTACCTAAAACCCAAGGATCCTAATTTGGCACAAGGGAGTTCAAATGCTGTGATTTTTTTTTTATTTCTTTTTTTTTTCTGAGCAGCCAGAAAGGAAAATTATAGAAAGGAAAAGGACTTATGGGGGTAAGTATTTGCTTATGAATGAACAGATAATCAAACAGAATGGGTTTAAATGTGAAAATCCATGTGAAGAAAATAAATTCTTAAGCTACCTAATTTTGACAAGTTGTTAATAGGTGTTGTAGATTTTTTCTCTTCAGGGAACCCATTTGCCATTTCTTCTGCTCACCAGAAGCCTCCATCAACCAGTGCTTGTTCTTGAGATATCTCCCTGTCTCAGGGAGATCCCCTGTTGCCATTTAAGCCACCTTCTTGTCTAACATGCAGAGGACAAATCTGAAGCTGAAACTCCTCTATTTTTCAGTGTAAGATAAAGATATAACTAATTCGCAACAGCAGCCACTCTATGGAACAGAAATTACTTCAGATTCCTTTAGGAATTCTCTAAGCCTAAGCCTAACAGCCCAGCAAGGTATTTGGACATCCTAGCTTAAAGCTTATGAGCTACCCCACGATTTCATGTGAATTAGGCAACTTGAATTCACTTACTGAATCAGGCTGGCATAAAACACTAATCCTTCTCTTGCCTCCCTCCGAGTTGTATTACTGTGGACAGTGGGTACTCCTTTTCATAACTGGGCACAGAATTGCAACAGTAGTCGTGGTTTTCAAAGAAACGGCACTAAAGTTGATGTTCAGGAACAGTTTTACCTGTTGCTGCATTTAAAAAGGGGATAGCTTCAACTTACAGCTGAAGTCACTCCTAAGGCCCCACTGTTTTGGTAGATCCATCAGACCACAGCCTTACTACCATTTTTCTTTGCTTTTTTTTTTTTTTTTTTGGTAGCAATTATGCACAAGACCTTGCTGTGCTGATACCCAGAGAAAGAAGCTGTGATGATGGGCATGGGCTGGGTGTGCCAGCAGCTTGGCTGTGGTTTCCGCAGGCACAGCGTGCCTGGGGCACTAGGCTGACATCTCAATGGTGGGTGCTGCTGCCTTCCCACTGGCCTGGGTGTCAGACGGGCTCCTCTGGGTGCTCAGGCTGGGACAGGCCAGCTCAGCAAAGGTGCTGTTAAGCAGAGATTTTTTATTTTTTTTTTCCCCCAGGGGTGAGTGGCCCTCACTTATCACCATATTTAGGCACCTGTTTCTAATCATCTTTTGGTTGTACCCCGTGCCTGCCTAAAGGTGTGATCTGTGGGATATTCTTGACATCATCAATGATTAGATTTGCTCATGCCTGCTTACACCCACTTACCAGCCCCTGGGTACTACCATATTGTTAGAAATGGACATGCAAACTAACAGTCTTCATGTGTGATGTGTTTGTACTATGTTTATCACAGTGTCTGCATAATAGCTGAAATAATACTAAGAAAAATGAGGAAGAATCACAGTATACCCCCTCAATCTCTGTTCATGCATTAAAGTATAGGAACAACATCCTTGAAAAGGCAAACTGCCACTGACAGGTATCTCACTGTGCATTGGAGCTAGCAACCTCCAGTCCCTATGAATGGTCTGTTCTACTGCAACAACTCAATTTGGCCCAAGACCCAGTCCCGTCCCCTCTCTTAGGATACTGAATTCTTTTCCCAGCCATGCTGCCCTCTTTCCCGATAGCTCCACACCATGTCTTCACATAGCCAGAAGGAAGCACCTTCCCCATATAACCAAACTACTGAGGCTGGCTGGCAGGTGCCAGCTACACGCTCCGCTCTATGGCCAGGACTGCTTGGTGTCCTCTCATCTGGCTGGAAACACAGCACTTATGTAAGGAGAGTACATGGGTGAGGTTCAGGGACCTTCCTGTCACCTGGGGACATGACCACCAATCTGCTCACATGATGGAAACACACCCTGGCATGTGATGGCACAGGGCTGCAGCATTCCTCCAGAAAACATTATCAGACTGGCTCCAGTTGAAAGATTCCTGCCAGTGACACATATCCTGATGTATTCTATTCTGGTGTCAGCTGCTTCCAAGCCACTGCTCCCCATATACTTAGTGTATGTTCATTGGCTTGGCCCTGCACTCAAAAGCACGTTCTTACCTTAAAATCCTTGTTTAGCCGTATGGGAATCACTCACATCCTCAGTTCCTTGGGTGAATGAGATCAGGTTATTCATAGAAAGGCATGACCAAGCCCTACAGAAATAGATGCCCAAGTCACCTTTTCCAGCCTTCCTTCTCCACTCACTTCTCCACAGAAAGGAGGTCGTGTATTTGCACAGTAAGTGGATGGGCACCTCTTCTCTTTTCATCAATGAATGTAGTGATTAGGCAGAATTCCACACAGATGGCATACTTCACATCATTCCCTTAACAAGTGCAGACCACTTAATGGGAGAGTTTAAAAGATCAAGTAACTGAAGCAAATTTATTAAAGCAAAGGCACAGAAATTCCAATTAATGACGGTTGGCATCACACAAATTGCTCCTTTTCTGAAATACACACTAAAAAGTGTCTTCAAAGGAATTACTTGACAGTTTCATTTATACATTTCTATAATTATAGCCCCCAGACTTATCTCTCAACCTTCTTATTTCCATTCACAAAAAAAAAAAAAGGTGTAGAGGGTTTTTTTGTGCAGAGGCATAGAGTTTACATCTCTGAGTTTATTTTGGCAGAATAAGAATCAGGGTGAGCCTAGTAAACAGTACAAAAGAACCCTGGTTTTTGTCCATAGAAGGGGAGGAGGTTCCCTTGCTAAAAAATTACAATTATACACCACATGAATATATTGATTCTGGACACACTATGTCAAATACATCTTCCTTTTCAGATACAAGTAAGTGCCTCCTTTTTCATGCACATGAAAAATCTTAAAATGTTCACTTTTAGCCAAATCTTGCTTCCAAAGCAGCTGGGCCATGGTAGCCTAAAGTAATCTGTAAAGCAGAAAATGCTTTGGTATGAAGTCTTTTGTTATTCTGTGCATGTGCACAGTTTACAATATGTACTAAGTGCATAAATATTTATTATATTTTTATAATTGCGCTTTTACTGTGTGGTTCACTGACATGGGGCTTAGAAGCTTTCTCTGTTTCTCAGTTTTGCATTTAATAAAATGTACACCGAAGTACAATCCTCAGATCGAATAGAGCCGAATGAACTGAGATGTACAGACACTTATGCCTGGCTCTCCGCGCACTACCTAAAATTGCCAAAGTGTGTTTACAAGACAGAAAGAGAACATCTCAAAGGAGCTACTCTCTCACGTCTTCTAACAACACTGTAGATTTGTTTCAAATTGAAACCTTCCTCGCTTGATACTTCTTCAAGAACTGTAAATATAAGCAAACAAGTTTAGTAATGACAAATGTTGCCTTCCAAATTCCAATCATATCGTTCTTAGTTACAGCAATTTCTACCAAAACAAGCCCCCCACAAACCATTGGAGCTCTTTAGACACTTATCATTTTTAAAACTTAGAAATACAGACCTGGAGTAAAGCCAGTCACGAGAATTATGTAGATGTCCATTCCAAGTATAACTTTTATAGTGATCAGAGCTGACTTGTCATCAAGATCTATTGGCCTTCTCCTGTTTCTTTACTGCTGAAAAATAATTTTATTTTTCAGTGTTTATCCTGATCCTTTTATAAGCTTTCTGCTTTTGTTCGCAGTATTATTTAACTTGTTCTCTTAAATAAATCTGGAGGAATCTTAGCCTCAGAATCACAATGCCAATTTTATCTCCTCTATCATCCTTTCAGCTGGAGTATATACTTTCAGATCCGGTGAGTCAAATTCCCAAGTTTCTTGTGGCACATTGCACCATAAGTTCTTAATGACTCTCTTCCCCAGCAAGTGAAAAAAAGGACTTTAATGCAATCCACTCTGATACGTATTCAGAGAAGAGTGACTCTGTGCACTCACTCGGCTCAGAACTGGTCTGAAAAGAGAACCTGAAGCGCATTAAGCAGTTTCCAATCTTTAAATCTGAGTCCGACAATATGTGATTAATGACCAGTTGCAAAAAAGGCCTCTGCTTTGCACCTGCAAAATGACAGCGAGCGGGGAAGTATCCAGGCGTCTGGCTGCCACTGCAGTAGCAGGAATGCCTGCTTTCACATGCAAGTTATAAATCGCTAAACAGTTAAGTCCCAAAAATACTCATTGAACAAGAAAAAGGATGAGGAAATGTAAGCAGGCACTTGAGGCAGAGGATTGATGTAGATTGTGACTCCTGGAATGTGGAGTCCACGTGGATGTTTGAAAACGAGAGGCTTACATTTGCTGTAAGGCACACCCGTGCATGGAAATTGCTGTTTGCCAAATACAGAGAATATATCTTCAGCCTCTGCCTTGATTTGCTTTTAAATTAATGGAATACATTTAAGAAAAAAGAAAAAGAAGTGAAGTCTTAGGGGCAAAATATATATACTGCATGCAGAATGCTCTTAAAATTTAAAGATATACAAAACACCAAAATCATAGCAAAGCACAGCAACAAAAACTCTCAACTCATTTTGAAAAATTTATCAACCATGTTATGTCTTTCTACGCAAATACGTCTGCTCCTCCTGAGAGGGGTCCTGGGTCAGTGAAGGAGCCATCCTTTTTGACAAGCCAGCTATATTCTCGACAACAGTGTATCAATGAACATAACTTACTCGACCTTTTTTGAACATTTTTATACACAGATTTATATTTAGGCACTGTGTAGACAGTGCAAATGAGTGATTCCTCTGCAGAGAGGTGCTGTGGTACTGCTGGAAGTAGCACCTTCTTTCGCTCTGCAGCCCAAAATCCACTGATTTCGCAAGAGGAACCCAGGCATGAAGCAGCGACCAATCCGATGCACAGAACTGTTACTTATTCATTAAATAAAATCCATCTGGGATGTTGTGCACAACCCAGAAAAATCTGAAAGTATTTCTGAAGGGCAAACGGAGACACTCTGGATGTTGTAAGGTCTGTTGGGCCAGAAGGAAGGTGCAAGATGGGGTGTGACGGTGGAGTCATGCAATAAGACTACTGCAAGAGGAAATTGTTGGGTTTTGTGGGCTTCCACACTTTTTCTTTTACCCTGTCTTTGCATGATATACAAACTGCTACCCCCTTTTCTGTGCACACGGATGAGGAATAGTGAGTGAGCCAAATAACACGTCAAAGTCAGAACGCCGTTAAAAAGGCAGGTTTTTCTCTTCCTTCAAAAATTTGTGAACCCAGGCAACGACTGTGACTCTCCAGGAGATGATTAAAACAGACTACAGCCATTAGTACAGCTTAAATAGATTCTAAGCAAGTTCAGGGTAAACAAAAAATACAGGACTGAACTCAAAGACGGAAACTAGGCAGCAGAAGTTCGGGTGCCATCAGATAGGAGGAAAGGGAGCTCAGCTATGATGCTCCAAAGGGAGCTCCTGCAGTGCCTGAGCTCTGAGTGGAGAGCGACACACAGCAGCTGGAGCTCCTTCTCTCTGGCTATAGCTGACAATATTTATAACAGTTTGCTACACTAATTTCCTGCAGGTCCACCTGGATTTTATCAGCTTATATATTTTCCCCAAAAACATTTTTTAATTTATCTGTTTTACTAACATTATGATTTGCAGCAAGTGGCTTTGTTTTGATGTTGGGATTTATTACAGTCTTAACTTTCCATCCTTCCTCAAATATAGATTCAGTTCTACAACTGAATAAATGTACAAGCAGTGCAGCTTATGGTCTGGTGATTGTATTGTCACTGCTTTTAAAGAAAACAAGGAATCACTGAAATAATCTTTTTCCTTTGGAACCTGTTATTCTTTCAGCTCTGCTCAAGCCAGCAAAGAAAGCTTTTTTATTTAACATGAATAAAGTAGATGCAAACAGCGTGAGCTGCCCACGCTAACTATGTTTTTCACCAACATGTGATTACAGATGGTATTTTCATCCTTTCCTTCTTTCCTTGGTGTTCTTTAGCAGTCTTCTTCAAGACCAGCACCAACTTTACTTCAGTAATACTTACTACATTGGGAAGTAAATGAGAGTCCCACTCAGTGGTAGAAAATTGATGTGAAATACCATCTGACATGTTTATAGCAGCATTAAATTATTTAATCAATTTAATAACAGAATATGTAAACCAGCATCAAAAAAAAATTACTGGGCATAACCAATTCAGTCTATAAATCAGACATTTTGGTCTTCTATTTTCATTCTTCAATTACATTCTGTGAGCTAATCGGCAACACTTGAAGGGAATATACGATGTAGACAGACTATAACAGGTGGAGCAATCAGATCTTCACAAGAAAATTAATTTGTACAGCCACTATTACTCTCTTATACACACACATTCAGATTTGCAGATACAGCCAAGCAAACAGCCCTGAGTATGGCTAATTGTGATTACAGCCAAATGTCATAAAATACATTTCACAATATTCGAGGGATGATAGCTGTGCTCATTCTTTTATCTTTTTATTTTCTTTGACATTATCTTTGTAATCTTCAGATAGGCTTTTGCTTGTTTTTCTTCTTGATTTGTGAACAAAATAATTGTCTTGTGCCCCAGTATTCATAACGGGTTTATCTGAACTTCATTAAAACCACACTGTTAATTTCTGAATTGAATAGAAAGTATGTCAAAATGTCTAAAGATTGTTCTCAAGAGACACAATGAGACATTTCAGTGTGAAAAGTAATAATAAAATGTTATAAGACTATTCCATCAAGAATAAATTTCTCCCATCATGTATCCTCATTTCAACCGGCTAAAATTCTTACTTTCAGAAAAGCAAGCAATTCTGACTCTGGGAAACTCTGTTAAGCATTAAGATTTCCTCTCTGGGTGGGATTTTGTCTTTCTGAAGCCCCCAGGTGCTTCTTCACACTCATCACACATGCATCACTTGGCTCATCCAGCAGGAGCTGGAGCTGGTGACTCTTGCCCATGGACTGGACCTTGTCCAGCAAACATCAAAGCCTGGCAGACCCTGGCCTGTAAATGGGACTTGGGAGGGTTCAGGCAGCTCAGAAGAAAGCCTCTCCCACTGCAAACTGGAACTGAACCTCCTTTTCAGAGAGCTGTTAAAATCGGCATATGAGAGATAGTACTACATACAAGGTATCCTGTGCTGTATTTGCTGCTCCTGGGAACCCACGCTTCTTAATAAGCTGAAGTGGGAGTTGAAGGATTGTCTGGATTACTTAAATTTTTGAGAGAACTTCAGGAGCAGAGTGTTTAGTCAAAGCACCTTGAGTGCCTGCTGTGGGCTGGCTCCTCGGAAGTTCAGCACAAGGAGCTTCCAAACAGCTGTTCAGCGTGGAATTAGATGGCAACGCTTAAATCTCTGTAACCTGAATAAAAATGAGATCTCTCCTTGCTATGCTCCTTCCATTTCTGTGCTGGAGGAGGGTTGCAGCGCAACTCTCTTGATCCTCAGAGGAAAGAACAGGTACAAGTTGTACAATTGCAGCCCAGACAAAAGGACGGGAAGGTGCTTGTGCTACCTGACACGCACCGTCTCTTTTGCCCCCACCATCCCTTCTCAGCTCATCCACGCTGCACATCTCCCACCTGTGCAGGGATTCTTTGACAGGAGGGCTCGGTGGGACTTTCAGACACCCAGAGGGACAAAATCCTCTGCATCCTGTGTTTGAATACTGTCTGGTCCCCTGCATCACCCAAACACGTCTTGTCTTCAATTTATAATCACTGTACAAGAAAGAAGGAAGCATTTACCTTGTAATCGGCTGACTGGAGAACAAAAAGCCACATCAGTCATCAGTTTTGTATTTTGTATTCCAGCATAACTTGAATTGCAAGACATCTAATTACCCAGACACTTCAGGCCTGCCTTTATTGGGGTTTATGTTTCGTTCTTCCTATCTGCCATTAAGAAAAAGAAAATGGGGAGACACTCTAATATTCTGTGGGTGGAAGGAAAAAAAGGAAAGAAACACAAAGTGACCAGCACTCCTCTGATGCAACAAGAGGAGCAGGAAATCATTCTCAACAGAGCTGGGGAAAAAAACAGCTCCTTGCCATAGGCATGTGTCAATGCGAGTTCCCAGCAGAGTAGGGATGTGTCACCAGGAAAGTTGTGTAAAGTCTGAGTGCTTTTTCCACTCAACTCTGAAAACTGTGCTAGTAGGCAGTGGTAACTCACATTCAGCCACAGATTTGTTATTGCTGTAGCTCAGCAAGATGCTCTGTCTTCCTCTCTCACGAGCCTCCCATTTTGGCTGACGTTCCTGACATTTCCAAAGCAGTCAGAGGTACAGACAGAGCCTGGCTGGCAGTCAGCTCCAGTTCCAAGAAATACCTGCACTGCTGAGCACTGTCTCCCAGAGGGTACTTCCAGCAGGGCCTTCTCAGCATCGAACGTCGTTGTCCCATCATTTGGTGGTCAATAGTTCGTTGTCCTCCAAAGCATAAAACAAAGCCCATATGTCTGCTGTCAGGGGAAAAAAAAAAAGAGAATTCTCTAGTAATACCATCCAGATCACATCCGTCCTCATGGCTATGTTTTAATACATGCAGGTTATTTGTTAAGAAGTAATTAGGTTTTATAAACACATTTAGAGCGAGTGTTGGAGCACCTGCAGCAGAGAAAAGAAGCTGCCTTTTATCATTTTATGAGTGTGCAAATGCAGAAGAATACCTTTGGAACCTGAATTTACAGCAGCTGTAATAAAGGCCTTTTGTTTTCACTTTCAACTAAGCTCAAAAGGAGATGCAGCACAGCCAAGCTAACTTACTAAAATAACTTTTGTGCTTAATTAATAGCAAACAGAATGGCTGAAAGTGATAAATCATCCAGAGCCAGGAACGCAGAGTGAAGTCTGACATGGCGTCTCTGCTTCACACCATTAAGTTTTTGTCTCAGCTTTGGGGGTTAGAGACAGAGCATCAGTCTTAGCTTTAAAAGAGGAAATATGTCTCATCCTTCACATTGTTTCAGTTTAGCCTTTGTATTTAATTGTAGATTACCCTTCTTATGTAGAGGGCTTATTACAGTTTTCATTTTCTCTTGTTTACATTTTCATATCAATTTTTTTCCCACCAATCTGCAATTTAGAGGCTGCTCAATGACACTAATGTTAATGGCATATATTACGCTTCTGTTCCACAACAGTGCATGTTTTTTAAAAACATGAAGTGCCCATTTTGCAGATGCTCTGACAGTGTCATACTCTTATCCCTGCCCCCACTCTGCAGTTATACAGAACCTTGATTTAACCAAAAGGGACGCCAAGAGACCAAAAATATCTAAATTAATTCCATCCAAGGTATTCTCTCACAATCTAACCACTCAGCCGGAGGGTGGTTATCCACAGTCCTGTTGATGCAAACAAACAGCGTCCAAAGAGCTAAACAAACTTGGAAGAGCAGATGTCGGCAAGAGGAATTGTTTCCCAATTTATCATTGGGGAACTGTCCGATGTCATTGGAGGTCACGGGGGGACCGCGAAGGGAACAAGATCCAGGCAGCATGTGTGTCTTCGTAGCTTAACATTCAAGCAAGGCCAGGTGGGGAGGGCTGCAGTGTTTTCGTGAATAAGGAGATTCAGGTCTTCCCTATTCAACCCGAGTTGGGTGTTTTTCCTAAACAAGGCTGTGAAAACACACAGCTGGATCCCACTGCGCTTTATACACCAGAGCGAGGGCTTTTGTCAGGCATTCACAAAGCTTTCTGAGAATCTGCAGAAGTCATTTCAGAAAAGATCCTCATTTCGTGGGATTTTTTTTAAACCTCCGTATGAGGCCAATACCAAGGGTCTGGCCCGGTGCTTGCTACAGACAATAACAAGGACAAACGTTGACCCGTCGTGCGAGCAGTAATGGGAGAACTGTTGCTGTTCTTACTGCTGAGCAGCAAGACTGGGTCTGCTCACACTGAGAAAGCACTCAGAACCTGTTCCAAGGAAAATGGATGTTCACCTTTATTGCTCTTTTCCTGAAAAAGTAACTTCTTGCTTTCTCCAGCAGGAGCAGTCATAACTGTGGGTCAAGCTTTTTGTTCCTTCACAGAAACTTGAGTTTCCACATAGGTTTGTGTAAAAGGGAGTGGGAGGGAGATGTTAGGGGCTGTTGTGAGGAAGACTGTGCCAATATTTTCATAAAACTGTTTTTCATTATAAACTTAAACTCCTAAACATTGAAACATTTTGTATCCAAAACACTAAAATAAAAAGTCCAGTATTCTGCCCATGCCTTCCATAATGTCTTTTCATTTTTGTGTTATCTTTTCAATAGAGACTAAATAGATCCGTCCCCTTCCCTCCTGGTGCTCATCAGAATAAGTGGGTTCACAAGAGATTTATCCCTTGGCAGAGGAGACGGGATTCAGCGTTCCTACTGCCGAATCTGGGAAACAGTTTACTTCATGTCATTTGTACATGTGACTACTAATATGGGGTATTTTGGCTAATAGTAGCTACTTACTCTCTCGGAAATATGATTTTTTTGTTTTCTGTGCTGTGAGGAAAACTAGCGGACTGCGTCAGTGGTTCAGACTGTGATGTGTAACACTGTGGGGAAAGGGATGCAGTGTGTGTGGAGGGACCAAATGTTCTCCGGCGACTTGGTCCTCACCTCTCATGAATGAAAACACAAGATCCCAGCTGTGCTAGCACCGACCAGGTCAAGCAGGAGAAATGCTATTTACTGGTTCAGTTGCAGATTTTTCAAGACATTGCTTAAAGTATGAACAGCTGCCTACGTACATTCACAGAGGGCTTGACTCTGTTTCGGAGTTTTTCTAGGTACCTGCAGCTGTGGAGCACCAAACTACAGATTTTGCTGTAAATTTGCACTAAACTGTCCCCTTTCATCCAGGCTGTTTCTCACTCTTATTTATTTTTTAATTAGTTTTGAGCTTAATGAAGCCTATTAGAGGCAACAATTAAGACGGTCTTATTTTAAGGTTACTCCAGATACAGGTAACTGGCAGGATTTTGGTTCTTTTAAAATACAGCTCAATTCCTCGTATTACTACAGTTGAAAAAATGTTTACTGCCCCACATTTTTTCAACCCTCCATCATTTTTCTTGTAACACTAGCAAAGGCAAAGACAGGAAAGTGACATAGTCTAGTCCACCCACTACAGCAAGATATAAACACTTGATCGTGTCCTACTAACAGGGCTATTTTAGGCTTTAATTATATGAGTTGTCCTTGCTCATTAGCTGTATACTACTGAAGTGCAACAAAAGTAAGTGACTCATTGCTGACACGTGGCATTTCATGAGCAGTCATTAATTAGCGAAGTAGCACTTGGATATAAATTGGTGAAGAGCATCAGGAAATGGAACTTTAATCAGGATCTCCCTTAACCCTCCTGTTCTCATGCGCCTCCATGGCATTCAGAGGCTGAGCTCCCGGGGAAACGCAGCTCTTCCCTGCGGCAGCAGCAGAGCTGCTCACCACCAGCATCACCAGTGGGGTAGACCACCACTGCTCCAGCTGCAGCTGCACTGATTTACACCAGCCAGGGTCCTCCGGGGTGGGGAAAACCCACCCGAGCAGGAATCTTGTGTGTTTTCTTCTTGAAATCAAGGAAATTTGCTCCTAGTCTAACACACTGCCAAAGGCCTTTGCATCAGTGAAGTTTGCCGGCTGGTGGGGAAGAGGTGCAGTGGGTCAGCCTGCTGCGCACAGCCCTTTGCTCCTCCCAAATCCATCCGAAGCCTGGCAAACGTTTTCATTCCACAACACTTTGTGTATTTACACTTCTGACACAAGGTGCTTTGAGTTCAGTGGGCAAGAACAAGTAGAAGGCTTCATAATCTACCACTCTAGGTTCTTTACAAGGTATATAGCAGTTCTTTAAAAACAAAAAAAAAGGTGAAAGTATAAAAGCAAGAGCATGAGAAGACGGCTTTCCATGCCGTGGCATGTAACCTTTTTTGCTAATACAAATGGACTTCAGTTTGATAAATTTCACTGCCGTGAGAATCAATGGAATTAATGATTTGTCAATTCTGCCACAAGGCTAGGACAAACCTGTGTTTTATTTTCCAGTCCCAAGAAATGGAAAATCAAACTTTTACAACAACAAAGCTTTGTGGTCGCCTCCTGGTTGGTAAATGAGGCATTTATCCACATGACAGATTACAAAACTGGAGAATGGCGTTTACTTGAAAGCACTACTTTAAAGGTACATTTTCAGAGCACTTTGTAAGTTCATGTGGTGATTTCTGCGTATTGCTGTAGTGCAAGTACCCTTCTTAGGAGCTGTACTTACAAGAAATATGTGAAACTTGTACTGGTTTCAGCATATGCTGATTATGCATTCAGGCTATATTTGCAGATACCTAAGGCTGCTGGCTATTAAACCAGAAGAGTATAAAAATCAAATTCTCTTTCAAAAGTTACTGTCATTTTTCTCAGCTGGAACTTCAATTTAACATTTTAGGGGAACTGCTTTCTTTTTAAGGTGATGCTGTGAAGAGAAACTTCCACTGGCAGGTGACTGAGAGCAATCTATTCATCCTGTCGTAGCTGTGCTAAGTTTTATCACAGACAAAGAGTTATTAGACAGCAGATCCAGGCGGCCCCCTTCCTGGAATGATCCTACGGTCTCTGCAGGAACATACCTGAAATACTTTACGAACTTTACGCATTAAGATGTTTTAAAGACAACTTACCACATAGATTTTTGAGAGGAGTCATGAGGAGTGGGAATTCCTTTAGAAAAAACTACAGGTTCCACTCTGAAACAACAACAAAAACAGGAGAGATCTCCTAATTTGAGTAGGGACTTTTGCTGATTCCTGCCCTAAGCCTACCTGTACATGCCACAGTATTATCCTGGACTCACAGGGGAGGGAAGAAAGTATTTACAGATGTCACAGTGTACTAAGTTTACAGGGAAAGAAAACTTCTGTTTGTTATTTGAGAATTCACACTTGTAATTTTAGGGCCGTACATGTAAGATGAAGGCTCTAAAGCAGGGACATTTAGAAAGGAGCTATGTAATAAGCACCGGCTCCTGGGTTTCAGCAAAGGCAACCCTGGGTGCATTTTGGAGGAGAATGCCCAGTTCAGTCTGACAAGGAAGACCAGGAGAGGTCAGAGGTGGTGAGATCTAGCTCCATTAGCTAGATCAATTCAGATCCATAGCAAAGTTTAGCATTCACCATGAGATGTGGCCCAGCCTGGGGGTCTCAGGGGATCGATAAGCAAACACAAAACCCCTTTACCCTTAGGCAACCAGTTAAATTCTTGTTCCATGTATTGCCATCAGTTAACCCAAGCCCTTCATTTGCCTCCCTAGCCAGAGTGAGAGTGATTTGAACTCAGCTTCACAGATAGCCGCAATGTCATGGCTGCAGACCCTGAATGTCAATTGCAAGACCGAGGCCAACCGTTTAACAAACAGTAAGACATTTCACCTTCTATGGTGGATAATGAAGAATAAAGGTGAAGTTTATACATCCAGGCATGGATTCAAATTGGGCTTCCTTGCACTGTTACCTTTCTTTCCTAAACCGCGTTGCAGTATAATTCCTCTTTTACAGATCAAGAGAACAAACAGGCCTCCATTGCTAACTCTCCAGTACCCGCTACAAAAGTCAAAGATAGATGGGAAACACTAGTAAGGAACTATGCAAGATTTTTATTTTAAAAAACCTGACTGAAGAGTGAAATCGAATTACTACACATGCTGCAATGATTCATCCAATGGTTGCTATTTACTGCTAAGCAAGAAAACAAATCTTCATTTTCTTTTGTATTATCAACTTGTAAAATGAAATAGCATGCAAGAAAAAGATACTTTTTTCTCCAATATGATGATCAATCCTGTCAAAACCTGGGGGGTGTTATCACTGGAGTTCCACATTAAATGAAAGGTGTACTACCCTTTGATATAGCCTGAGACACATTTAAGACACCAGTAACAGAAGACATCATTAGTCTCACTGCTAAAATGGACCAGGAGTACTATCAGGTCACTAATTATTTAGACAAAGTAATAAACAATATAGAATTTAGTAGATATCAGAATAGATCTGTTCTAAATTTGCACTAGAATTTTAACTAACAGCTAAGTTTAAACCTCTGTGTTTTCTGAGATGGACATAGAGCAGCCTTTCCAAATTAGTAAGAAATACACTACATACTGAGTACATTTTTGTGCACGTACATTACCAAGTCTGTTAGTTTATGAATCCATCATTTAAAATCATCCTTAGAATAGCTCTAAGAATATTTCTACCATTCAGACAAACAAATCAATTCCAGACCTTTTAGACATGACAAGTGACTGACTTGCTTCTAGTTTGTATGGGCTTCTAATCCATGCTGTTAAATTATATTTGTGTTCTGTTCTGTTTTCTGGTTTATGTATTTCTGTGTCACAAGAAGCAGAAGATATTTTATAAAATAAAGACCAGAGAAATTCAGCGCCTCAACCTGTAATTGAGGTTAAGCGTATACCACAGTTCAAGACAGTCTTCTATAAGTATGTAAGAGTGTTGTGCTGAACAGACTTAAGGACAAGAAGTCAACTATCCTGCTTTAAGGTCATGCAGATCTCTATTTGAGACTCAGATGACATATCATGTGGGAGCCAAGTCCCACACCTGTTTGCTGTGGAATTGCTCCACCTGCTTTTGAAGCACCGGAGATGGGACACAGGACTGTAAGTCTGCTCCAGTGCTCTCATGGTCCTCTGAAAATCATGAATAGTTTCCATAAGCACATTGGATTATCTTGTCATAAACCAGTCTTCAAACACACGTACAGGCTAAACCACATTCTCATATTCTGCCCTGGTTGGCTGTTACCCTGCTCTGGCAAAGACATGGCAGCACAATCTCGCATTTAATGATCTACCAGTGAAGTTCAGTGCAGCTCCAGTTCCTATTGCAAACATCACATGTGACCTTAGGGAACTCATTTACTCCGTCTGAGCTTCACTTCTCTGTTTGTGAGACTGAATACAACATCCCACACTGACACCTGGAGACTACAGTCACTTAAGTGCTGTGTATATTATGAATAGAAACAAGAAACAGGGAATGGGTAGATTTCAGTATGAGTTTGTATGTGGTTTCAGTTAACAGTGAATTGTCCATTGCTCTAAAAACCATGACATATTTTAATAAAATATATTAGAAGTGTGAGTTTTAGGTGAAGTAGGATATGCAGAAATGATCGGCTTGATTTGTTTTTCTTCTTTTATGGTAAAATTAATGATTTTAAGATTCAATGCATCAGTGTCCAATCAAAAACTGTAAGTTTTGAATCTGTGCAAATGACTACAACATCATTTATCTTTCTTGACTACACACAGTGACAGCATTGCTGCACTAAAGGTGAGTGTGCTGAGATGGTCATCAGAGTGATGGTATAACTGAGCTGCAGCAGCACTTGGCTAATGTTTGGAGATGCCTCTAGCAAGGGCTGCCTCAATTTAGGATTTCTTTGCACATTAGGGTTTGGGGTTTTGTCAAGAAATGTACTTGGTCTGCGTTAATTCTCAGGTAAAACTGTGCACTGCTTGTCTGTATGCAGCAGTTAGGTCACAGATGAGGTTACAGGTGACCCAGCTCTCCGTCCGCAGTCCTACTGAAGACATCAGTGCACAGAGGAACTGCTTCTCAGAAGATCAAATGAAATTAAAAGCTTGCCCATATCTAAATGTGGCACTTACCTAAGTCCATAAGCCACTGTGGCCACACTCCTGAAGTTAGCTGATAATAAATACAAACAGGCAGACAGACAAACGGCTTTAACAGAAAACTTCTTCGTAAAACTTTGAAAAGTATCACGCAGGTCTTTGCTGAAAAACTGGGCCAACCTCCTTGTACTCCTCACCAACATGTCTCCCCCCACCCCGCGGAGGGTGAAATGATGTATTAGCTCTGCACTCAGATGTCTCAAATGTGGTGAACTCTGCAGTTACTCAGCCCAAGCTCAAGCCAGAAGTCAGAGCAGGCAGAGAAGGAGACCGAAAATGTGAAACGGGATGAAACTACAACATGGGCAGAAATTGTGCCAAGAATTCTGCCTCTGAAATGTTCTTCGTCCCTACATCTGAGCTAAGGATGGTGAATTTCAAAGGGAAAAGCATGGCTGCCACAAAATCAAATCAGAGTAAACCCCAAAGAAAGGAAATATGAGACCAGCACTGATACATTATAGATATATCTATTTTATTTCTCTGATGGAAAGCTGTATTCCCCGAATGCATAAAGTATTTTTTAACTCTCCTGCAGACAACTTATTCAGATTATACAGAGATCTCATGGGTATATGTATTGTTTTTCTTCTTTATTTTTGATGTTTATATCCTTGTTTTCATCTGTGATATAGGAACTAATGTTCTGAGAAGCCAGATTTCCCACTAAGGGTCTATATATTTACTGGCCATATCGTAAGAAACTAGCATATATTCCCCCAGTCTCATATTTAAGAGTGATTGAGTATGTGTTGTAATTCATTGGTCCATTTTGGTTTTTTCTTCTTTATCTATTTTTATGACATTGTTTTGTTAAAAGAACAAAAGGATACCACACTCTTCCAGCAGTAAATCATCTGTTACTATTTACATATACATAGTATAGCTGCAAATATGTCTTCCTTTCCCTTCTGGGTTTCAGATTTTATCTTCATATAACATCTGTATATTCTGAATTCAAGATACAACAGGACCTTTATTTTCTTAGTCTGCTGTGACCTCTGGGATAGAACCAAGAGCCTTTTTTTCATGAAAGCAAATTCTGATGTTAATTGACCTGGATACAGCAATTGGCCGACTCATATAAATGAAGTAAAAAGACACAGCTTTCAGTCAGGCTCATTTTATGAGTTTACAAAAGAAAAAACTATGGAAAAAAATTACACGTCATCTACTACTAAACCCAGAACTGCACTCAAGCAAATGAGAGCAATTAACAGATTGGATCCCAGGTTTAGGAAATGTCCAGATCCAGATCCACCAGACATGACAGTCTATCTGGAAGCTCTCACCATTGCCCCACAAAAAAACTGACAGATGCTCATCAGAGTCATTACAAAATTTTCTGGCTAATCCCTAACAATTTCAAAACAGATGCTAAAGTCCCTACTTTAACTCACTTGGAATTCAACAACTGAGGACATAATAAAACTGGATCAGGTGGGTATTTTAAATTATAAATCATAAAATGGTATGTCAAAGTGCTGTTTTCCCAGTGATAAGAGAGTAGGAAAATATAATAGTGGATAAATGGGCTGTGTGGGAAAAAGATACAACACATTGTAGCCAGCTCCCCATAGATGTTAAAAATGAAGAGCATTAAATTTAAAGGAGAGGCAGCAGAATATGTATCTTAGAGGATTTAAATGGTGCGGCCCAGAGACCATTCATTAGTGGTTTTGAATTATCCACAGTTCCTTTTGCCAAAGTTTACGACTAAAAAAAAATCAAAATACTTTATGAAACCATTATTGAAAAATTTCAGCTCCTGAAAACTGCTTTTCCAGGGTATTTTTTTTAATTTTTTTATTGGACCATAAATATGTCAATACAATTTCATTAAAAGTCTAATGAAAGACATTACCAGCAACGGTGGGAAATGGGTTCATTTGACAATTTGCCAAATGAGAACTGTCAGTATTCCTCTAGCTTTTCCTGATGCCACTTGAGGCTTTGGACTACTTCCCCAGGGGAAAAAGCAGATAAAATGAATAAAAGTCTTCCCCCCGGCGATGTGAGAAGTCTATGAAACAGCTCTGTGACTGTGTGCTTTCTAGGAACAGGCGTTTGGCACAGCGGAAGGTGCTGACCTCTTCTGAACTAAACCAGGTAGAATTCAGGCCAAAAAAGGGGCTTGGTTTCTGCCTCCTCCCTCGGTGCTGCCCTTCAAGGGAGAAGGACGATAGCGTGTTTCCAAAGGCACAAAAAGCTCCCAGGTAGGGTCCCTGCATCAGCAGAAGAAAGCGGGGTTGGTGAGGGACAGCAGACATGAAGGGCAGGTCTGCTCTGGCAGAGCAGCTCCTGGGGAGGAGAGATGCTCCCCGCCGCGGAGGCAGAGCCCCCGGGAGCTGGGCAGCCGGCGCTGGGTGCTGGCACGGCTCCCTCGGGACTTGCCCGGTTTCTCTTACTCTCTCTCCGAGGACCCGCTGCCAGCCATTAGCAGAGACAGGATACTTGGCACTCTTCATTTCTTACAAGAGCGTGGCTCAGTAAGGCAGACTGTATTTTCTTCTGCCTCTGAATCCAGGAACCATAGGGTGCAGCGAAAAGCAGCGCAGAATTGCTAGACGACATATTTGAAATCATCTCTATTTTCAGGGGTCTTGTTTTGATCAAAATGCTCTTTAATTCTTGACAAACTATCTCCTTTTCTAAATATACTCCTTCTCCCCACTTCTGCTATGTCCCGAGGGGGAACCAGTCTAGGATATTAAAGCACACGGACTGAAGCTACAGTATGGATATACTTTTTACTACCATCAGAAGGAAATGAGAGGAAAAGAGAGGAACACATATTAATTCACAGTTCCCTTAGGAGAAATAGCTCCAGCCCCAGACTCCCCCATATATACTATTGCTTCAAGGGTTGTCTTCATTAAAGAGTATTCCCAGTGTAAGCAAGGAAGTCTATATTTCCTCTGTATTAAAAAAAACACATTTTGGCTTTGGTTTAGGTGAATTCTTCTGCCCACTCCTAACCTAAGGAAAATCAAGCAAGAAAACAGCAACCAACCAACCAAATCATCCTTCTGCCACCTTTTACACTACACATTTTAGACTTTCAAGCACCAAATTTTTGAAACCTGCCACATCATTAAACACTGCAAAAAGCCATGCAGAACAAAAATATTGTATCACTAGAGATACATAGCTCAAGCACAGGCTCATGAAGGAAAATGTTTTTATGGTGTTTCCCGAAAAAATCCATGTAATTCGATAGCCTCTGCAGTGGGGCTGCCTCTTTCCCTGCTGGGACTGAACAAACCTCTTCCAGCAAGGAATTACTTAGTGCTTGGCAGTGGGACTAGCAACAGTCTCTCTCTGTGTCATTATGACTGAGATTGGACACGGCACTCATGTTGACGCATCTTGGGTTTGAACTCCTGCAGACCACAGGCAGGCAGTTTTTGTGTTCGAATTCATTCATGGAAAGCGCAGTTTGGGATGGTTTAGGGTTTTCTTTATGAAAGTTTTCTATTACCACTTACTATAAAATATATAGGAATTGCCTCAGTGCTGGTCAGATTGTTAAAAAATTGACTGTTCTTTCTCCATGACCTTAAAAGTGGACCTATTTTCAAGAGCTTTTCTGGTCACAGGCAGGCTGGATATTAAATAAAATTGGAGAGGCTATCTGAAGTGCCCGCAAAGAGGGAACGTGAGCACTTAGATTGTGGGAATTCTTGAGAGGAGCTTTAGAATTGTTTGAACGTGCTGTCAAAATAAAGATTAGTCAAAAAAATACCACCCTCTGCAGCCTGAAATGTGCCAGTCAATGCATCTCAAGCTTTTGCTTAATCCAAGACAGCCCTCTGAGATCAGTCGTCCTGACTGCTGGCACACCTGCCCCAGGCTGGAGATGCTGGAAGCTGTGTGGTCCCTCAGCTGGAGCCAGTCTGCTGGTGGATCCCCCCAGAGACCCATTTGGTGGCAAGCGCCAGCAGCTGCTTGGAGAAATTGGCATCGCTGCGCATTTGTGCTGGAGGTGGCAGCAAAAGTGACAAGAACATCAGTCTCACTGAGCTGAAATGCCCTGTCCTGGGAGCTTGTCAGTTGGCAGAAATTTCAGAATCAGAAAAATGCTTCTACCCCAAATAAAACTGAGATCAAAACCAGAGAAGGAGGGAAGGGGAGGTTATTTCATATTATGGAAGCTTCTCCTTTAGGCTAGCTCTTCTTGAGGGTGACAAATAATTCCACAGTACCTGTGGTTCAACAACATGCCCTTTGCCTCGGCCCAAAACTGCCACACCATCTTTCAGTTCCACCTTGCTTCCCTCCTCCAAGGACTCAAGAGTTTTCTAATATGTCATAAAATCAGTCTTGGCTCTTCCTAATTAGTTTGGACACAATGCATTTCAATTAAACAAGGCTTACAATAATGTATTTCAAACGCTTCTGATTGAACGCTGCAATGAGTAACAATGGTTGGGAGGAGTGACAGAGATCTACTTGG
The DNA here is from genome assembly GCA_008921705.1 of Burhinus oedicnemus. NCBI lineage: Eukaryota > Metazoa > Chordata > Aves > Charadriiformes > Burhinidae > Burhinus > Burhinus oedicnemus. Next base: position 2,700,619 of record VFFE01007795.1, on the reverse strand, counting down.
GGAATTTCTCCTGCAAAGGGAATAAATAGAAGGCTGTTAGATACTTTAGCACTGCATAATCAGTTTGCACTGTTAGCATCCCCAGACAGTGGTGTGTGTACAGAGGGTGCTCCAGTTGGGATCATTACTCCTCGTCGGCAACAGCTGCAGCAGCGTCTTTCTGACACCAGTTTCCTGCAAGAACCCCAGAGGAGAGAAGAGCAGTAGATTATAAAATTGCTGTGAGCATAAAGTTACTGTCCTCTCCCCAGAGTCTGACCTCCACAAGCAAAAGCTCCCTCCCCAGGCCCTGAAGGCACAGTTAATAAACTTCAAGTCTCTATCCTGCCAGTGAGAGCGCTCTCCTGGAAACGAGGACCTGGATTCTACCCCAGCTCTAAGGACCATCCACAGATTTTACATGAAACAATCGTTGGGTAAAACACGGAAACAGCCTGCAGCCAGAACAACTGGGTGCTGTCAGCAGTGAATCCCCGGCAGTCCTCTCTCCTTCCCACGTATCTCCCTCCTGCCCTGCAGAGTAACAGGGATCTCCCTGCTGCTCCCTCCCTATTTCAGTACCAGCTTCGAGCCTCCTCCCTGGGGCTCTCTCCTGTGCCCTCCCTCAGGAGGTCTCTCCTGCTATCGTACCCCCTTGTGCCGGGCTCCTCCAGGAGCAGAAGGAGGCTCTCACGATGAACATGTGCATCCTGAGTCCGCAGGAAAAGTATCCATATGCTGCAGCACAGCCTGAGTTTTCAGAGCAGAAGCTCTTTCTGCATCAGAGTTGAAGCACAGCTTTGGAGGGTTTTTGAGGTGCAAGATTCCCCACTAACTGGGAAGTGCAGAATGGGTAGGAGCCGGGTCCAAGTCTTTCACCAACATGCAGCAAAACAAAACCTCCGCAAAAATACTCCAGATCTATGATGTCATTTACCTCCATTTGAAAACTGCTCCCACTTCATGACGTTTGAACCATGTCTGTCTTCATAACAGAGACTTCCATCTTCCACATCAATACATTTAATTCGTTAGTGTTCTGGTGTCAGTAAGCACATTGTTTAAAACTGTTACGAAACACGTCAGTAAAACATATGCCCGTTACGTAAACTTATATGAATGCAGTGGAACTAAAAGCTGTGCCACTATGTTAACGCTATTGAAAACACATATCTATATGTATAGATGTGTGTGTGTGAGTAGCTATATTGGTACAGTAAGTGTATGTGTGAAATCCAGCTCACTGCTGTCAGTAGCAAAACTCCCTGTGGATCCAAAATTATATAGAACTTCATCTTATATATAATAAACAGATTTACAGGTATTCTAGGTGAGGCTTTCAAGACCAGCAGGAGGATTTGGCATCCAAATTCTATATGCAACTTCAAAAGTCTTTGCTTTGCTTTGAAAATTTGTGTCTGTGTAGTCAACTGCATTAATCAGTTGTCATATACAACTGCAGGTTGCTACCAAATTATTGTTTATTAGCTGCAAATAACTGCATGTGCACATTTGTATGAACTTTATTTATGAACATGGTTTCTCAGGAAGCACACCTGTGGGTGCAAATGTACACATCCCATCCTGACAATTCGGTCCTTATCTTGCACCTGTTATTTACTCCCTAAAAAAACCCAACCAACCAAACAAAAAAGAATTAAAAAGCTTTTCCCCAGACTTCCCCTGGAGCAATATCCAAAATATACTGTTGGTTTTATCCCTGATGAAATCTTGAAATAAAACAAGCAAACCCCTCAGATGAACTCCCCAGGCCCGAGTGGATTTCGTTAAATTTGCCACAGTCCTTTGTGGAGCTGCTGTTCCAGGGAAAGCAGCAGGTCTTGATCTTGGGCTCTAACAGATGGCCCCAACAATATGACAGTAATAGCATCTGACATGTGTTGTTTCAATGATCTCTCTAACTCTCGGAGAAGTATGCAAGCGTTACATACCGTGTGCTGCTTCAGATTGTTATTTTTGGCATGCTTCTGCTGGCATATGTTATGATGAACCACTCACAACATCTTACATTTCCATCATAAAATAAAGGGGAAATAAGAGAGTAGGTCCATAAGCCTATCAGTTAACCTTGTTCCCAAGGTAACATTCCCTTCGCCTATGGGTCAGCTCCACAGAAACCAAAACCCAAACAGCATTTTGAGGGATTAGCTGTATTGCAGGAAGCAGAGTCCTGGGGATGGTAGAGAGACAAGTTGATGGAAATATTTACAGCCTGGCTCTCAGAGTGTTTCACAGTGACACATAATCAGAGTTTTCTACAATATGCATTAAACGGTGGCAATCGACAATCTGAATGGCACCTAGTGATTAGGGAGCTGTGAGGAGGGGAATCAGATGGGACTGAGTGCCCCATCAAGGTGGAGTTTTCTTACTAATTGCAGGGGTAATGAACACGTCCTCTTTCAAGCCCAGAGGATTTTCTTAAGGAACTTGTGATTTTACTCACTGCCAGGTTTAACAAAATAGGATTTCAGGCAGTGAAATGCTTTCAACTGCAAGCAGCAAAATCTAGCTAAAGCAGAAACATCAATGATTTTCACTGAGTGCAAGTCATTGAAATGTCTTAGCATCATAAACTACTCTTGATTGCTTTTTTCACAAACGAGCTGCTGCCAAATAGAGGACAGACGGCAACAGGGAAACCCATCTCAGCTGCTTTCCTCCTCAATTTGCAGTTACACCCCCTACCATTTTTCCCCTTAAAAGCTTATCCAGCTCCTCATAAAATTATTTATTGTTATTGCTATGTGGGTTGTTTATTCAGTGGATGAAGGACAGGCTCCGGCAGCCCTCCCTCCCCTATCCCTCCAGGCCCTTACCTCCCCTTGACTTCAGCCGATGCCGCCTTTTCCTCTGGCTTGGCTCAGCTCCTGTAGCCCCATCTCCCCCTCACAGCCCTGTGCCTTTTTAACCATGTCTTCTCCAAAGCTGCAAGGACTCCTTTTAGTGCATCTGAAGGGGCTCTGAAGCAGAGAGGTATGGAAAAGTTACAGCACAGACAGAGGTGAAAAAAAATCATTGGGTTTGGTTGTTAAGTTTAAAAGAAGAAAGCCAAACATTTTGCAGCATAGCCTTGAATTTTCCTCTACATGAAGAGGAACATTACGTGCATTTGTTACAACGGTACCGAAGCTGGAGCATGCAAAGCTACAGCATTCGCACCAGATGCATTAGAGAAGAGACATTTCAGGAGTCATAGCCCCCAAAAGCAGCCACTTCTCTCATTCTGGCTACAGACCATGAGAGGGGCTTAGAAAAAATGGAAGCTAAAAATAGAGAGTCCCCTCCAAGTGACATGGAGAAGAGCGTCTGACTGTAGTGTATTGAAAATCCACTGGGAAAAGGCAAGGGGAAAAGCAGGGAAGAGCGGGGAAGGGGAGCTCTTCTGCGAAAGCATCTGAGCAGGGAAGGAGCTACCGTGATGGAGATGAGGCCAAATGCAGTCCGGTGCTCTTTGGATACAGGACAGACAGAAGAAGACTCGAGCCTCCATGGAGCCTCTGGGGTGTCAGTGCCAATGCCGACATCTCCAGTTAACAGCGCTCAGGGTATTTACACATACTTACTCACACCGGTCTCCATGATGGCTCAGATTACTACTGCAGAAGGAGTGGGACAAGGCAGAAGGACAAGAGGCAACCAGCCTGCTTGGCAGGAGGGACAATTTCAGCTGGCCTTGGGGAAAGATTTCCACCTTTGGCAGCAGGGCAACACATGAAGGGGCTGCCCTCGGGGGAGGTTGCGATGGGTGAGCCGGCCAGAGCTCCAGCTCCCGTTTGCTCTGCAGTCACCAGAGGGGCTCAGTCCATCATCCACATGCAGCAGATGGCTGATGCCTTCTTCTTCCTTTCTGTATCATCGCTCTTCTTTCCTGTGCTTTTCCCTCCCTGCATGTCCCAGCATGCCCCTTCCAAACCTTCAGATAAAACACTCAGCAATAAAGCAAGTGGCACTGACATTGAGTGAAACCAAGGAGTGTGAAGCTGGCACTTCACTGAGATGAATGGGGTGGGAAGGTTCACGCTTTTCTGTTAAGGCTGTCTGCAGACTCAGACAGACAACATTATGTTAATTAGACTGTGGGAAGATTTTCTTGGCAAACAAAACGGTTAGAAATTCACTTGTTTTAACAGAAGCTTAGATCTGGTGCTCTATGACGCAGTCATGCCAGTCTTGTTAACTCATCAAATAGCGGAGTCTTGGATACCAGGAAGTTATTTTACATGCAATTACAGAGAAAAACTGTAATTTCTCCCTAAAGAAAAGGAACTTTTCCAGACAGCTCCAATCCATGCTCTTGTCTTTACAGTTCAGTACTCATTTAAGAGCAGTTCTAGTCTGAGGATTATCTTTGCAGAAAATAGAATGGTCAGACTCCATATTTACAGTTTCTCCAGACATTTCCAGATCAACCCAATTTGTTAAAAGTAGAAAGAACATTTTTTCTTTTTCCCAGACTACTTGTCCTCCAAATTCAGCCTGGAACCTAAAACTCAAAAAAGGCTGTTGTAGCTTTGGTTTTCCACTACCTCAGGAATGATCAGTAATAAGGACCTAAAATGTAATCAGGAGTTTTAACCATCTTAGTCATTGCTGTGGTGCTGCCAGGGTATGCAGGAAGACTAGAGCCAGCCTGCAGGTCCTTTCTGCATGGTTGCAAGGGCGCACGTGTGGTCCCGCTGTTGCTGCGCCTGCCTGCTGCCACCGGGCTGTTAGTACACGTGGTGCCTGGCGCAGGTAGCGCCGTGGAGCCGGCCGGATTGACAACCACGCTCTTTTTCCCTGACCCTCAAAATAAAGGCTTACCCCTTCCACCTTCAGTGCTGGCTGGTCACAAGGTAGGCTCACTCAGCTGCCAAACTGCCAATATCTCCATGAAACAACACAGAATTCACTTTTTTTTCTTTTATCAGGGTGAGATAGTTTTCATGCTAATTGAAATTCTCACTGTACCTCTGGGAGGAATACTCACTCTAAGTGGTGGTAGCTAAGCTAAAGGAAAAGAAGTAAAACCCAAGTAACTATGTCCTAACACCAGGCTTCATCTTGCCCCCTCCAGTTCTTGATGCACAGAGCCAGAGTTCTTGGCAGAGAAGGACTATGTATTGGTGGCTGGGATGTCCAGCCCAGACGAGAGGTCCTGGGCTCTTCTTTCGGGCAGAAGGCCTCTTACGCCTTTGGTCAGTTCTGCTTCCAGCTGGCTACTGTATTTTGGAGGAGGAGGGAGGGGACTTTCCCTGTCTGAATTTTAACAGGGAAAGATCACACAGTCCTAATTTTGTGACATTAGTCCTCCTGGTTCCAATCAACTTGTTCATGACTTTCAGGAGACTTGCTCAGGGAAATGTCTGATTGGAAATCACAGTCGGACTCAGGCAGTTGCCTTGTCCTGACAATGGCACTTCTAGGTCTCTCCAGAGATTTAGGCACCAGGAAATGCCACAGTCAAGCCTTGTAGCACTTAAGGAATTCGAATACCTCTAGGGTGTAAGCGGGAAAGGAGCTGGCATTTTCCATGCTTTTCGACTTAGGTGTCTACACTTTGCCTAAACTACACATTCACACCCTCTATTTTGGCACTGATGCCTAAAGTCCGGAAAAGACCTGTTGAAGACAGAGATATTTTCCTACCAACTGGCTACCACTTTAATTAACTCCTACACAAACAGAAAACTGATGGCCTGATGTCATGCCTGATGTCAATGCTGGTGACATTAAGGTTGACAGCAAGTGCGTCTCCATTTTGTAATGAGACTGCTACTTTATTCAGTGCCTGGTGAAACCTAGAGAACAGGCAAGATTAGGCTAGTGAAAGATGAAAACGTTACTGAGAGAAGCAATCAAGGAACATTATACACAGCCTTTGGATAGAAGGAGAATTACTTTGGTTTGCAACCGAAAGGCCTGGTTAGATGCCCAGCCAGCACCTGACAATCATGTAGCAGCATTAGCTGGCATGGGGTCTCTCAACTCCAGCTGGTCAGGAGGTTGCAAAACTACTGTCCATTACATTTATTATCTCCTGATTATTCTATTTACAACATGCTCTCCCCAGGGAGTCCCCTGGAGCCCCCAGACAAGCTGCTGCAGAATCACCAAATGCAGCAGTTGTACTGTGGAGGCTCCTACTGTAAGCACACGCCCTGGGCACTCAAGAATCTGCACTGGCAAGCTGTTAGTTTTCACCTATAATTACCAAAATGGTTTGGGATCTGTCTGTCTGCGAGACACTTCTCTCCCCAGGTGATCAGACCGTCACAGTGGCACTCAGCGGATGCGCTCAAGCTGTCACCTTGCCAATTTAAGAAAGAGCAGGACCCGCTTTCAATGATTTTGCTGAAGAGGGCTTCCAGCTTTGAGACATTTTCCCTTAGCTTGAACAGAAAGGTAAAATTCCCAGGAATCTCTCGACTTTCACAAATACCCCATAAAATCTAACAAAGTTTTTGCAGTGATGGTAGTAGTGGTAAAGAGGGGTGTGCAATCAGTATTTGTGAGTTGGACAGATTATTGTTTATCTACATTTCACTACTCGGCACGTAGTCTGTAAATAAAAAGGACACCACTGGATTATACATCCAAATCGGCAAGAATGAAGGACTGTATCATTCTGGAAAACTTTAAGGGGAGTGGGGGAGGAAGGGAACACAGGTCACTGACAGAAATAAATAAAATTAACGGTAAGATTTGCACTGGAAAAGACATTTTACATTTCAGAGTGGGACACGAGAGCCCTCCGTGTCTTCATTAACAAAAGAACTCACGACCTACTATTTCCAAACAGTCCGCCCACAGCGTTCAGCTCGAACACCCAAACTATCAACACTGTGAGAACAAAAAATGTAGCTTGAGCTTAACTTGGTTCATTTTTTTCCTTTGTAAAGCACCACACATCTTAGCCTGATACTTGTTTTGCCTACAATGCTCTACCTGATTTACATTCACATGCCAATATACTTGCTATCAAATTTGCTCACACCATTTCCTTGTAGACCACAAGAGCCGAGCACAGAAAGTTAATGTTGGTAGTTTAATGCCTTGAGAGGGAGAATTAAAAGCTGTTCTCCTGGCATCAAATTAACCCCAGCTTGTTTGAATATAAAGTATATAGCAAGGGGTGAGTCCCTTGATCCTTATCAGACGGGTGAAATATGCCCACATGTACAGAGGTTGAGATTAGTATGGATTTACATAAAACAATACAGATCTGTGCGGAAGAGTGGGCTGTATGAGGGAATACAAGCACACACACACTGCCCACGGGCAACCACTGTTCAGTAGGAATGGTCACATTTGTTCCATGTGATGGATGAACAGCAGATTAACTGACTGTGTTTTGATGCTTATTTTGGAACAGATCCTTGAAATTAGCCAAATTCTAGGTAATGGGGTCAAAGAGATTAAGGATATGAACTTACTGACTCCAGATAATAATTTTTTCAGTTTTTACCCAGTCCATAAAGCCATATCCTTGGTGTATGTCCTGCTTCACCACCTCCAGAAGTTCAGGAGAATGAGGTCCCATCTGTGGCTCTCTGGAATCTCCCCTAACCCAAGAGATTTCCAACACCCTCAGAGCAGAGCAAAGTGACCCGGCCTTTGGACTTTGGGCTTTGACACCCAAAGTGCTAAGAAAACTCTTCTGATCTTAGTCCACAGTGGGAAGATCTTCACCAGATTTCTTTGCTGAGCTGTAGGGACTGTTAGACTCTTAACTCAAAGCTGTAGCTCACTCTCAGGAATAAGCCAGCACCAGGCTTACAAAGTCAATGACCTACAAGTTGCTACCTTCTTTTGTAAAATTGCGTTCCTCCACGCAAAAGTTTGTTTTAATTCACATATACTCTATTTTGATTTAGCCCACCTATGGGAGATCAGAAGAGACCTTACTCTGTCAGGAACAGAGCCTACTGGTTAATAATCAGTGATTAAAGTCTCAAGCAAAAGCATGAAAGATGGCCATAGAAGAAAACATTAAGCAGACAGCACTGTGGATCCTACCTCAAAAATAAGATGCAATCTGCCACATTATCCACATTTGGCTTAGAACGAGATGGTGGAGCTTCTGATGGCACCATTATTACAATGTATTAGCAGCAGGTCTAGTCTGACCTCCAGCCCAGAGCAGGATCAGCCACAGCAAGTTGCTCAAGGCTGGATCCTGCCAGGTTTTGAGTGCCTCTAAGGACACAGATTCCACAACCTCTCAGGACAACCCGTGTAAGTGTTTGACCACCCTCACAGTAAAAATTTTTTTCTTCGGTTCAAGTTCCATATCCTGTACAGCAGCTTGTGCCCATTCTTGTCACTGGGCACCCCTGAGAGGAGTCTGCTCCTTCTTCTTCATCCTCATCTCCCAACAGGCATGCATACCTATCAATAAACTCCCCCAGAGCCTTCTCTTCTTGAGCTCTCCCAGCCTCTCCTCAACCAAACAGGTACTCCAGCCCATCACTGCGTACTGATCCCACCGCAGTCTCACCACTCTGAACAAGCACAAGATCATTTGGCAATGGCAGTGTCTCTGTTTCTGTTACACTCACCCCATGTCCCGCTTTGCCCTGCTGTGTGCAGCACCGGCAGCACCGGCCAGTCCAGCCCTCAGTGCCCTGCTGTGCCCCTACCCCATGTGGGACCTCCCTACTCTCCGAGATGGGATTCCTTCCTCCTTCTCCCTCTGGGACCACATGGCTGCCAGCCAGCAAAGCAGGGATGTTGCCTCGACAGGGTCGGTGAGTGCTGGGAGACACCCTATACTGGACTATGAGGGTGTCCACAAGAGAGGGAGGAGAGAAGGAAGTCCTGGTGCCACTCTGTGCTGTGGCACCTACCATGGGTGTAAAACCCAGCCACTCCTTCTCCCTCCTGCCTGACCAGACCAGACCAGATGGGGAGCAGGAACTAAAACGCCACCCATCCTTTGCATGGGCATGGCTGTATTTGATGGTTTCACAATACCAAAATACAGCCCGTGGCTCTGCCTCCTCTCGCTCCCGCGCACGCTTCAGCCCTGAGATGTCACTCAGGCAAATACTCTCCTGGCCTTGCCCCGAGCTGGTGACTGATCTCCAGGGGCTCCCACCGGGAGAGCCCCCTGCACGCAGCCCTAGGGTTAATTACCCACCTTTAACATAGCAGCTGTAATTTTTTCAGGATTATATAAACCATGCCTGTCTCCTTATCTATTGAAGTTCCAATCTAGCTCCTCATCACCATACTTTCTGGGCTGTAATTATAATATTATTAATGGTTATCCATCCTCTGTGAAGTAAAGTAATCTTGACTACACCAGTTAATCAATACTCGGACAAATGAACTGAGCTTTTCCCTGGGCTAGGACAAGTAATTGTAATTATGAGATGTGATCAGCTGGTGAAGTACAGTTACTAACACATGCTTCTGGCAGAGAAGTGAAGTTTTAAATAACTATCAAAAGGCTCTGGTTTCACAGAGACAGTATTTCTTTAAGTCTAGTTAAGCACTTGTCAGAAGCCATTAGCTTTAGCTAATCAGTTATCATCCTTCTGAGGAATGACAAGCGAGAGTCTAGTGGACTGACTATTGAGATCCCTTGCTGGCACCATTGTCCATCTGTCCATGCGAGCACTGAGCAGAAGGCATCGCATTCGCAGCAAGGTCACAGGGCATCAAAGGGAAAAGCATCAGAAGGCAGAGTGGATACGGACCAAAGAAAACAGTAATTTACTGCAAGTCTTGAACACTTTGAGGCATCTGGTAGTCAATATGGGTTAGTTACGTTATGTTTCCTCTGCTTTCTGCATGAGAACCGCACGTGCAACTTCGCAGAACCCTGGGCAGCAATTACAGCATAGGAGACCACGGAAAAATCTGCTCAGAAAATAATCTGGCCTCTTTTTAATTTACGTATACATACATACACTCACTGAAAAACAGAAGTTCAACTGTATTGCCTAACTGAGGAGCCACACACAAGGTTAATTAGGGCAAATGGTAATTTAAACACAGAAGGGAAGGAGGGCAATAAAATATCAGTTTGCTTGTTTGCTTTACTCTTCTAAAAAGACTAGAACAGATTAGGGGTTGGCTTGGGTTTTACAGATCCCAGTACTGGGAAATGTCCAACAGTGAAGGACAGCGCAGGCTGCAAGCACTTAGGCAAATGTGTGAAAGAAGATGTACTGTCATCTTACCACAAAACATATTTCAGGAATCTGCAAGAAATAAAGGTCCTTTATGCAGTAGCAAAGATGAAGCCATCTTCTGAAAGGGAAGCATGAGTCACCTTTCACCATGCTGTAGCGCTCCAGGCAACTGAAAATAAGGTTGCAAGAGGGAATCACAGAGAACAAATGCTGTCTAGAACAACTTTTAGGGTGAGAGTGCCAGGGAGGCTGGAAGTGAAGCAGCCACCCTCTTGAACTTGGTGATGCTGGACAGGAAAGGTTTGCACTACTTGCTTACCAACAGAGAGAAAACATTTTTTTTTTTCCAGTTTGTGGTTTCTTTCCCTTATGCTACGCCCAGTAGAAAGCAGAAACTCAGGAATCTAAGGGAATCCAGAGAAATCTGCTGTAGCTCCTTAGTCACAGCAATGACTTTGTTCAAATTCTGCCCAGACTTACTTTAAGACAGCCCTGAGGCCACCATGATCTATACTTCTTAGCTCAAAGCTACTTAACTGCCAAGGACCAGCACAGCACAGTAACTCTGCGGGCAGATGCCTCCTGCTCCTCCAGATATGTGATTTATTCCAGAGCTAAACAAAATGGCAGATTTCCCTTAAATTCAGACCGCTGCCAAGGTTTGCCTGGAACTTGCTAAGGTCAGAAAGATACAGGGTGAGAGCCACCCAACAGAATGGAGGCACCTACTGCTACCTTTGCAGTAACCACCCAAGGGTAACTTTACAGAGAAAAGCACTCATAGGTGACATTCCATTTCATCCTGAAGTAAATATCTCATCAGACAAAGTTGCCCCTGTTGCCCCATATTCAATCCTGCAATTAAAGGGAATGCTGCACTTACTCTGTTTTACAGGGAGTGGATTAATTGTACCACTGCAAATTCCGGCCGTGAAGCCAGGACTGCTGGCTGGCCCAGCAAACCCAGGCCCAGTGTACTGCTTCCAGAAAGGGCAGCACTAAAACCACGCAGAGACTCAGCAGGCATTTAACAGGGCATCTCTTCCCAGTGTCATTGGGGGAGGTAGCCCTGGAACTAAGAATTCTCCTCCTGTGCATGAACAGAGGTACTGATAGCTTAGGATTTATAAGAAACTAACAAAAAAGGGTGGTTTTTTTCCTTAATATGATAAGATTAGGTAACTCCAACTCTTCTGCTATTGATAATCTTAAATCTGTCTCCCTACCAAAGTCATGTAGGCTGTTTTTTCTAACCTTCTGTCCCTTTTCCATTGTATCTATAGGAAAAGGGCAGATACTTTTCCATTGTATCTATAGGAAAAAGGCAGAGTTCCCCCTTGGGTCTCCAGGAACAACGTGCAAAATGGGTGCTATGAAATTCATGCTCTTCAGTTGCTCTGAAGACACTGACGGGTGCCATTCCCAACAAGGCAGGTCCCCTCCACTGCCCACCCTACCTCCCCAGCAAGATCCTAGATTTCAGCACCCACCTTGTCAGCTGCTGCTGCCATCAATTTAAGTGGTTCTCACACTAAAAGCGTTTTTAGCATCAACTTTATGCTCATTGTTTATGGCAAGCATAAGGGGTAGACTCATACGCTCCCATGAAGTGACAGTCTCATCACCATTTAGCAGAAGGGGCTGCAACAAGTAATTGTTGCTACTGACTTCTAATTTTTTTATATTTTAGCTGTGTAGTTTGAAATAAGACTCCTAAATCCTCAACTGTGCAGGCTGTTACTCTTATTAATAGCTTTCATAGCCATCTTTATAGCCATCGCCTTCTTCCACCCAACCTGTTGACTCTCACCGGATTTCAAAAGCTCTACTGAATTTATACTTTGGCATAGGGATTACCCTTTTACAACGTATTTGTCTAGAATCTCCTTCCAAATAGCCCTGATAAGCACTAATGTATCATAAATAGTCAATATTAACAAGTGACTAATTACACTCTTCTGGAAGGCTATTCCTAGATTTTCCCTCATTCAAAGGACTCTGATCCCACGAGCAAGAGATGTATGCAGTTGGGGCTGGCTTACAAACATTTCCAGATTAAAAATTGAAACTCCTTACAGTCCAAGTGATTTTTATTCTCAATAAAAGTGGGGTTAAAGGCAGAAAACTGTCATCCTGTCTTGTAAAGCAGCTTAGCACATTTACCAAATGCCTCTGGGAGAAGCATCCCTTTTTCACCAGAGCTTTACGGGGCCAATTCAGCTGTAACAGTTCTGGCTATTTTACTATCGACAATTTGACAAGTGGACTAAAACAGGAAACATTTTGTGATTTCCTTTCACAAACCTGGATGGGGAAAACATGAAATAGAAATTGAAAACCAAGTTCCATTGGGATTTTTCTTTTGGACCTACTTTCCCGGGGAATTTAACCTCAATTTTAGAGGACTGTTCCAATAGACCACTGGAAAGATGACACTTGCTTCATTTCCCTTTCCTCCAGCCTTAAACAACCAGGATTTACACAGTTATTTTTATTCTTTTCAGACATCACAGCCTTGCCTGTTTATAAAATGTAAGAGGTAGACAGATAATTGTACTATTTCATGAGTAAACAGGGAGCTGAATATGAAACTGAGCTCAGAATTGGAAACCTTGTCAGAGTGTTGGTGAATCATTGTATGAAACAAATTGTTCACTTTCTGTTCAGTCCATTAGCTACAAGGATGGCAAGAATTACTCTCACAACGCATAATGCTGCAATTTCCTATATTCACTTAGCACTTCCCCTTTCCCTTCTGCAAATCAGAGGCATTACATTTGAGATTTAATTCGGTCCCTCTAACCACGTTTTCATTCCCGACTCTGACAAACCAAGCTGTCGCTCAGTGAAAACGCAACAGCTTTTACATAGCATGCATGAATACAGTGCTCTTCCTCTCCTTTGCAAATAAAGTAATGGCAGGAAAACACGGAGAATTACATAGAGGGCCCTGTGCCTATCCAGCTGCAAACAGCCACCCTTTTGATTGTCTTGAGATTTTTGAGAGATGGCGTATCAAAACCGAATTCACACGAACCCCATGTCGTTTGTATGCCAGGTTGTGTGCTGACATTGTGATGAAAAAACGAATACTTGCCTAGAGGTGCCACATGGTTGCCCATGCCCTTTCCTTGTATTTGTAAGTCTGGGGGAGCTGCTGACATTTTTAATAGTCCCCAAGTGTTAGGCTTCCTAAGCAAGCTATTTAAAGCAATTCCGCCTCTGAAATGGGGCAAGGAAGATTGTCTTGGTACAACTGAGAGCCCTGACTACCCTGGAAGGCTTCACTCCAGCAGCGAGGCTGGGCTTCCCATCCCCCACACGTGCTACCACCCTGTATTCATCCTCAGACCTGCGCTAGGCTGCACACCTCAGCAAGGCAATGTCCATGCAGAAAGAAAGGATTTGAAAGCAGAGCCTAAAAAATAAAATTCTGGGTGCTTTTCAACCTCTTTTTACTACCTTTTCTGCCCATATGACAGCCTACGTTAATTGATCCCACTACACAGACACCCACAGGCTGAGGAGTTGCTTTGTAAGAGCAAGTCACAGAAGGCAAACAGTGGTCATCTGAGGCCACAGGAGAGCTAGGAGTGGGAGCTCTTCTCTAGGACTCGGGTGGCTTTGTAACTTCTGCCCCGGTCAATTAGCATGGGCCAAGAGTCTTCCCTTGGATGCATGAACTGTGCTGACAAGCACTGGGAGGAAGCAATGAGATCTCAGAAAAGATCAGACCTTGTTGCCTCTGCACCTTCTGCACACTGCATTTTTACTCTGGAGATAACATTGCAAAAGAGGCTTTTAAAAAATGCCTGCAAATGAGATTAGGAACAGGACTTGTGTGCCTGACTTGCAGCTCTAGCTCCTGCTCCAGCAGACACAGATCTATCTCAGAAAACAGTGGCTGGATTGAGACCTGAAGGTAAAATGTAGCCTTTCAGTCCAGCAACTATGAAATCTGTTTTGAGATACTTCTAATTGAACTGACTGGCACTAGCACTAAAATACCTCTTGGAACATGTGCTGGTTTTGCAGGAGTTGAAATTTTGACTCCCCCGGCTCCCATCTGATGTGAGACACTTGCTTTTTCATAACTTTACCTGCAAGTGATCTATCAGGAATAATCATTAAAAGGGCATTCAACCAAATTGATCCTCCAGACAAATTCTCCTAGAGTGGCAAATCCACTGTGTGCATAAGCTTAAACTCATTTACCATTAACTGGCCTTATTCACATCTCTGAGGTTAGCAATTCACTACAAGGCGGGATGGTGAGGGAGGGTAGCATTTTAGGTGCACCCATCAGTTGTCGAGCCCTGGGAAACGACAGCATCACATCTTCAGCATTACTCTACTTCCATGTCAAGTAGCAAGACTGGGTAGGGAGTTTTGTGGCAACAAGAAAAGCTCGAGGCAGAACGTGTTAAGAACATCAACCATTCCATAATTAGCACATCTCTTTATAATCCTTACGGAAAAATAAAATAGTAACACATTTCAACAGGGGTTTTTGCAAAAGAAAGAGAAAACAAAGCTGATTTAATAGGAAATAAAAGTTATTTTATTTGTGCTGTGCAAGTCTCAAATCGCCCACTTTGTCTCCTGTGGGGAAGCAGATCTGTTTGGCTCTGGTGTGCTTTATTGCAGCTCTGTTATGAGAATTGTATTCACGCTGGAGCTCAAGCAGAAGCCAGTGATGTAGGCGTATTTGGGTTGTGTTTGAGGTCATGTGCCAGTTTAACAGGGACTGAAATCTACCTCCTGCTGCTTTGCAAACTCTTTTCCTCCAAAGGTAGAGTGTGGCAACAGCAGCTTCTTCTCCATTGTTTTTCCTGTACATTTGAAATTTCTGACTATATTAAAAAAATGTCCACCGGAATATCCATCACCCACTTGCATTTTAAAGTACGTGACTATGTAACCCATTTCACACTTATTCCACCTGAATAGTCCACAAGAAGATGCCAGCACTTATTTTTAGTCTTAACATCTTAGCTGTTGGCAAAGAAATATGAATTCTTACTCTAAGATGCTAGAGGGCCTTTTTAAACTAAATGTAGTTGTTGCAAAATGTTTTGTATAGACATCACGGAATTCTGATTGTTTTGTGTTTACTTACTTTTTTTTCTAGGATCAGACACAAAATGAAACAATAGAGGTTTCATTGGAGTATTTCAACTGAGGAGGACCTTATAGCAGCCTTCCAGTATCTGGAAGGGACCTACAAGAAAGCTGGAGAGGGACTTTTTACAAGGGCATGTAGTGATAGGACGAGGGGTAATGGCTTCAAACTAGAAGAGGGGAGATTTAGATTAGATCTCACGAAGAAATTCTTTACTGCGAGAGCAGTGAGGCACTGGAACAGGTTGCCCAGGGAAGCTGTGGAGGCCCCATCCCTGGAAGTGTTCAAGACCAGGCTGGATGAGGCTTTAGGCAATCTGGTCTAGTAGGAGGTGTCCTTGCCCATGGCAGGGGGGTTGGAAGTAGATGATCTTTAAGGTCCCTTCCAACATAGACCATTCTACGATTCTATGATTATTTAACTTCCAAGCTCAATTAAGTTACAGGAAATTGCCAATAAGGATGTCAAGGACATCTCTACAGCCTTCACTATGTCAACTAGAGGAACTCATTACTAATAAATATTTGCTAGTATAACCAGATTCTTAGCTCCATGTCTCAAATGTACTTCGAAGCCCGGAAGAGGAACCTGTCACTGTCGTCCTATTCTTCACTGAGAAGGCAAGAATTTGCCTGTGAAACATCTCCAGAGTTGGAGTGATTGACACCACAGAGCATAGCCATTATAAAACAACACCAGAATTACTCCCTTTGCAAATTATTTGGAAATATGATAATGGTTCCTACTGAGATAGAAGAGAAACTGCCATATTTCTAAAAAGACACAGACCATCCTGCTGAAACAAGACGAGAAGTTTGCAGGTTGGGGTGGACAGCTGATTTCCTGAATGGAAGAGCATTGCATTGATCCTTACCTGGCCCTTAATGCGACACCGGGCTAAGCAGGAGGTGTGGTCCCCAAATTCCCTGGCCAGCTATGTCAGGGATCTGAACCAAAGCTCCCCTCTGGCCTACACAAGGGGGTTTCTTTCCCTTGGAAACCGGGGAGGTTAGAGAGAACGGGCTGCTCTGTCCCCAGATTTCACCAAGACACAAGGCTGATGGAGCAATCAGGCTCAGGAGCTTGGAAGAGCTCCAGGTTCTCCAGACTGTTCAAGGGAGCACAGTCTTCCTGACAGCCAAAACACAGGCACAGATAGGATGAAATACACATTTCTACTCTGCTTATAAAGTTGAGCAGCTTTAAACCTTGTTTACAAAAAGGACAAACGCTGGTTGCTCACTATCAGTCTTCTGCCTCTGGGTAGCTGTAACTAGCAGGTAACTCACGCAGAGCTCTCTTGAACAGCCTATAAACTTGAAATAGAGCATCATAGTCAGCATTTAAGGCTACATTCCGACTATGGATCCTATTCATTCTCTAAGGGAAGACGGAAAGATCCATTCTTTAGGGCTTGTCAAAGACTGAAGGAGGAGGCAGAGGTTTAGGTGATGTACAAATGCTCCGCAGTGGTGGCTGTTGACCATTACTGCTTTTGTGAGCTGGCTGGAGCTCTTTCATGAGCAGGCTGGAGCCTTTTCCAGGCAGTCACTACAAGGGACTTCAAGACGTCCTATAGCCTCTCCCCTGGTCTCCACATGGGATCGACTGTGCTAACATCATTCCTGAGAGATAGCAGCCTAACCTGTTCTCTTAAAAAATGATGGAGGCTCTGCTCTCTCCCTAGGCAATCTGTCCCCCATGTTTCTCTGTTACATAACTTAATGCTCCTTTCCTGCAATTTAAGTCCATTAGTTATTGAGGTTGGAGAACAGTTTGTCCGTTCTGTTTTGCAGCTATTTCTATGTGTTTGAAAAAGGTTATCACGTCTCCCCTCAGTCTCCTTTGCTCCAAACCAAGCAATCCCAGCTTCCCAGTTCATCACACAGACGCCAGGCTGCTGCTGGCTGGTGATAGCTTCCAGTAACTGCTGACTGGGCTGGATT
Source organism: Burhinus oedicnemus (assembly GCA_008921705.1). Classification (NCBI taxonomy): domain Eukaryota; kingdom Metazoa; phylum Chordata; class Aves; order Charadriiformes; family Burhinidae; genus Burhinus; species Burhinus oedicnemus. The sequence goes on along the minus strand of VFFE01007795.1, from coordinate 2,683,427 downwards.
TGTACCAGCAGCCTGTAGGTGAAAGCCTTCAGCAGCTTTAGCTCCCTGAGCCAGGCTGTCCTTTCAAAGATGTGAAACTTTCTTCTGTAATCCATTACAGCGCATTGGTAAACATACATTACAGTACAGTAAATTTCTGGAATTTTCCCCATCACATTAGGGTATCATAACAAGAAGAGAGGAAAAGACTCCTTATTTCATGAAAGTGTATTGAAGGGCTAAACTTAAAACAGGCTTCTGAACAGGTCTCAAAGAGAAGCCAGGGAGAATGAAATATATTGTGTTAACACCTTCCCCACTCCATCCTCTCTACCGAACAAATGAAATGAAATGCATGAACCATGTCTTGGTTTGCAAATGAAACTTGGTATTTGTATTTGCTGCAATGTCTCAGAGTGTTGTTTTTCATTTTAGACTTTGCATGGTAGTAAACACCGCAATGCTTTACATTCATTAAGCTCGGGCCCATTTACTCCGTGCAGGCAAAGCAAGTGCATATATCTCAGACCCATAAAGCATCAGTTCAGAATTACACAGGAAATAAATGAGCCTAAGCCAGAAGTCCAATTTCCAGAGTCCAGCTCACTAAAGCTAAACAACCACCTTAGATAAATATGGCCTATTTTAAATGAAACGTTAGTGTAATTTGATAACTGTCAATAATTCCCTCATTATGTTGAAATGAGCTTGTCATCCAAGGAGATTGCTGCATGGCTGATCTTAATTTGCTAATAAAAACTGCACAGAAGAATTTCAGCTAAGCTGGAACTATTCGATTCATAAAAGTGCAATAGTGCACTTTTTAAAGCATTCCTTCCCAGTCCTGGCTCCTCACTGGCTGAAGCCTAAAGCCAGTTTGCTCTGCAGCCTGTAAGAAGGCAGCTTTGCTATGTAAGAACAATGAGCAATTGTCTCTCTAAATCACTATTATTCCTTAGCCTATTATATTTAATTTATTTTTAATCATGTTGTATAATAGAAATAAAATCATTGGATTAAGCATATATCTAGCAGCAGGAGCCCATTATCCTTTGACAATGTTCTGTTTCATTGACATTATATCTTTGTTGTAGACAGTTTCCTTGCCATCATTAGTCCTAAAATGACTATTGGATTTCAAGGGTTTCTCCCTAATCCATAATAAGATTTACTCGCTAACAGCACAAAACAAAACAAAGATATGCTTCTATTGTTTTGCTACCGTGGAATTCTTATTGTAAGCTATTCAGAAAAGTCAAGAATAAATCCAGATATTATAAGTATTTAAAGTTTTCCTGCCTAATTCTGATTCAAGGGAAAGCCTCAGTAACTTTGTAAGCTTTGGATCGGTGTTACTCATTGTCGCTTCATTTTACTCAAGCACAATACTTTGTCAGTTCGTGAACTGAGTAAGATCTACTATTCCTTGTGCAATGATTTTTTCAGACCAGGTACAGCAAATCTCACTACAATTCATTTTCACCAGAAAGGGCTATGAGAGGTTCATCAAATTCCATGGGAAGAAAGAGGGAGAAACTTCCATGCCAAGATTGTCAGCGATTCCTCTGTGATAAGTGCTAGCTAACAGAGTCAGGAAGTTAAAAAAAACATTCCAGCACGCTGATCCCCATGGGATAATTCAACAGCTCTTCATTTGTACCAACAGCAGTCACAGTTAAATCTTAAAGTAGATTTTTCCACACCCTATTAACAGCAGGATTAGAATGCAGCAGGGACCATCCAAAGAAAAGAACGTTTTCTGTTATCTCATAGTTATCTTTGAGGAGGTGGCAGTTTTCCCTGTGAAAATTATCCTTATAGACTCTCTCTTATTTAAGGATATGCTGGTACTATCAAGTGATGCTCTTCTTATGCTGAAATTGCTAGCAACACTTAAGAGTATCTGCATGACTCCTCCACCTGGGAGAGGAGCTTCAATAGACACCTATCCTCCATATATGTAGACAAGCTATGACACTTTTACCCATACTGACGTGACCTGCAGAAGCTATGTGGTTTCCATCAAGAAGGGTCCATACAATATAGTCAACTCTCCATTATCTTGGCTAATAGGAGAATAGAATAACCCAGATAAAGGAAAGACATGCATAATTATTGCTTCCAGATAAGAACCGGCTCAAATATTTCTGCACTGTGCTCCCCAGACAGCTTGTACTTCTGTCAGAGCTTTCTAACTTAGAGTTTATTATAAACTCAGGCATTACCTGCATCCATGTGGTACAAGCTAGGCAGCTTGGGTGTCTCATTGATTTAATCACCCCACAAGTAATTTACTAACTGATAATCGTCTTGGCTATAATTAAATAACAGCTTCCATATTCACCTTTTTACATGCGCTGATGCTGATACAGCGTAGACCCAGTCATGCACAACCATGTCAAGGTTGAATATGGTGTAAAGAGGAAAGGCAAATTATGCATGAAATGCAAGAGGAGTACGTTCAAAAGACAAGGGAATGCGGAAGGCACACAATGATGTAGAAGGGCTTTATATTCCATCTAACAATCCAGAATTAACACAAACATTTCCTCTCTTATTCCCAGATAGCCCTCGCAGAGGAATTACGCTCAGGACTGTCACAGGTGACACATGCATGAACTAGAACTACCTTTCTGCATGAATTGTCAGAGGGTTGGTTTTTTTATTGTGTTGCAATTACTCAGCCACATTGAACATTTGTCAGTTGTGAGTACTCATAATCTGTAATCTCCACAGATCTTTTAGTACTGATACATAGCCTTCCTGATCTCAGCATTAGTATATAAATTGTATTGTTCAGTCACAAGAGACACTCAGTTCCATTACAGATACATGGGCAAAACATTGTCTTCACCACTATAGGAAGAAATACAGATTCTCTTACAAAGAAAATAAAAATGTTGCAAATAACTTTTTCTGGATTCTTATGGGAGGAAAGGGATTATAAAGAAATAGACGCAGACTTAATGAAAGCAGCAACACCATTTCTTATACATTGAAGTGAATCATCTTATGGAAACCAAACCATTACTAGACAAGTTTTTAATGGTGTACTTGTACATGACATTGTGTTGAGGAATTGATGATTATATTCTGCCACATTCCATGTTGCGTTTACAAATTAGCATTGCCTTGGTTTGTCTGCACATTACAATTAGACAGAACTACACAATGATGCAAGCCACAGGCCAAGCTGTAAAGGGAAAACGGATGGGTTTGAGAAGTTAGCCGTATCATGTGATGTTACGAGACTGGCTACAGAAAAAGCAGCTGACAGCAAATCATCGTGCCACACGTATCAAATCCCTAAATATCTGTTCATTTTGCTTAAAGCATCACATACAGTGTTTAGATCGCTGCGGAGGTCTTGGACGACATTTTCTATACTCCTGGTATCCTTCAGAATCTCAATGCTTTGCGTATATGGATTGAAATACACAGAGAAGGGACGATTGATTGATTTGGCGAAGTCCCTGAAAGAAAAAAGAAAATTAACACCTCTTTTTTTCCGATCACTTAAGAAGAGAAAATTAGATTTTTGAGTCAAGGGAAATAATTTACCTCATTTTTTCTTTAGCTTCTTCAAAACTTTCTGAAACAAAGTAAGCTTCCTGGAAAGTAGTGATAAGGCATTCTTGCAAACAGGTTGTCTTTGGATCGAATGTTTTCACATTGGCCTTGTCAGAGAGAGCATGCTGCAAAATACACCACAGGATCTGTTAAACCATATGTTGATACTGCTGTGTATCTATGCAACTGTTCATATATACAGCTTTTATATCACTGTGCTGTATGTTTTCCATTAGTTGGTAGCCTCTCGTTTTACATACAGTGATTTTTCAGTTTCAACAGAATAAATCATTTATTACTTAAAAAAGCTCTTTTTACGAGAATAAGTTTTTCCTCAAAAATAATTATTAAAATAATAAAGATGAGATTAGAAATATACCTGCCATGTAGGCACACAGACCTAAATCTTCAGCTGGAAAAAGGAAATTCATCAAATAACCATTCTGAAAAATTATCTATACAACTACAAACATATATGTCCCCACTTAACTGGCAGAATTGATGATCGTCTTGGTGGGTGAATTGAGTCTGATCAAATCATTCATATAATCCATGCTCTACATTTTCCGGCCAAAATCATATACTATTTTCCTGACGGTGAGTTTAAGAGCGAAACTGTAGATCAGAAAACCCACTAAATAATGCCCATTTATTGTGTGCTGATGAAATGCATTACCCTTCTGCCATGTACACCAGAGCAGTAATGCTCCATATAGTACTGCAAGCAAAAAATAACTAAATCAACAGGCATAGGTAAGTATAGAGCAGACACTGGGCAGATGAGGCATCAAATGCTGTTACCCAGAGAAGAGATTTCTGACTAGCCTTTCTCTTTACATGACTGGCACAAGCCACTAGAAAAGGACACAGAGGTTTCAAAACTGAAAATAGGGTACTGAGACATTTTCCCACACAATCTTTTTCTAGCTCTTCTTTCCACTTGAATACTTGGGTTACCTATTGGATCTACCTTAACTTTTAGAGCACACATTATTTTCATTCTCAGTGCTCTGTACAGAAGCACAAGGTAAGGAAGGAGAGCATTTTTAGGTCAACTTTCAACCTTCTTTAGTTCTCTAATATCTATCCATAGCGAAGATGTGCATGAAAAGCAGAGAAATGACAGAGAGGGAGCAGATCCCTGAGGTCCGAAGGTGCCTCTCATTTCTTTACTTTCTTTCTGCAGGGACATTCTTTATAGCAGAGTGAGGTATTAACCTTAAGGTATCCACCACACCTTTGATCTGAGCTCTTGCTTATGCTTATTCCTAAATCTCTGTGAAAGGCTCTGAAAATACCACACTAGCTCTCAACTCGCAGTCTCCAAATAACAGGACATAAAATTGGAATAAGAACCTCTTCCTCCCACCTTCTCTCTCTCCAAAAATAAATACATGAAAAACTAATGCATGGAATCTCAAAACGTCAGGGAATTAACTTTCTTTAGTACATGTATCTTTTCTTTCTCACAAGTTTTGCTGTTTCCAGCCAGCCATCAGTTAAACAGCTCTGAAAACAAAAATAAAAAATGGTCTGTCTTAACTAGCACCCTCTTCTAAATGGATTGCAGGAACAGGCTCACCTTATTTGGCCCCTGTCCATATCCCTGTTGTCACTTTCTCCTCACAGAGCTATGATGTGGTTGAGTGCCTGTAAATTTAGGCATTTACCTCCTCCTATTGAAATGAATTTCTCGTGATTTCGTGATTCCATTAATTTGTTTTTCTTGACTGGGAATTATAATAGGCTCCCTGGGAGGTTAACTATAGATAAAAACATCTCCTCTTAAGGTGCCGTTGTACTTCCAGGTGAGACTTTATGCCTCAAATATCTAAAGCACAAAGTTTTAAAACTCTGAGCGGATTGAGTGAAGTCCTATGCAGGGAATCAAGAGAGTGACACGGGCCACGTTTTCTTAGGATCTGAATCAGTAGGTGACCACTTCTGGCTCATGGATTCTTTCCTGTACTGTGATAGCTTCATCACAAGGGTGACAGTATTGTCCTCTCCTCTTCTCCTCCACTCACTCCTCCACTCCTGGCCTCCACTGGGCCAGGCCTGCTCCTTGGGATTGAAGCCATCAGAGGTGAAAAGGGATTCAGCCCATAGCTCCTATGTCGTGAACAGCTATAAATGCTGAGCCCTAATTTTATAAAATGGGCAAGTTTAAAGAGAAGCAAAAGCTAATTCTTTATCACAGTGGATGTCCTCTGAGAAAGCCTTTCTGCTTATTCTCCTCAGATTATCTATATGAAATGACTCCTACTTTCTGGATACCAGTTTAGTTTACGCATGAGCAGAGCTGCTGCTGCTGCTTCACAAAGCAACTCAGCAGAGACTGGGATGTGCAGACACCAGAAACACACAATCTGGAAACAGAGCGTAAAGAATTCGGACATGCCTTCAAAGTTAGGTGACAACTGATCAGTTATTCTTAGGATTACAGTCTGAGAATGAAGTGCTTAAATTCTGATTAATTCCCACCCAAGATACCTATCTCCCTTCTAGTATATGGTCTTTTTGGCTCTTAGATCAAGTAAGCATTGTCATGGCTACCAAAGCAATGGGAAACATCTTTGCAAATCTGGATGGTGTTTTCAAATTCTGCAGCCTGGCATCTGTAATGTCTAATACTGAGTTGGTATGTTGACACCAGCCATGCCAGAGTTCAGCAACTGAACTAAGCCTGCAGACAAACTTTCAGACAGACCATAAACTGTCTAGCATGAACTACAATGGTCAGGACACTGACTCAAAGCCAAACTAGAGTTTTTTTCAGAAACATTACAGTGCTCTAAAATGTTGGTCCTTGGCACTCTCAACATTATGAAGTACAGAATCTCAACGAAAAACCTCACCTGGTTAAGTCCAAAAGCTTTCAAGCTCAGGCTGGTATTTTTATTACTTTTTTTCTAAATGAACACTATTCATTTATGTTTTGGCTGGACATTCAGTTTTTCAGTGAACTCAAGTAAGTATCCAATATGGATTTCTCTATCAGAAACTTCTTCAGTTACTCACCTCCAATGAGATGTCAAGGATAACAATCATATGCAAAACTGCTCTTAGTCAAATAGAGCATCTTACCATCTTGTGGGTTTGTGACAACTGTCTCTAATGGCCCATTCATACAAATTGTACTGCTTATGCTAATACAACTATTGGTGATTCTCCTTCAGTTCAAGCAACAAGAGTTTTGAGTGAAACTTCCAAATGAATAATCACTGATTCCCAGGAAAAGCAGCAGTATCAGACAGCTGGACAGCTTAAGAATTAGGCAGCTACTGATATTGGAAATAAGCGTAACACTAAAGAAATGCTTTCACTCCCTGCTAGATCAAAGGTTAAGACAGTGATTGAGATACCTAACCACAGGTCTCTAGGGCCTAGGATGTCTGATGCATCTGTACATGGATAAAAGATATAGCACAGGACCTACAAAAGACTTACATGTTTCTGGAGCGGGAGCTTGAGAGCTGGTCGAATATACTGGGGCACAGAATCATGGAATCATAGAATAGTTTGGGTTGCAAGGGACTTTTAAAGGTCATCTAGTCCAAACCTCCTGCAATAAGCAGGGACATCTTCAAATAGATCACGTTGCTCAGAGCACCGTCCAACATGACCTTGATTGTTTCTAGGGATGGGGCATCTACCACCTCTCTGGGCAACCTGTTCCAGTGTTTCACCACCCTCATGGTAAAAAATTTCTTCGTTCTATCTAGTCTAAATCTTCCCTCTTTTAGTATAAGACCATTACCCCTTGTCCTATCGCAACAGGCCCTGCTGAAAAGTTTGTCCTCATCTTTCTGATAAGCACCCTCCGAGTACTGAAAGGCCACAATAAGGTCTCCCCAGAACCTTCCCTTCTCTAGACTGAATAACTCTCTCAGCCTTTCTTCATAGGAAAAGTGCTCCATCCCTCTGATCATTTTTGTGGCCTTCCTCTGGGCCTGCTGCAACAGGTCCATATCTTTCCTGTGCTGAGGGCCCCAGAGCTGGACACAGTACTCCAGGTGGGGTGTCATGACAGCAGAGTAGAGGGGCAGAATCACCTCCCTCGACCTGCTGGCCATGCTTCTTTTGATGCAGCCTAGGGTATGGCTGGCCTTCTGGGCTGCAAGCACACATTGTTGGCTCATGTCCAGCTTTTACATCTACCACTACCCCCAAGCCCTTCTCAGCAGGGCTGCTCTCAATCCCTTCATACTCCAGCCTGTATTGATACCAGGGGTTGCCCCAGCCCAGGTGCAGGACCCTGCACTTGGCCTTGTTGAACCTCATGAGGTTCACAGGGGCCCACTTCTCGAGCTTGTCCAGGTCCCTCTGGATGGCATACTATCCCTCAGGCATGTCAACCACACCGCTCAGCTTGGTGTCGTCTGCAAACTTGCTGAGGGTGCATCTCAGATGGCACCAGGCATTTACACTGAGCAACCATGAATCATTTCTTAAGTGACTACTATCACTGACACATGAAAAAAGAGCTTGGTCTTGTAATCTCTCCTTTGAGTATAAAAAACGGAGTGTAATAATACAACTCAGAGGTTTTCAGTTTCACCAAAAAAAACCCTAAAAAGCAAAATCTTCAGCTAGCAAGGGGAAAACTTGAGACGAGTTATAAACACTGCACTGTCTGAGGAGTACAGGAGGGCAGAATTAAGAACACAGGTGAGAAGTTGCCTGTGTGCCAGTACTTATTTTACAGTCTTGTTATTCTGTAGGAGAACAGAGGCTTAGAAAACCTGCTCTTAAATGTTTTTCTGTTTATCTACAACATAGGACACTTTCAGATTTGCAACACAATTTTATCAGAAATTTTTTATGTTATCAGTATAATTTTCTATATTGGAAAAGCCACACTACTTTAAAAAAGGACTAAAATGAGCATCTGGGATCCAGGAGTTGTTGTCTCCATCATCTTCATCCTCTTTGGAAAACAGAACCAAAACTTGTATTTGAATCTTTTTGGTTATAAAGGCTACTGTTGCCTTTTCTTAACATAAACTATCACTAAAACAAAACATGACTGGATATTGTATTTGACTTAAAAAATCTATACAGAAAGATTTGACGTCTACCTCTGTTAAATATAGAAGCATATAAGGATATAAGTCTTGATCTACAGCCAGCTGAAGTTGATACAGGACTCCTTTAATGAAAGAGTTCAAGAGAGCATCACACGAAGTAAATGGATTGAAGTTTCTGAAGACATTTGGACTGCATTTTAGAAATAGTTTTAATAATTGAAATGTACATTATTTCTGCCTTATCTCTAAACCCAAATATATACTGTGTAATAGCGTTAGCTAGAGTTAACCTGACTATATTAGGCAGAACATTTTATAACTACTTACTGTATTATTCGCTTCCCCCCAGGCTTCATTTTTAATCTTCTCTTTCTCCTTATTTTGTTGTGCTTTTAAATTTTTTTTTGCTTGATGCTTCCAAAGCATACACATCAGGAGTTTCATTTTTCAGTATCCAAAATTCAAAGTCTAAATACCAAGTGGGGGGGAAAAAAAACATGAAGGGAATCCTATATTGATAGGCTGGTGCCCACATTTCTCTAGCTTTTATAGTTCTTTTTCTGCTAAAGCTGTTGACCAGATTTGCAGAGTGAAGCAATGTAATATAGAAATGGGGATGACTGAACAAGCCGTTCATTCATCTTAAAGGCCCAAATACTGCTCACCACTTCCACCCTGCAAATAGTGTCAATCATTTATTTCTAGAAATTATACATAAAATTGGCCACCGTTTTGTTTTCAGTGAACACTGTTGCATTGAAAAGAGAGCTGATAGGGAGGGCAGCTGGAGAAAGGCTTCTCTTCTTGCTGAGAAATGCCTGTAAAGTCAAGGTAGAAAAAACAACACTGAAACAAGATCTACCTTCCTAGTGATAACGATAAGTAAGTATTTGAACTTCTTCACAGAAGGGACTATGGGCCCACAATAGCTGCTGTCTTAAGAATGGCAGTAGTTATTTCTGAAAGGACTTCACTCTGACTCCTATGAGAAGTATGGAGGTTGCACACAGAAGGGTCAGAATTCATGGCCATGCAATCTGAGTCTCCTATTCATCCCCACTCATCACAGAAATAGCTGGTATTGTTCTCATAATTTTCAGAGCAATTGCTGCCATCCATTAGGATTTCAGTTACAATCAGGATATTGATATCATCAGGATCTCAACTACAGTCTATTATATTAGCATTATCTTTCAGACACCTTCAGGTCAAGGAAGAAATTTTCCCTCCCAATAGGTGCTAGGAGATAAAGGTGGAGGTGAGGGAGGTTGCTTTCCCAGGAAATGTCAGAGACTGCCAATGGCTTGATGCAAGACACCAATGTCGTGGGTGCCCAGACATTCTCGTTCCTAAGTACCTGCCTGATGTACCTTGTTGACAAGAAGCACACTCACTGCCAGGTTTCTGGTCTGGAAAGAGCTTCTCCCATGGTCAAATTAGCAGAAAACTTAGTAGGCTTTTTTACATTATTTTCCTTACTTTTACCTTCTTTTCTACCCTGGAGCACAGTCCCACAAAGACTTTCCGGACATTTTTCACCTTATCAGTTCCTTCATGGAGACTATGGCTATTTGTGGTATGGTGTTGTTCTGTGCCTGCAGCACACAAGTACTTAGTCTCTCAATAACTGAAATGTCTAACTTAAGTCCCTGTGCTCGGTATATGGAAGATCTGGTGAAATTTAATAGCTTATGATACACAAGAGGTCAAACCAGATGATCTAAGAGTCCCTTCTGGCTTCACATCTATGAAATATATATGTAGTGTAATAGAAGAGTGTATAATATTATTGATTTATGGCAAAATTATTATGATATATGGCTGTACCTTTGAAGCAGATCAATATAGTCCATTAATGTGCATATTATTTAATTTTGACTGTTGCTTTTCAAAAGGATTATTCTTTGCATTTATACTGAGATTACTGTTGAGTGAAGAACACAGATTTGGGATCACAAACATGTGGTAACACAATATGCACACTTGACAAGAATAATGTGTTTGTTTATGACAATGATGGCAGAAGATTTATTATGTTCTTGACTATTCATTTCCTCGCTTTCATGCCCTTAGATTTTGTAAATGATGTGATAGGTATTTTCAGGGTCATAACCTAACGACCATAACTGTTAGTTTAAATATAAGGCCTGATTCTCTGCAGAATTCTGCACAGAGTTTGGGGCTCAGCACTGAATGTTGTTGGGCCAGAGGAAAACAAGTGGGACATGTTCATCTCTTTGCGTTTAACCACTTTTGCACCATGCGTGTAAAATACTGCCATGCTTCTGTGGCTGAAGGACGTACTGAACTTAGAGCAACTGCAATGCAATCAAAGAAAAAAATATTGGAGGAAGTCATTTTCTTCGACCTTTTTTTCTATTAATGAAAGAATAGCAATTTGACTAATGAGCTTCACCATGAACACTCTCAGTTACACGTGAACCAAACTGCAAAATGAGACTGAGGTGCTTCTATTAAACTGCCAGGTAGCCTACTGAAAGCCAGCCCAGGAGGGTGGGAAGATGTTTAAACACAAATAAACAGCAGATATATAGCAAAGCAGTTTGTAAATACTATTCTGTATATGCTTTCTAAAACCAAAATTTTACCTGCAAAGCCACCAAGAGTTCATTTGGGTCCCAGAACAGAGTACGCCTCCCTTTCCTTCCCCTTTCCTCCCATCTTGCCAACAGAGAGATGTATTATGTCCCAAAATACTACACTTGTGACAAAATACCTTTTGCTTGTTCCTATGTTTTCTAGGCATAAAAAGAGGCAATAAATGATCCACTACAACTACTCACATCGTGCAAGGTTAAACACTTTCACCTTTATAAGAATAGGGCTCTATGTACCGTCACACAGGCATGTACTTCTAGTCTAGAATTCAAACAGAAGTAAGTTTTGTAGTTTATAGTTGCTTTGGTACTTTGGTCCTTGCAAATCCATTTCATGCTTCAAGTGCCAACTGATACTTCAAACAAAGCATTTAGGTCAATATCACATTTTTGAAGCAAGCTTTTTATCTTGAGAACTTTAACTGTTATTTGAAAGTCAACATATCTACATCCAACTATTATTTCGTTAAGATTAAAAGAAAGTTGATTCTGCTTTAAGGGCACATACCTTTAACTCACCAATAGAAGACAGGAGTCCGGCCCCGTAAGCACGTAGTTGTCCTTCTTGCTTGCAAAGGCCAAATTCAATCGTAAAAAAATAGCACTGTAAAAAATATACAGATACATATAGTGTAGTTGCAAACAGGCACTTCAGCCATGACAATCAGTACCATACTTCCTTGATTGCCCCACTTCTTCAGAATTTCATGTCTTTAATATAAATTCAGATAAAGTATGTTATTACTGTTAAGTACTTTAAATGTCATGTTCTGCAGTAAGGCAGCTTTGCACAAAAATGTGAGATTCTGCTTTTTTTCTGGGCACCCAAGCAGTTCACAGGAATGGCCAGTTAGGAACAGACAAGCAAGTCATTTAGGTATCAAAGGCACCGACAGTAATATGCAGAGATTTTTGAAACTTTCTGAAATAAATGAGGTGCCTTAAAATAAAATCCTACAAGGTAGCTGGTCTGCCTGTCTAGCAACCTCTGAAGATCTCCGAGATCTAGTTCAGAGCCCTCAGCTGTAAGCTCAAGCTGATGCCACTTTAAAGTCTGGCACGTATTTACGTGCTGTCTTGAGTTAGAATTAACTTACTTATATTTATGTGCTTAAGAGCCTTGTTGAGCCTTAGTCTTCACCAGATTTTACTCTGTCATAAATGATGAACCAATATGCCACTTGGCTTCTTAAATTACAGAAAGAAAACTGCAGTCAGTCAACTGAGTTCACTTGACCAATCCATGACAATTGCTCTTTAGGTCAGGTAACATATCTGAGTTGTAAAACTGATGAGAAGCTGTGAAATAGACATGCTAAATCAGCGTAACAGTACTATATCTAACTTTGTTGTACCCACTCAACAAAGTTATAGGTTAGGAAGACTAAGAAGCACAGATAGCCAGCCCACTGTCCACTAAATGCAAAAGAAGACAGTCACTTCTGCCCCTATGTTTGGTTTTGTTAGGACACATCAAGATTGCTTTTTGACGTTAGATCAAACAGACGAGATTAAGCTAGTAACTATGTCTACATATGAAGGTTTTAAGAAGTTGATTTCTAACTTATACAAAAATACTGCATACATATATATACACACATACCTATATATGTGTGTGTTTATCACATTATCTGCCAATTTCAGTTTTTGTGCAAAGGGACATAACTCCACTGAACCTAACAGATTTACATGTCTTTGCAGGTGTTATGGTTTGAGAAACCCACAACAAGTTGTTGTCATTTAGACAATTATTCTATCACCCGATGACCCCTCCCCACCCAGGAAGGGGAATCGGGAAGAAAACCAGGAAACCCAGGGGCTGAAATATAAACAGATTTAATAGAATAAGGCTAAATAATTAACATTAATAACACTAAAGAACCAATAGTGATCCCAATACCAATCTAAAATATACAAGGATTATGCTTAGCCAACTGTATCAGTAGGAAGCTGTGCACTCCCAGCAGTGGACAGTAAATGTTGGACACTGCAAGCACTACAGCTTCGGGAGGAAGGAAAGGCCTCAGGGATCCAGCACCAGGGCAAGGAGTTCTCTGGATCACCGCCATCAAGGGAGAGTCTGAACTCCTCAGCAAACTTTCTAATTTATATTGAATGTGATGTTCATGGTATGAAATAATCCTGTTGGCCAGCTTGGGTCAAGTGCCCGGGTCTCGCTCCTCCTCATCCCTGCACCTGGCAAGCTCGAAAACACTGAGACCTTGAAACCTACACACCATAGCTGGCTATAAAGTAAATATTTTCACAAATTCAGACACCAGAGTCCTCCAAAAGTACAGTTTTCCCAAGCACTAGAAAAGAAACTAGTCCTGTGTTGCTCAAACCAGGGCAGCAGGAAATACGAATTTGGGCTAAGAAACAAACCAGTATCTGTACTAAACCTTAAGTTTTTCTGAATAACTTGAGAATGGAAACTAACACGATGGGGTTTTCTTGTCCATTTCCTTCTTAAAACCCCCACTCTTCTAGGCTGAGTATCATACTAAATGCAAAAGAGCAGAAATTAACAACTCTTTTAAGTTCGACAAATGTTTAGAAATTGAGAAATGATTCATTCCTGCCTCTCACAAAAGTTCCTGTAGAGCTAGTGATTCGTGCAGCATGGCACTAAGTAGAGGGGTGTAATAAAAAAGAATAAAAACATGAGCCCTGTGTCTGATCCAAACCTGCTAAGTCAGCTAGGAAGAAGGAAAGGTTGTAGTGACTTCAAATGCCTTGAGTCAGATTCCATCACAGCAGTCAAAGGCACAGATATCCACAAGAGGAGGTGAAAGCACAACATTGTCAAACAGAAAAATCAAAGTTCCACCTCTGGCTTTGCTATTGATTTGGATAAGCCAAGCTGGCATACAATTTTTCATTAGACGCAATGAGCTGATGTCACCACTTAGAGGAAGGCCAAGACAACCGGTTTCCAAAAGAGACATCTCAGGAACAGTCAGATACACAAAATGATAAAGGCACCACTGTAGGAGCGATGAGTGAAGCTGAGAGACCTACCACCAAGAAGAGCCTAAATATTTTGACAGAAAAACCTTCAGGAGGCTACAGTCCTGGTTCTGTCCCTGCTGCCACTGCCAGCAACGAACCACTCAGATTCACGCTTAAATCCACTAACATCTTTGAATTTGCCCCCTCCCTCTCAACTTTCTTAAAAGAACCCATACAGTAGTAGTTCTTATGTTCTGAACACAAACATCCCGACAGATACACAGCAGGACTGGGCTCATGAAAAAACACAGTGACCACAGTCATTTTCATTCTTAAGACCAACAGCAGCTAAAAAGCGGGTGGAGGTCTGGTGTTCGTCTGTTATAGAACTGTAAGAGCAGCCATGACTTTGTCCCCGTATGTGGGACACCTTTACTGTAGACCTTCCTCAGGCTGAGGAGGACCAAACCGATGTCCCGCTGCTCCCAGGAGAATGCCCACATGGCAATCTATAAGGCCAGTGGAGGGAAGGAAGAGAAACGCTCTCCACTTCCCTGAGGATGTGCATTCACAGCGGAGGAAGGGGCAGAAGGCAGAGAGCTAACACTAGCAGAGGAGAGAGCAATACCTGCTGCCCAGCGGTACAGCATTCACAAGACAGACAGAGACCTCGATTTCACTTCCTCCTTGATGGATAGCACACAAAGAGGGAGCTTTCTTTACTTAAGTTGAAAAATTATTATTATTATAAAAGGGAGGCATATTTATGAGCCAACACTTGCTGATGAGAGCCTATCTTCAGTATTGATAAGACTTGCACTCTCAGTATAACTAACTCAAATAAAATGCATACAAAATGACCCAATGATAAAATATGTCTGCCTACTACTAACTTGAGGTATTAAGCTATAGCAATAAGAAAAGCCCTTCAAATGAAAAGCTGATTTTTTTGATAAATTTGCCATATGCAACAACTACAATTTCTGTATTTAAGAGAGCTCTGCTTAGCTAAGAAAATGAGATAGCTCACCCAATGCTGCCATCTTCAGATCATTATTCAGCAACACACGATTCCCCCCACCCTCCCACTCACAGACAGACACTCAGAGGCAGCTCCGTGCATTAGGAGACTTTGCAGGCTTTGGCAAGCCGTGCTCTCAAGTCTACAAACATCGAGGCATCCTAAGGTTAAATATCAACTATATAGAGACACTTCTTATAGACAGGACCCACTATATGCCTCTCTTTGTACAGTAAACTACACTGACTGTGGTACTCTATATTGTATACAGGATAATTGCACTGGAGTGGGAATGACTGAACAAAGAAATAGCTGTTGAGATGAATAAATTTTTTAAACTATCACCTGAAGGCAAACAGCTGATTATTACACTGTTGTCACATGTAGGCTGGTGAATGCAAGCACAAATGGGGGCATGTAGGTTCTCATGTTCTGACTTCAAATCTTGGACCTGTCTCTGGCATACTGCCCAGCCTGCGGCCCCAGACATGCGGCTCCTCTACAAGCTACAGCAATATCTTGTCACATCCCTTTACTTCCAGTTCCACCTCATCTTTGGGGTGAAGTGTGGCTTTGCTACAACCTATAGGTAGGCTCTTGAAGTAGGAAAGGTGTCTTTTCATGTTGCATAAATTCCGTAGTTCTTGAAGAGCTTTCCACTAAAATGATGCTCTGTTAGCCAAATCAGCAAAATGAAGACTCAAAGGGCCAAATGAAGGATTAAAAATAATTTTTAAGCCAAGAGACATCAATGTAATGATCAAAACTGTGCCAGGAGCACAAGACAGCATACGGTATGATTTTCATTTATTTCTCTTATTTAATCAAAGTATATGAAAGACACTTTACAGTCATGTTCATGAAACACTGTCTACATGGGTTCAAAAATTATTAAGTATATCCATGGAAGAAAATCCTATTAAGGGCTATTAAATACTAATATAGCAGATCTCTTCCTTCACAGTCCCTGAATCAAAAGTCACTAGCAACTGAAGCAGTATACCAGGAAAATATCACCGCCATATGGCTTTAGACCTACACTGTCCTCCAGATGTCTGCAATTTGCCAGTGTCAGAGACAAGATACTGGTCTGGTGCAGTATATGTGGGACTGTAAGAGTCAGATCAGTTGTCCTACTATTGACAGGAAAGACCAAGCCCTGGCAAACTCCAAGCCTGGTCTCCAAGGTAAACACAATGTCTATTCTTCACGTTCAGGTACTGTCCTGTATTATAAACTGGACTACCAAAAAGAAAAGGAAAAAATCCGTGACAGCTATGACAGCTAATAATAATTTAAAAACCCCACATTATTCAAGGGTGTTCAGAAATTTTCAAAGGCAGGAAAAAAGGTCTGATAAACTCAACTCTCCTCATCTGACTGGTTTCTAAGGCTTTGAAAATCACTCCTCACATCACATCACTTTGCATTTGCGAATCTCCCTCCTGGGAGCTGTGCAAAGAGCTTATGCCAGGTGTTGGGTGCTTATGTCACAGAGTCAGTACTTCAAAATCTGACTTGTTCATAAAAAGGCCTTTCAAGCCATTCCACTTCACTTAGTTTTCTTATGATATAGCTTAGAGACTGGTATTTCTGTTCACTTGGCAATTTTCAGCATGATGTATAACATGAGATTTTATCTGTTCTCTAGAAGTACCTTGTAAAGATGTTGTCAGGATGAGTCCTGAGAACACCAACCATGTCAACAGCTGATTCACTTGCACTCCCTGTTGTAAGGGTGAAGAAGGAAGGATTGAGTAACTGCGTGACTTCAACCCTAGCACATGGACAGGAATATTCACCACTACAGGAACTGCTAATGGGATAGGGCTACAGCCCCAAGCTGACACATAATAGCACAATCACTTTTTATATATATAAAATTAGTTGCAATGCAGACAATACAATGACTAATGTGTGTAAATACTTGCAAGACCAGTGACAAATAAAGAACCTCAACAAAACATCTTGACATCTATTCAACTGGATTTATTATTTCAAAGGATACTTGAATGAACCACTCTTAATTCTGATGTCTGTGATATGTTCACAATATGCAAAGATTAATTCCTTTTTCTTTAGAAGAGAAGGAAACCTTTGATATTTTAGCTCTAAAATTATTCACCTAGAGATTAAATCCCTCATATAGTTGTAACTATCTTGTAAGAAGATAGTTATATACAACTGAAAGACTTTCAAAAATCCCATTGTCAGAAGTTAATCCTAAGAATTAATGAAGTAAAGGCATGGGGTTTTCCCCCCTGTAAAAGCTGCTCAAATTGCAAGCAAATATTGATTCAGAGATATCAGTGACACCGTTTGCACTCTCCTTCTTCATTCAGAGCTGGTGCAAATAAATTTGTGCATAGTTGCTTATTTTTCAGTCTCAGAGATATTATTAGCCACCAAAAAAACCAGCTGGCATTTCACATTTGACTGAATTATTCAAAATTCACAGTCTGTTGAATAGTATCAAGGATGCTCCACTACAAGAAACAGACAGATATAACACAGGTAACCCAGGCAACTAGCCAGTACAGCCCAATGTTGGAGTCCAAACATCAAGCAATCCTGGCTATTTGACAGCTATTCATGCGGGAACATTATTGAGTAGATGTGGGGAGATTTCTGAACAACAAATAAATCTCATGATGAGCTTGTGAATAGATCAAAAGCACAAAAGAAGTAAAATTCAATGGTTAAGTCTTTCATTATAGATGACTCGCCTACCTCCAACAAAGGCAGTGACCCTATTCTCAGCCAACAGCATTTCTAAATAAGAAAACAAATTTTAATTTTTCAGAGTTACCTTCTTGAAGTATTTTGTTTAGTCTGTCACTTTGAAATGTATTTAGGCTCACCGAAATGAGGTTTCCTTCAGGGATTTCAAAGTGTATATATTTAACAATATTCTCCTTTTTGCCTCACCTGACTGCTTTGCATTCAGACTTTTCACTAAGGGTGAATGCTTGGAACAATCTCTTTATAAACAGAAGTTTGAGTAGATGTGGTGCCGCTCATTAGAGTGCATGGGGACAGACACACACAACCCTTTGCATTTCTGTTGACAGTCACAGCACATTGTATCACTACATGCAAATTCCTCTAATGAAGAGGCTTGGCATGCTCAGAGAAAGCATGCATTACCGTGAGCACAGTGGGGCTTAACCCCTTGTGAATACTTTGAAATTATATGTTTCTTTTTTCAGGAGTTTCTGGAGAAAAACTCATAATGGTACCCCAAATAAAATTATCATCCTGAGTTAGTGAGGAAGCAGAAAGCATAGCTCAAGCAACACAACGCTACAGTGGTATCAGCAAGGATGTAACTATACCTCCAACACTGGGGAGCCCAGCCAAGGCAAGACAACATGTATGGCAGTTGCCCTACCTTGCAGATGCAATCCAATTTCTGGAATAAGATCTGGAGGACACTCCTACAAACACCTTTGTATCTCTTGAGAGAATGTGTCATTCTGCTGTCCATTCTAACATGAAGGAGGCCCTCTTGCTACTCTGAAGACCAGGCAGACAGAATGGACGACAAAGCACGTCTGGGATCCTTCTGCTGCTACCGCTCCAAAAGAAGTTATTTCCCACAGAGCTGGAACCACTGAATATCCCACTCCATGTCTGAATTACTCCTAAATAATCTGAATTTAGGCTTGCTCTGCACAAAGATGATGTCTGTCCACCCCTCTCATTTCATCTCCGTTGAAAACCTTGGAGACTCTTGGAGCTGCAGAATCAGGAACCTCAACACTTAAGCAGAAAGCGTTTCTGTGTAAAAGGCTGGTGTTTCGTGGCAAGACAGCAACTCCCCTCCACCAAAGCTAGTGGTCACAGAGATGATGCGAAAAATCAATCCCACAAAAGTACACTTGACAACTTGCTCAACACTGTCAGGGAAAGAACTCCTAGTTTTTTCAACATAATTAACTAATAGTGCTGAAGCTTAATATGCAGCTAAGGAGATGAGACCATTGAAACTACGAACTGCTGCTTAGATTATCTGTTAAACATAAGGCATTGAAGTTCCAATGCTTCACCCTTCCTTTTTCCCCTTCCCTATCATTTGACTCTTATCTTGAACAACTTCTAAAACCTGGGGTTTTAAGGTTTATTAATTTCATATGGAGTTATTAAGAACAAATGATGTGCAATAATGAGCCATTCCCTTTCCACTTTATTTTACAACATGTAATGTGAATTCATGTTCAGCGGTCCCTGTGGTAGCTGAAGTGAGTATTTGCTCGTTTCTTTTGCAAGCTGTTGCTTCAAATTTCAGCCACCTGGAGATTTCACAGAGTTAACATAAGAGACACAGTCAGGTCTTTCGACATGTTAGTTGAGACTCCAAGAGTCCTCTGAAAGTCAAACTAAAAAAAAAAAAAAAGGCTACTAAACATATGTCACTGCTGTCCAACCAGAGTCCTCAGTCTATGCTGTCTCACGGACACACTTGATTCACCATGATCCTTCACAATTCACAGACTGCAAGCAGGGACTATCTTTAGGGCTCTGCCATTCCTGTTTTCCAGATCTTTGTCCTGCTATTCTTTCAAATGAGAACTTTGTGTTAACAAAACCTATCAAAGCAAGAACAGTCTGATTTTATACATTACACGGGCAAGGGCTGGCACCCCAGAAGTGCTCCCTCAGCACTGTGGCTTATGCTACAGTTTGGAGGGTATGACTCTTCTAGCAAAGGACCAGGGACTTGAACACTGACAGGTTGGCACAACCCAAGTGAGAGCAGAATTTGGAACAAATACAAATACAAGAGATCATTTAGCTGTCCTTCACCTGACACCATTCCCATTTCATGGGGAGTCATCGAACCTAGGACTGGTGCTCCAGTTGTGAACTGCATTACTTAGAAGAATACCCACAGAACAGACAAGAACAACCTCAGACACTTTTCTTCCTCAGATATCCAGAGCCAGCATCTCTACAAAAGCCTAGCCCAGCCCTCAGGGCCCATTTTCCACAGTTACCTGTAGACCTCAGCACTGGTCCAACATAGTTTCCCCTTCTCTAAAAAGACCAGTTTCCACTTCTTAGCAAGCAGGCTAAGAAGGAGACTCAGAAGAGAAGGCATAAAGTTGCAACACTCCCTGAAATACCAAGAAAACCTCTTCAGGCTGGGGAGGCAGACTCTATCCTTTTTAACGTGCTGCAATGCTCTAAGGAAACTGCATAAGGGGAAAACTGGCACTGGAGCCTCTTCCACTTATCTGGGAGAAGCTTTTGATAGACTGGTAAGGTAAATCCACAGATTAAGGAGGAGCAAAGGTGCAGCGCCAAATCACAGTACAGGCAATCCTCATCTTACAAGCAGAGAGTTTACTGAATCACCACCCTATGCCAGTCCACTGTCAGAACTAATTACTGGAGGGCTGCAAGACCTCTTTAATAACTATCCTTGGCCAGCCCAGAGACAGACCCCCAGTGTCCTGCCTGATAGGCATTCCCCTGGGGAATGTACCAGGCACATGTGGTGCTTCTCATGATGCCATTCCCTGGAGCAGGCTTTGTCTCACCTAATTGCCAGGTCAATTGCTGTGTATGGCAATTGCACTGCAGGGAGTGATGCAGAAAAGTCACTGAGCCTCCCATGACATTTTAGCCGAGGAGGGGTATGAGGTTCTTGTGTACATGATCAGCAGCAAAAGTCCTAATGTATCTGCTAATGAGGGGAAGCCATATCTTAAGGAAGGATCTCAGAACTTTTGCAAGCCTTGAAATTGCGGCGGCAGAAACACACTGAAGAGACAGCAACAACTGGCCAGCTAAGTTTTAACATTCTCATTTCAAGGAAAAAATGCACTATTTCTTTGCAGTCATATCCACTTCAAATTTATTTTAGAGGAACAAAAAAGGGTAGGACTTAATTCCAAAAATAACAGCATCCGCAGTAATTTTCTAAACATTTAAAAAAGAAAATTAACCTATTTACTGAAAACTGATTTAACAGCGAAGACTTGTTTTCAAACATCACCGTTTCCAACAGCAACACTGCATTTAAACTCAATATTCTTTTAATCACATAAATGCAAAGGGACTCCCAAAAGCTTTTGTGGCTGTTAATGCATTTACTTAACCTGCCTTGCAAAAAACCTGATAGTAGGCATCAGCACAAAAGTGTAAGTTCTATTCATGTCAAGCTGACAGACAGATCAAAGAAGAAAAGTAGCTCAGGGAATTTTAAATATCTATTAATTTTGCTACTAAAAATATATCTAAATGGAAGATGTTTTTCACAGCCCCAAATTCAAGTACAGTTGAGCATCTCCTTGTAGCTCCCTGCTTTTCAGCACTGAGGGCATGTAAAATGAATCTATCATCACCACAGAGTAGTCAACTGAGTCACCACTGAGGTATCTGACAGAAGTCTGTAAATACAAAGCAAATCACATGAGCATGTATTCAGCAAGGTGGAAAAAAGTTATACTGAGCAAGTATCTGTGAGCAGAGAGATCACAGTTCTTCACTGTACTTAAGTTCAAGGAATTTACAGTGGCTGTGGTCTAGGAGTGACTTAGCAAACGCGAAGATCACTCTGAAATGGTCACTAGTGATCAGGCTCCCACTGATATAGAAGATTTCTGTGCTTGTATAGGTCCTAACTTCATTGCAGATGTATAATATAGATCTGTTCATAAGCTAATATGTTTATTCAAAGTTGAAAAATTAATCCTATAAAGGTGTTTACATTCTAGAAATTTAAAATGTCTTGTTAAACTACAATTTTAGCCACTTTTATATAGTCAAACTGTATAATTATAACAATTACAGCCTACTGATTCAAGGGACGGAAGAAAAACCTTTAAAAGAAGAATAACATGTTTTATGGGGAAAAAAGGATAATCTGGGAGAACCCACTCTTTCCAGCATGTTTTGAAAAAGCTGGGAGTTCAAACTGTTTTATCCAGCACTATTAGTAGACACTATCAATGCCACAAAGATTCTCTATAAGGTACAGAAAAGACAAAGCTTACAGTTGCTAACTGAAACAAGGTTATCTTGTCAAAACTAATCCTTTGTCTGTTTCAAAGGCAAAATCCCAAACCAAACTTGAACCTAATGAACAGATTGAGTGAGCGGAGGGGTTGTTCAAAGCATCCCTGAAACAGAACCATCATGCCGATGTTCTACTGACCTTGCACTGCAACAACTTCAGCCACAGCTGGAATCAAACCAAAACAACCAAAATTAATAGACACAAGGCCCTTCTCTGTAAACTCTTCTCTGGCTTCGACAATGCTCTCAGGTTTAGAGTATTTGCTTTAACTTTCCAAAATCGTCAACAAATAAAAAAAAAAAACCTTTGTACAATAACATCAGGCGACCTGCCAGCTCTAAGAAGCAGCTAACAGAATTTGTTGCATGCTGTACCACATGAGCTTGGTTTGGACAGAGGAAGAGACACAACAGCAAAATCATGTGTCCTCTGGAGTCAATTCTTTCCCTGAAGAACCTCGTATTCCTAAAGAACAGGTTTTGGCAAGTGAATGATTAACATTAATTTTACAGCAACAAATCCTACTTTCATTTGCATGTGTACAACCCTACTGACTTTTAGGAGACTGTATACATGGAAATGAAAGTAGTATTTAGCCCACAGACCTAAACTCATTGAAAGCAATGGCAAATCTCCCCTTGGCCCTCTGTAGTGTCACACCTAGACCTGTAAATATATAATCAAGCTATACTTACAAAATCACTACGGTAGACCACCCACAAATATCTCAATTAAAAATTTATGGGACCATATTCCATCCAGCACTTTGATGCCATTTGATAGAAAGATGATGACAGACACAAGAACCACTTCCAAAGCAGCAGCATTAAGTAATTAAGCCCTAGGCATAGTTAGCTCTTTATGGATACCAGCCATATTTTGTCTTACTTCCATACTTTTATCTGTGCATACAAAGAAAATACCCAGGAACATGATGGGTGAGAGAATTAGACTGAACACATGCAGTACACTCAGTCCTTGAGCCAGTATTTAAACCAATTCAGATTAGTGCATAGTTGTGAATATTAAGCTAGGATCTTTTCAGCTCTATACAGATATGAATTTTAAGACGCTTTCCATAAGATGGTATTTGGGTTATGCATAGTAGCTACATGTATGAATGTCCCTTCTGGAAACAAAATTATTCACTGAAATATTCCAGACAATAAAAAGATAAGTGCATGGTTTGAAGACTTTCTTCAATACGCATAATTGGTTTCATTTCTGCCTGAAAGCAAAATCTGCTGGCTTTCTTCTCCAGATAGGCCCACCAACCCCTGAAAGGAGGGCCGGGTGTGCAGGGTCGCAGCCATGGCTGCACTGCGCAGTGCAGCAGGGTGCACAGGTCCCCAGGCGAGGGCAACCTGGAGCTGGCCCACCCCAACAGCACCGCAGGTCCCAGCCAGATAACTGGGCAGCTGTATTCAGGGAGCTGCTCCCAAGAGAACCTCACCTGCAGGCATGAAAACTTTTTTTGCATAGCACTCCTCAGCTGCTCTGGCTCCACGAAAAGCATGGATAAAGCCAACTCCTCCACCTGGGCACCCACAGCACAGGCACTCCCTCAGTCCTAAGTGAGACCTAGACATGGCTGAATTGCCACCTGCTGAACTCCTTCACTTCCCCATATCCCTGTGTGCTGTTGCCAGAGGATCTCCATGTCTCATATAAATGACTCAAATAATTACCACTCTGTGTTACAGAATCTTACAAATTTAAGTATGTAAACAAACACAACAGAAAAAGCAAGGAGCATTATAAAATTCACTTTGTTTGCTTCAACACTTATTTATTCCTCTGAGAATACTTCTTAACATAGTATGGGAGGTACTGTGGTACACAAGTAAAGCTTTAGCAGCATGACACCCTCGCAGTTCTGGATTGCATATGGATGCATTTTACAAGCGAGTTTCACATACATGTGCTACGACCAAAGAAAAATAAGCGTAGCAGTGTCAGTATGAATGATTTCTACACAGAGCCTAGGATTATCTCTTTCCTTCAAAACATCAGCGAAAACACAGTGCAGTCAGAAACAGCAGTAGCAATATATTCCAAACCTTTCCTCTACTGCTTTTTTCCCCTCCATTCTCTTTATTTAAACCTTTATTCCTGTAACTTGCGTGCTCTGTTTGTAGTTGTTACCCAAAATGCTCGTGCTATTGTTGCTCACTGGAAGCTTATGCTGGGTTCTTTCTTTTGTCCCAGTTACATACGTTCTATAAAAGACACTTGATGCCTTTTTGCTAATACACTTCCTACTCTAGGTCAAAAGAGAAAACAAATATGTCAAAAAACCCTACCAAAATTCATAGATTTCTTCCATCTATTCCTCAACCTATGTCAACTGGATCCAACACCATAATGGTAGATGCTTGCCACTTGTGTGCACTCCTGAATTCCACAAATTCCTCCTGAGCTCTTTTTTTGAGGCTCATTTTCATTACTGTTGTAGCAGAGCCCATGTTCAGAGTGTGAGCTATTGAACTACCAGCAAAGATTACTACTGCAGAATCTGCAATTTCTTAATGAAAATGAAGTTTCTTCTGAAAATAAACAAACATAATTAGCAAGCCAGTGCTGTGTGAAATTTGCACTGTTCTCTTGTTAACCTATATGTCAAAATGTATTACTCGTGTGCATGTAAATTTGCATTTGCAGTTCAGTAACCTCACAGATTATGATCTAACCACTTTTGGAAACATAATGCTACAAGAAATAAAAACAAATCCAGCGTCTGGCTGTAATTTGTTATTTTATTAGAGGCTTTTTCTTTAGCGCTTCTAACTGCTTAGGGTTTGATCTTCATAAACTGCATCCTGTCTAAAAGGAGCTATATTATTTCTACAGCAAAATTTCTAATTCCTTCCCTGCTCCCAATTAAGTCAAATTAGTTCTCTCTTGCATCTGGCTTCCTCATTACAGAGTTGGGCCCAAGCACACAAACATATAAGCATGTTATAGAACAACACTATCTCTAGTTACTTGTGAGTGCAAAATTTTGCCTGTTAGGGCAATTTGAGATCCTCTCTAGAAGAACGTCACTGACACGACCAACTGGGCACCCTCATAGCAACAGGTGAACCCTCTTTCACGTTCGTAACTTTGAGTGACACAGTACAAAGCATGGTATGTTTCATTTCCCAATGTAACATGCCCTATGTTGACCTACTTAGCCCAGAAACTAGTTAAAGCGGAAGGTTTGTATTTTAAATTATTTTGCAAACCAGTATTTTACACCACCCTCTACAAATAATAAAAAAAAAAAAAACAAAACACCACAATTCCAACATCAGTACTCCAGCTCCCCACCTTCACTGCAGTGGCTGACATATGGTTTCTACACCATCTAAATTACTTCTCCCATCCCCTCACAGAATTTGCAACAGTAGAATCACCTCTTTGTACCTTCTGCTGCTCAGAAACTGCAGGGACTCGTATCCTTGAATAGCGATGCTGGTTGATAAACGTGGATCTGCTGAATCCTACTTCCCTCCTGCATGCAGACCATTTCTCCCACCCCTAAGCAGTAAACCATGTCAGCTCTACAACGTCAGGTCCACTCTTCCTGCCATACAAAAGGCTCCCACTTCTATAGCAAGCGTGTCCCAAACAGGCTTAAGTCCACAGTGCTGCTCTTAACCAAAACTTGGATTAGGGTTCGAACTGCTCATTTATCCCACTCCCCAGCCTCGTGATTGAGATATCCTCTCTCTTTCCTTTCCAGTTGTAGCTGGAAAGGTGGAAAGGGTTCAGGGAAGGAATAACATGCTCAAAGTTACAGAGCATCTTCCACATGATGAATAACTAAACAAACGATTGCTTTTCAATTCAGAAAAGGAGACAACTAAAGGAGAAAATGAAACAGTTCTGTAAAGTCATGCTGGCATAGAGAAAGCACACAGGGATGATTTGATCATGCTCTCTTCAAATACAAAAAAGTTAGTAGGAATCAGGTTAAACACAACAGAGGGAGATAGTACACTGGACAGCAAATAGTTGAGCCATAGAGCTCTTTGCCAAAGTTACTGCACATACTAAAAATTTACATGTCTTCAAAGATAAACAGCTGTCTCTGGACAGAAATCTATTCAGGATAATTAAATACATAGAAACTACATTTGGCTCAAGAGTTCCCCAAGTTTCTGAGTAGCCAGAAACTTGGAAAACATTTGAAAAGAATCAGACATGCTCATCCTGTTCTCTACATCCCTCCTAAGCAGCTATTTATGACTGCACTTGGGCACAAGTCACCAGCCATGTGGCCTGACCAGCACAGCAATTCTTACAGATCCAAACCTGGAAACAGATTCTCTCCAAATCCAGAACAAAGGCCTCAAACAACTGTCACAATTCCTGCAGAAAACATGGAGCATTTGCTTCCATTTTAGCAACAGAACTCTTTAAATTCTTCCTGTTGTAACTTCTCTGGAGTGCCAGCTTATTTTTAGGTAGTACAGAGCCATTTGGTTTTGAGCTACAAAGCTCAAAAGGATTTTGTTCTTGTACCATGAATCTCTGACGTGATGACCGTGAAAACGCACTGCAGGGGAACACTGCAGTATTCTAAAATATTAAATATTGATCCCTGGAATCTACAAGGTTTTTTCCCCTTTAGCCCTGTTCTGTGATATATGTACTATCTTTTCTGCTTACCTATTTGGTTACACATACTGTAGGAAGGACTTGACATCGGTGCTTCATCTACTTTATCAAAAAGTATTGCTGAAAGAAACCCTTAAAAAATGGAGACCATTACCTGTTATTAATTCCTTTAGAACATTATGCAGAGCAAACCCACAAATTAGGGCATGCTTTTAGAGTAGCAGTCAGCATGCCGAGCAACACCTCACCAATCAAAGGAAAGTAATCCATCAGTAAGTCATCCTTCTTTCCTAATTCAAACAGACCTGTATGACTTTGTAATGATTAAGAAAGCCAAAAGGTTTCATCAGCTTTCTCTTCTGCTTCTTGTATTAGTTTCAGGTTTTGCACTTGGGCAATTTCCAAATACATCCACATATGGGTGTTTTTGCCTGGTCAAAGTCAGGAACGGAAACATAGCTGAGGCCATCTCCTGATGACCAATACGGATCACAGTATTTCCAGTCTCATGCTGTGTGGTAGGACAATGTCTGGCTATAGTGATCCATCATACCTGATTTCAGCTTTATAGTCCTAGCGTTTACCCTGGGAATTGGTTCATCTTCCTTAAGTGACACACACATCCCAAGTCAGAGTCATTTCATATGTCTCCCATCAGTCCATCAAAATTTACTCATGCAGTTTTTAAATCATATTCACTCCCAGCTCTTCATACTGCAGCTCCTTTGTTCATTAATGACAGGTGTAGCTGGAAGAGATTCCTTTGCAAGAAACTCCATTATGTCACCACTGGACTTAGGGTACTCACCGTGCTCACTCTTGGCATTCGTCACACAATTATGGCATGTGATTGGGATACAGAAAAAGACCGAGCAGAGATTTGAATGCTAAACTTCAATATGCTCAATGAATGCCATATCTCTTGGGCTATAACACCAGGTTTCAGTTGGCCAATATATAATTATTTTTATATGGCAGAATAGCTTCAGCAGGGGACCTGATCACAAACTTACCACAGTGCTTAGTTCACTATCATTTTGCAACTATAAATAAGAAACATTCAAGCAGTGATTTTTCAGATGCACAGTGGCAATGTTCAAAATCTCAAATATTCTCACAGTTTTCATCTCAGCTCCATTTGTTCATTCATGGAGGAAAACAGTAATCCAGTTCACAAGCTGTACTTATAGCCTAGCACTATCAATAGCCCCTCTGGGAAATCTAATCTGTTGTTTGTGAAGATGAGAGACTGCAAGAGTCTGCTCTGTCTAGTGAGACCACGAAGGCTGCGTCTACCCGAAGTTACCAAATGCAACTCAGTCTTTATCTGCAATGCTCCTGTTTCTTCCATTCTGGTTATCTTCTCAGCAAACATAACGTGTAATTGTCCTGAATTACGTGCCAGTTGTTCAGCGTGGGAGAAGAACTAGAATGAAACCAACAAGACCAGATAATGTAGATCCTGAGAGAACACAAGCAAGTAAACTCACTTGAATTACCACTGACTCCTCCCAGAGAGGCGGTTCTGAATGTTATTTTTATTCCAGCATATGCATCTAAAATATGTTGTTTGTGATATGTATACATATATATTCAAGTCAGCTTTAGAAATAAACCACTGGCCTCAGTCATCATGCAGGCAAGATAAAACATTTAGATTCATAACAAGCCTGAAATGCATTTACAAGACCGCATCACACACAATTCCTTCAAATCCAAAAGCAACTCACTATAGTGGTTTTCTGCATAAAGGCTAGCAAAACCAAGAGAAATTTCTTGATTTCTACTGTTAAAATACCAGAACAAATACCAAGAAAGATTAAAAGGTGACAATTTTACAGTTCTAGAGAACTAAAGCTTTAAATGTAACTTTCAGTAAGAAACCACTGGGAAAAAAAAAAGAACTATTTAGTCCCTAATGGCCAAATTCTTGAGTGGAAAGATTTGATGATAATCTGCATACAAACCATAGACACTCTGCTAAACTCCTCTTTTCTGAACCACCATCAGTTGATGTGCCCCCCTGAATTTTACATACACAAACACATCCTATACATCCCGCATCGCAAAGGGGCAACCTGAGCTCTGCTGAAACAAGCTGGCAGGAGCTGGGAGTCATTTCTGCCATTAGCAAGAGAGACAGGATCCTGCTTTTCAACTTGCAGGTTTATAGACAGCTGCTCTCTGGCTCCCCAGTCCACAAATTACAAGGTAATACTGAAATGTAAACTGACATATATTTTTTGGACAATTTTCCTGACAAAACCTTACGTTGTGTGCTGTTAAATGTGTTGTAAATGATATATTATATAAATTAATTGAAACACCTCATGTCAAATCTTCCCTACAGGTTATGGTTTGACAGGTAAGTACAAAAGACAGTCTTTGTTTATTTTTGTACCATGTGAAAGCAGAAAGACCAGGCACGCTTGAAAAATCAACTCAAAAGCATTTTTAGAAAGTCACACAGAGTAGCACGAGACATTAGTGATCATGACGATAATAATTAGCACCCAGACATGCATGGGCAGTATTGTATTTCCTCAACTAGTAACCGCGTTATACCACACTACAAGCAAAGAAGTGGATTGTGCAAATATTTTGTTTTGTTTCAGTAATGTATCTCTCAGTGACTTGTTTTTTGTGTCTTCCCTCTTTGTTACTCTCTTAAAACATTGTAAAGGAAACTGCACCTCTCAAAAAAAACACTGCAAAGACAGTTGCTTGGCTCTTTCAATATTCCACCTCTCATGGTAAGAATGCTTCAGTTTAAAAAGGAGCAGAAGCCATTCCTTCCTCCTTGCCCCAATCTGACTACCAGACTCAAGGGGAGCTCACATCCTTCCTTTTCAACCCTCTTACCCTGCAGCCGTCCTTCCCCCTCCAGCTGGCCAGCACCAAGACCTCTGCAATGCTCTCCCAGTTAATCCCTGCCCACAGTGGGGCTGCACAGATGTGACTAATTACAATTTAGCAAACACGTCTAGTCTGCCCAGGGACCAGGCTCCAGCTTACTCTACATCCACCATGTCACCTCTGCAGGGACAAAAACATCAGCACGTTTCCCTTGCAGCTCAGGACTTATGTGGCACAAAGAGCAGATCTATCAAGACTGATACATGGTGGCTTTTGAAAGCAGAACGGAGCAAAAGATGACGAAATCACCTGTAATAATTCTTCCATTTCTGATCTGAATTCCTAGGAGGCATTTTCCTCTCTTCCTAAAGCCATTGTCCTCCTTGTAATGGCTCAGCTGTTAATGTTGCTATCTTTTGAAACAGGTCATGCTAATGGCAAGCCTGCTTTGGGCAGAGTGCTTCCAGCTCATTAATATGCATGTTCTCTCTCCATTCATTTGTTCCTCTATTTACTTTGAGGTTGCCTTGCTGGAACCTGCACTGCTTTTCTGTGTTAAGACTCTTGGCTGGCATTTCTCAGCTTGCTGTGGTCTCTGGTTGTTATCTAGGATGGAAATGGGACTGAATGTTGCAAAAGTCAGTTAATAGCACCTCAGGTGACGTTTGGTGCTTAGCTGAATGAATTTCTTGGCCTCCTCACCCTCACTGCTGAGAAACGTTCTTTCTACTTGATCTTGACTGTTTACATTGAAAATTTTAGGGCAAGTAAACTCTCTGCATTTGTCAAGCACCTGCTCCAGGGGAGTACAGCCCCTCACTGTGCTTCTATGAAAAAGAACACCACCTGGGTTACCTTAAGTCTCTCTCTAAATGTCTCTTCTACCTGAAAGAGCTATTTCCAGCATGGGAGGAGAAATCAACTTTGACTCAGATATCAACTTCTCAGTGTGATAAGGGAAGGTGATTCAGCTGTCGTCTTTTATTTTTGGCTTTGTGATTCAGGAGCAGCTCATTGTTCGGATGACACAGTCAGTCACAACTGGGAACTTGTGTGAGGGGGAGGAGTAAAAGCATTTATGTAATATTCACAGGTCACTTTATATTAATATCTCTCCCCAAACAGACCAGTCCCAACATCATCCTCTGCAACAAGCCCATGCCATCCAAGTTCATTTTGGGGTGAAAGACTTGGACATACTGTTTTCCTCAAAATACCTAGAGGGACAGCCAGTTAGCTAGTTTCCCTTGAGGCTGCAGGTCGTGACAAAGTAGGTCTGCTTCCTACTAAGTCCCTTCCTTGCAAATGTGCAAACACACAACTTTCGTGATTCGTCCACACAAACAACAGTTTCTTCTCAGTAGACATCCACTAGAAAACCAAGGAACACACTCTGAAGCATGTGAGAGGAACTAGCCATGAGCAAGGCATCCAGCCTGTCTAACTAAGGATTGAGGCCTGCTTGATTAAATAAATTGGGTGGCCACTTCTGGAGGGCGCCAGGAGAAAAAGCTACCAAACGGGTACAAACTCCTTTTTCAGCAGCTGGGACTCTAAGCCACTGCTAAGCCAGTGCATCAAAATTATTACAGTTTAACTGAACCTGGTTTGAATCTGCCTTCAACACTGTGTCCAAATTATTTCCAACCCTTTAAGTCCCCACTGCACTTCTCGTGTAGAAAAGCAGTAGTATAATGGATAAGATTTGAAGTAACCAATTCTTTTGCTGGTTGTCACAGAGTTTTTCATGAGATAAAATATTTAAATATGGAGCTGTTTTTTAATAGAATATAGTTCATTAAATTATCTCCAGCATTAGTTCTAACAGGATCCACAAAAGGAAGCATACAGTAAGTTAAAACAACTGAACAGAGCAAGTGGTATACACCAGGGGTCACCAGCCTATGTCATGATGCAGAGGGCTGCGTAAGAGTTATTTGGGAACAGCAATACAGCAGGGCTGACAGGTGAGCAGCAGCTTAGAGTCCTGGCAACTTGACAGGGCCCTTCAGTGCAACCTGAGGGTCCTTCGCACGAGGGCCCAGAAGGCTCCAGTTGGGTGGTCAGTAGCATCTAACATCTTTAACATGTAGTCCCCTCCAGTTCACACTATCTACTGGCATGTGGCTCATTTGATGCAACATAAAGTCCATCTCACAGCAACTGGCTGAGGCACTTGACCTAGGTCTAGATCTACTGCTGCACAGCCTTGGCTTAGTACCTACATATTCTCCAACAGGAGCAGTAGCAAGGATGTAATGTCATCTCAAAATCCATCACACACTACAATACAGTAAACAGCTGCAAAACAGAACAGTGAATACAGAAATAGCAGTGCTAAAAGCCAAAGTGGCCACCTGTGGAGAACCTAACAGTGTAGAGCTGAGAGCATACACCAAAATACTGGTGTTTTGGGTTTTGTTTTGTTTTTTTCAAAATTACCTTGCTTACTTGTTTTTAGCACCTTAAAGTAGACAAAATCCATCTTAGCTAGCCCTGAAAACTGGTGGTTATTGCACATAAAAAACTGCACACTGTCTACCTGAATAAAAGTGTGTTCAGCTTTGCTCTTATTAAAAACAATGGAAAAATACCTAAAGCTCTGTGATTGTCACATCATAGTCATCTGCAACATGAAAATGCAGTCAGCTCTAATAAGACAATGCACGTCACTTCATCAACCAAAGAGGAGGACAGATGAGAGAGCATGCCACAAAAAGATTTGACTCACAGTGGCTAATTTCTGAACATCTTCATCAGATGCTCCCAGTGAAGCAAGTCCTATCTCTTGTGAAAACTGTGCAAACTTGGGATCAGCAAGTAGAGGCACATGTCCCAAGAGTTCATGGCATGTATCCCTAAGGGAATGGAAATGAAAAGAGAGTCATTACAGAAATTAATTCCATAATCATTCCACAATTAATTTAACATAAGCCATTTTACATGGGTCTGACATCTACTTTAAAAGTCTTACCATGAAACTTTTTTTTTTTTACAGAACATTTGTTCTTCCCTGTGTATGGTTCTGTAGAAACATACAGGTTTGCTTCCATTAAATAGGTTATATGTCATTTAACCCCACTTGTGCCGTGATTTCCCCATCATTCCCAGATTGAGTGGGAGGGTCTGATCGCTGCTGTCTTACAGGCTTAGTACCACGAAGACTGAACTGCCCAAAGGAAAAGCCAGATGTCTCACAAATGCAGTTTTCGGCATTTCTCTCCACAGGAATCAAGTTCAAACTCCAACACATTCCCTCTTTCTTTTCTCCATTTCCCTTTCCACACCTGGGTACAGGTCCACGACCAAACATTTTGCCACTTGCCACTAGAAATTCAGGGCAATTTACAGACGTTTCTGTGTGCTTAATTTCTCGTTTAGTCCTGACTTCCTACTGCAATTACTGAGTACTTTTGTTACACGGTCTACTTTTCACCAAGTAGATTTCAGGAAAAGCAGAGAACTTGAACCATTTTAGAAAGAGCTACTGTCCACACCTGTAAGTGCATTATTAGTCACAACAAAGTGCAGATACAAGCGTACAAAAAACTGCTAACCAACCTAACGGAAGTGCACATGCATCATCTACAAAAGCTCTCAAACAATTCTGAAAGTTTTGGTGCATTTGTTCACAGAAAATAATGGACTTGGTAGTAAAGCTCACTTTAAAAAAATTGGATCTGACATTTCCTTTGCTTTTGTCTCTTCAAAGACATTTCTCTTTTTTTTTTCTAAGCTGTAAACAAATGTTTTAAAGGCAGGGAGAAAACATCAAGTTTTCTGCCTTCTATCCAAAGTCATCCAATTTGTCTTTTATAAACTATTTTTGTTTGAAAAGACACAGAATCTGACACTTCAGATAAATCATGAACAGAAAAACAACCCTCTATATAATTTAAAGTCTCCTTACTCAGTACTCTTCACCAAGAAATCTGTGCCAACTGCGTCTAGGTAGATAGTAGCAGTTTCTGAATGCATGCAAATGAAGATTAGCATTTTTGGCATTCCTAGTTTGCCTCACCAAAACATTACCAAATATCATTCCAGTATTGGAGGGTTACATACAAGTCTCTCTTCTCAGCCCAGATGGCCTCACTGACAGACACTTACCAACACTTGCTCATGTTATATTCACACTTTTTGGTGAGACAAGCACTGCTCTGAAGTTGTGCATGACAAGTTCGAGCCAATCTCATGTATGAGTAATTCACTCAACAGTACAGAGGAATTACCAAATCTCATTTCTCTTCCTTCCTAGACATATATATTTCACAAAGAAGCAAGGGAGGTAAACAGATACTCTTGTGCATGACATGATAAAACGAACATAGTCCATGGACATTGACTGGAGATTCAGTTGTAGCAATACAGGCTGAGTGCTCAAGTTTACTATCCACCAATATTTTTAGTCAACACCCATGAAACATGTTTGATATGTACAGCTGGCTAGAACAGTATCAGACATCATACCAACATAAGGAAAGTGGTTTGATTTGTTTTCCACTGCCTGGTAAAGCTCGTCCTTTCCCCTGAAAGTCAGATCTTTCCTCCCTTGTTTCTACATCATTGCATGTCCTTTCAAAGCTTGGGAAATTCACGATTTCTTAAAAAGCAGATGGTAAGAAGGCTTTTCTTTTATGATCTCCGCACCCCTTTGGTGATGCTCTGAGTCTTGCAAGATGATCAAAGTTCCCTAGCATAAGACCCATATCTTAGATACTACTCCATTCCTCACTGGAGCTCAGACTTGAAAAATTGGCTAGCTCTCTGTGGTATCCATCTCTTTGTTCAGGAGATGGTTTGAATCACTTGAGTGGGTAATCATCAAAGGTTAATGACCCTTCTTTATTTATTCAGTTCCAGTCACAACAGTTTCTTCTGTCATATCCTGAAAGGTTTAGCTTGCTAACAATACAAAGGGCAGCAGGGAAATGGAGTTTGCAATCTGATAGATACACTCAGAGAATTCCCAGTACCAAACAACTCACTGGAGGAACGTGGCTCCTCCAACCATCACCTTCCAACACAGAAATGGGCCACAAAGCCCATTCTCTGGAAGTCCAGAGCTCTAACTGCAGTTTCCATCTTCACTAGAGAAATCAACGCTGATTGCTGAGCACTTCATCTATGCTGCACTGCATCAGTCCAGATATGTTTAAGGTAACTGCATACAAGTAGCTCAAATAACGAGAGCAAAGAAGATATAGTGGGACTGGCTTCAAGTTCCTGGCGTCAGGTAAGCATGCTTGTCTCCAGGCAGGCTTCTACAGCAGCATCACCATTATTAGCTGAGTGAGCGTCTACATCTCTATTTTCCTGTGCTGAGGTAACAACTCCCAGAAACAAATAAGGGAAGATGTGTTATTTCTAGTTCTGCATTGGGACACAAGCTCTTTGTGTCACTTCCATCCTTGCAGACAAAACGAGCACAGACAAAGTCTAGCCCCAGGTCTCTCCTGGCAAGGGCAGGAGGATGAGGAGGAAGAAGATACTTCTCTCATCCCTTTAGCTTGTAGATCCTTCCATTAAAACTATGCAAAGTAGTATTTTGAATGTGGATTTCTAAAAAGGGGAGCTGGACACAAGAACATGTGAACAACAAAAACCAAAACAAAACAAAAGAAGAAAAGAAAAGAAAAAGAAAATTCAAATCTTCCAAGCAGAACCATGACCCAGCATTTGGGATTGTCATTGGAGTCCCTTAGATATCCCTGCCAGTCTGGCCCTTTATAGATAGTCTAAACAATATAATTCTTCGCTTAACTACTAAGGCTTGATTCTTTTGTTTTGTTTTATTCAGAAAATAATTAAGTTCCTTTAATTTATTCACACACATTGCTCAGAGAAAATAAGATTTTCGTAATGCACTTTTCACAGCAAAAGATTTTTCTTGGAGTAAATTAGTTAGCAGAGCAGAGGAAATCTATATAGCTCTGCGAATGTAGTAGAAACATAATGAAACTCAGGAAGAAATGTTTTAAAATGCATATAGTAGTGATACAGATCAAACCAAATGAACTCTCTAATTTGTATCTAGCTCTATAGCCTGGGTGTTAAGGCTGATGGAAAGCTCACTGTA
This sequence comes from Burhinus oedicnemus, assembly GCA_008921705.1. Classification (NCBI taxonomy): domain Eukaryota; kingdom Metazoa; phylum Chordata; class Aves; order Charadriiformes; family Burhinidae; genus Burhinus; species Burhinus oedicnemus. The sequence goes on along the minus strand of VFFE01007795.1, from coordinate 2,647,693 downwards.
GTCAAAGGGAGTCTTGTTACCAGGTTTATATCATTGAAATGCAACATTCAGCAAGCCAGGGACCCGCAGCAAACCTCATTATGGCCCCATATATCAACCAGCAGATCTCAGGGCATTGCAGCTACTGCGGAAGATGAAGAGCTGTCCCCACTCAAGTCAGTTTAGTTTTGCTGCTGATTACAAAAAAAACCCAGATTTCACTCTACGTTTGTGATAACACTTACTATATGCTCTATCTTATGAAAAAATTTAAACACATTTTAAAAGGGATTTTCAAAATTTTCCTATGGAGCTCCTGATAGTACAGATTATTTAATTTAAGTGGTTTCTGAACATGCAGGTCTGCAGGAAGAGAGTAACATCATTAGAAAATGGCAATTCCTCTGTTAGTCATATTTAGAGCTGTTAAGACCATAACCTGGATTTTTAAGTTAAGCAGAAATAAGGGCTGAAAATCTTCCTGCTAATTGAACCAGTATTACTACATAGTGACTTTCCAGACACCATGACCAGAAAGGTTACAAAAAAGTAGCTGCCATTACTACTAAGGATCAGCTATGAGACTGCATAATTCTGAATGTAAGCAGCATCCTGAAAACTACAGGGGTCTCAAATATACAAATCAACAAATCAGAGAACATCAGCTAAAACACAGACACACTTAATTGTTTCCTGGAAAATATTCCTTCCTTTGTTCCTGTTGGAGCTACTGCTACCTAAATCCCCTATCAATAGATGAAAATGTTCTCGTAGTTTGTATTAAGTTAATAAATGTCATTATTCTTTCGCTGAGCACTGGCAGGTGCTGCAATCTGAGACACTGGCTTCCCACAGGAAGGAAATCATTGCTGCAAAACCTGCTACTTCATAAGTATAATTTCTTTTTTTGAAATATCTACAGATACTTTCAGATAGACCAGAAGTTCAGCATCATATATTCAAGCCCTTCTTTCAGGATTTTACATTGTAGCAATCTGCTCACAAATTTAAGAAATTAAAGTTCTAGTTACAGAGGTTACAGAAGTGGGTGAATTCCTTGAGGGATTACCACCTCTTTCCTAATAAAAACATGCACACAAAACTAGCCTCATCACATTTCAGCAAATACTTTGCTCAGTTCACATGCTGAGGAAAAAAGTAGATACGTGTATAACAGCACCACCTGGTGACTCCTGCCAGAATAATGTTAGAGCATTTTTAGGGACAGCTTACTATGCAGTTCCATTAATCCTTTCATATCCAAAAATATTATTCCATGGTTTCAGCCGTCTATTCATGAAATCAAAGTTAGGCATGGGTCCAAGTATTTACAGGACCAGAGCTGAATATATATATGTGAACCCTTTGTGTAAATTTTGGCAAAAATAAAATACACCAAAATAGTACAGGCTGAATAAACAACAGTGACAGTTTCATGCTAACCATCTGATGACTGATGCACTGCGAAAATGTCATTCCTGTGGCTACAAGATCAGTGGATGCCTTTGGTGAAACTACCTCCATATTATCTAACTGACACGTACTGTTCTGTGATTACTGCACAGAGCAAACCATATATAATACAAGACAAGAACTACAATCGCTTCGATCTTTTTTTCCCCTACTTTTCATCAAGAGACCAAATGCCAAAATACTTCATTCAAACTCACAATATTCTGTTTTGGAAAAGCTGCAATGCTATCCCATGAAAATGTTATAATCTAGTATCTTCACTGGGTGAGAGAACAGTGCCTCATGACTTGCTTGCATTGTGTTATAGGAGAGAAATGAAGTTCAGCTGTGGAGTCTGGTCCAAAAAACATACATGAGGACACAAGATGACCAATTTATAATTCTGAAAGCAATTTCTTTCAAGGGATTCAGGGCTTTTTTTCAAACTTCTTTCTTTAGTTGTCCATGAGAAAATAAAATTTTAGATACCCTTTCAAAACGTTTAGTCAAAAACTCTATTCTCCAATGAAAAACAATCCAGATGATAGGATTTTTTGATCCACCATATAAATAGCCTAGTTATTTAAGAAAAGTAAAAAGTCCAAAAGAAGCCTTTGAATTAAATTCTAGTTCACCAATGTGAAGAGTTTTGTCATCAATGGTGTAACTAGACTTTTACCTTTGTGGGAAGGTTCCTCTTTTCAATCTTGGCAAATTCAATTAGGTCTTTTAAGAACCTGGCGATCATATTTTTTCAGCACTAAAGCAAATGTAGCAACTTACGGTTCTGGTGTGTAGAGAGGATCTGAGCCATGTCGTATGTACTGAGTACAGTGAAAAACTCTATATGCTAAGCCAGCTAAAAAATCTCGGGGCGATAGGTATCCAGCAACTGGTCTCACTGTGAAGCCAGACCTTTCTGAAAGTGAAGGAGATAATAAAAGACCATATTATATATCCCTATATCAATTTCTGAGGACAGGTAATGATCTATAGTTAATTACTCTACAAGAAGAATGACACAGAGATCACCACACATCATTTTCACCTATTTTGTACAACAATTATTTTGTATTGCTAGCTTGTGTTTAATGAAAACAGCTTGAGGTATTTCAAAGTTTGTTTTAATACTTTTCTCTGGAAAAGGTGGTAAAGTACCCTAAGAGATGTTGTTAAACCACCAAGTATCTGATTTTCATGTTTAGTACCAAACAGGAGAGAAGTTTCCAAAACAGAAGGTGACTTCCGTAAAATACATTAAAAACTAACACAACAGAATAGGATTAAGTCAAATCTTTCCTTATTTTTACAGATACAATGCTGCTTGTGACAGTAAAATACCGACTTTCACAGCTGAGGTCCTCATTTATTTAACAAAGTGTTCCTTTGTCAGAGTAGTCCCAGTGGGGAATTATTTCAGATTCAGTGACTTTGAAAAGGACATTTCTCTCCCGAATTCATTCTTTACTCTTTCCAAGTGTGTACAGGAGAATGTTCCAAGTTTTTCTGCAACAGACACTACTATTGTTGTATTTAGTCTGAAAACATATTTCTGAAAGAAGTGTGAGGTTTTGAACTTCTAGTCAGGGAGAAAGAACCTGTACACTTTGGCAGCATTCCTTAGAGACCATAACATAATAGATGAGAGACCCAGAAGGACACAACCAAATTCAGGGCGTGATGAGTCAGTTATTAGTAAATGCAGGTGTTTCACAAACAAGAGTTACAGATGAAGCAGGGACTGGCGAAAGTAAGCCTTTCATTACAAATTTTGTTTTTCTCTTAGTTAATAACTTTCCATGCACATCTGGGACAAAACACTTAGCTATTTTTTCTCATAACACTTAACAGCACATAACATTTTTTTCCAAACAGCTGTCTTTATAATGTTTTAGTTCCTGAGCTCCAGAAGCTCCTGAGCAAGAGGAATAAGGAACAAGTATATGAATCTGAAGGGACCCCTGAGGAGAAAAGAAAATCTTAACTGAACTCTTTGGCAGTTTTTCCTCTAGAGTTAAAAGCTGCAGGTTCACGTTTGCCACTTCTCCTTCCATATGGGATACATTTCCATTACAGATGAAAAAGAATGGTATTTTCAAACTTAAATATGTAATATCCTGACCCCTTAAAAAATAACATGAAATAACATGACTAGCTTCATGAGGTCTTGTGCACTCAGGAAAGCCTCATATTCATCAGGCTGTACAACAATGTGCCAAACCTGCAGTCCTCTTTAAATTTAGTTATCTTGGCATTTTACTCTGCCTTTTACCTGCCTGGATATTTGGGGGATGCCCACTGTGGTTATCAGAACACCTACCCTGTGGCAGTGAGAAGAGCAGAGCTAACTCCGCTCTTTCTTTTCATTGTACTGAAAGACTTTTCTCCCTGTGGAAGATAACATCATGTGATGCATGTTCAGATGTTTAATTCCTCTCAGCTTCATACCTGCAGGTACATATATACAACTGTCTTGATTCAACAAACTCTCTGCCATGGAGAATGTCAAAAAGAGAATGATACTTCAGACTAAACCAAAATCCACTGACAAAGCTGGGAGTCTTTTCATTCAACGTGCTTTGTATTTTGTACTAACAGAAAAGAGTGTTTTCAAGAAACTGTATCTATTGAAAACCCAAATATAAATCTCACCTTTAAGAAAAATAGAAACATCTTCCAGCTGAGGCACATTATCCTCTCTGTATCCACAGTACTTGGTCAGCAGAGGAAAGTTTTTTAAATATTCACGACAAGCATGGGTGGGATAGAGTTTACTGAGTTCCCTAAATACCACCCCCCATGTTTTAATTTCTTCAGCTGTGTACTCCACTCTGGGAATGGGTTGACCACTGTAAAAAATAAAATAATACATTTGAATACAACCAGATTCTAGACAGACCGTGGATGGAAAAATTTCTGTGAAAAGTATTATTTAAATAAATAAGGGCAGAGAGAGACTACCAAATCTATTAAAAACTATTTTAAAATGACAGCTAGATGCTTTTTTCTTAGAATTACTTCTTGATGTTACATTGTAAATATTATATTAATTTCTTTAAAACTGTATTTCGTATTAAACAATGAGATTATTTCTTAATCTTTGTACATATCATAGTAGAAAGATGGATTTCTTATATGCCATGTTCCTATACCAGAGTAATATTTCTCCGTTTACTGCCACTGATGCCTTTTCAAGTGGTGAGCTGAAGATCCTGATTCAGTCTAACTTGTAGATTCAGTAAGACCATCAGCAGACTGCATGCTCTATGCATTCTTTAAAATACATAACGTTCACACAGTATCATTACCTAGCATTTTACGAAGTGAAGATTAGGCAATCACATAGATGTTTAGAAATGTGTGGATCCAATTAAAATATATATCTCTCTCTCGTTTAGACTGTTGCTTACATGTGAAGGTACGTTTGGAACCCCAAATACATGCAGGACTACACCAGTAGGAAGCTCACCTCAGAGACAACAGCCTAGCCTAAGTGAAACTAAGCTTCTTAATACAACTCTCTCTTTTTTTTTTTTTCCTTCTGTACTGTTCCTCTGCCTCCTCCCCCTTACACAGATGTACAGATATTCCAAAGCAGGAGCCTCCCAGCGTACCTGCTAATCTGTCTCCAACACCCAAGATTTTCCTTGAGTCGTTACAGCTAATTCAAAACTGACTGTGTGAAGAGTATGAAGGGCTCCTTCCAATTTGCACTGCTTTGTATTTAGCTGTAACGAATTGTCAGGGGCCACCATCTCACATTATGAATTCACCCTAGAAACTTTATAAGCTTTCTGTGGATTTAATGTTGACAATCTATAGTATGTAATCTGTGCAATCTGCCTTCTCCTCAGGTATCCTCTTTTCCCTCACTGTAACGAAGTACAGATTGGCAAAGGGATTCACAGGATCCCCTCCCACCCCATCAGTCCCTATCTCCCGCTCCCCTGCTACAGGGCTGGCAATGTTGGGCACTCCCAGCCCAGTGCCACAGCTTCCCCAGTGCCGCCGACACCAGCTCAACAGGTGTATCAGGCACGGGGAATCTCGCTGCGGCAGAATTGCATCTCTGGGCTTTTGCTGGGGGTTGGCTGTCCATCTCGACTGTCGCCAGGTTCATAATCCTGCCTCCACCATACGAGGTAACAAGGAATGAGCCCTCATGTCACATGTGATTGCTGCTACGTAGTTCCTACATGCACAAAAGCATCCACCCTACATGCTTTGTGGTCATCCCCTCATCTTTATTGAAAAATCACTATTTCATCCCCTTGCCTTTCACTCTATCAAAGTATTTTGATCCATGGCGGTTTTCTGTCAGTCAAAAGCCACTTTGTATGAGGTGCTCATGCTTGTTAAGGACTCACTGAACATCCAATACATCCGCTAATTCCCCTTCAGCCACTCTTTTGCAGACATGACAAGAATTGCGACACATTTAGTGAAGCATTTCTCATCAACAGAAGCTGCACTGGGTTTGTGCCCATTCTGTGGCGGGAGTCCGTCCTTCAGGTCTAGTAGCTGTCTTCACCTTTACACTTTATTAGCCTTAAGCTGCCTGCCAGCTCATGGAAAGCGTAACACAGCTATTCTAAATTGTACTGTACACAACAGATACAAGCCAGTTGCTACTCCATCCACCCGGGGTTGCAGAATACTGTGCAGTAGTCTCCTCCTTCTTCCTTAGACCTCACCTCTACTATGGATACTGCCATAGTACAGGTCAGCACTGGCCCAGCAAAGCTGAAAAAATCTGTACACCAGTGGAAAAACTCAGGTTTCTGTTTCACCTGTCACTAGAGAGGTATAAACACAATCAAGGATCTAAAGCTTCTTCACTGCTCACTAAAAGGTTTATAACTTAGTTATTGTTTCAATTAATTCATTAGTACTGAAGTAAGGTTCACTGAACATTAATTCCTTAATAGGATTTATGCCTAAGAGAGCTGATCTTATTTCCACAGCTGATCATGATACTGCTTGCTTTATCAAGAGGATCAAAGCAGCCAGACTGGAGGGAGGACCTATGCCTTTCTCACTCAGCTCCACAAATCTCATTTTTCTCACTCTCCTACTTCAACAAGCAAGACCCACCTTGCGCTACAACTTTTCCATAAATCACAGGAATAGCCAGCCTGCATAGCCAGTTTTCTTGTGGCTAAGAAGACTCTACAAGCTAACCTATCCTGAATTTTTATTTCCCCTTATTAAAATAGGGTCTTTCCATTTTGCCATGGTCATGAGCTATCGACTCATATTATGAATTCCCTCTTAAACCTCACATTTCTCCTCCAGATTTAATTTTCTCAACACTTTTGCAATCCCTTATCAGTCTCAAAGGACTAATTAGTAAGATTAACACATTTTCACTATCTTTAGGATAGAAGCTAAGTGAAGGAGGGAAGGAATATTTTTTTTTTGGTCCATTTATTTCATACAGCTGATTTTCACTGCTGTGCTCTATTAACATGTCTTTCCCTTTAACATTCAGCAACAGCAAATATCTGCTCCTCCAAGTTCACTTCTTAGTGTTTTTTTTTCCTCTTTCTCCACTACAGAGGCCTCTTTATGTTCAAGCAAAGCAGAACACCTACCACTATAGAACAGCAGCAATTCATAAAGGAAATGCTGATCCAGGATTTACAACTCAACAATTTTTCCTACAGAGCCAATTCCTTGCAGCCAATTCTTTGCAGCCAAATTTCTTTGTTATTTTTTTTAAGGAAACAAGTATGGTTTGTTCTGTTTTTTTACATTGGAAAATGAAAAGTAGAAATGCATCAAGCCTCAGTAAATGATTAGGAAGGTCACTTACCTGGAAAACACTAAGAGGTTCGAGACAATGCTCTGAATTTATCCCTGAGGGGAGCAGTCCTTACAACAGAGCCGTTATTTTTGTATAAATAAGTAAATAGTCATTAGATCACAGAACATGGTGTGATGAGAGAGACACCTATACTAGTTCTGAGCTCCCCAGCATGGGTAGCAGAAACAGCTTAGCTGTAGCAGCATGGCATTCTCCCTGAGCTGATGTGCCTTTCCTCAGCATGGCTTAGGCTGAGCTGCAGGATGCTGAGGGTAAATGTCTGCCTGGGCTGTCTCTACAGGCATTCCCAGAGACAGGCTGACTGTACAGCCCAGCAGATATAGCACATCCCTGGGGTTAAGATAACCACTGCAGGAGACCTGAGGAGTATGAACAAGATTTTGCCACATCTTAGGTAACTGCCCTAACCACTGGCCTCCCAGCCATTTTGTGGTCCCTAGCTAAAAATATGCGAAGCATCTTGTTTTCCCTCTGCTGATAATAATAGGAAAGTTTGAAATCTTTTAAAGGTTTGACAAGATCAGTGGGATGGAGGAGTACTTCTGAGCAGTTTTGCTGAAGTTCAAGATCTGGCCCCCAAATAACCTCTGGGTTGTTTGATTTTTGTAATATGCCTGCAGAAATGGTTCTTGAGCCTTCAAAATCTAAAGGAGGCAAAGATTTTTCCTTTCCTTTATCTGTTTTTCTGGGAATATGCAGGATTACTCTATGTGATTTTTGTGAAAAGACATTTCTCGCTGCTTTCAGGGTAAAAAAACCCACAACCTTTGTAGCAGAAGACCAACCACTGCTTAGTGAGCCAGCTGCATGATCTTTCCAGCACTTAGGCAGCTGAGATGGAGAAGGGAGGAAGATATTTCCAGCAACTTGGCAGCTGTGAAATGCATGGCGCTACTGCTACCGTCATGGGTAAATGGAGAACTATCTGACCTACTGAAAGAGCTGTAGGAGCATACACAGTCTGCCCTCATCCACAGGTACCTGCTTGACATTTCACACTGCAATAAAGGCTAGGCAAGAAGCACTAACTCTACCGCAAGCATTAGACTGAAAAAAAGATAACAAAACAATCAGCTGTAAACAAACAAACAAAAAAAACTTGTCTCAATTTACATTTGAAAGCTGGCTAAACTTGGGACTTACCTGGTCAGCCTAGGAAGCTTCTCTACCAACCAGCACCCTGAGCCCCGCAGGCAGCAGCTCTGTGTGCTGGATGAATGTCAAGAGCACTCAGCTAAACAAATGCCACCATGGGTAGAAAAAAGGGGAACCAACACTAACACACATTTATTAGCTTGGTAATAGCTTAATGACAGGAATGGGACAAAAGTAAAGAAGAAATATAATCAGGATTATACAGTCACAAAGCAGAGTTAATGCTCCAGTCCCCCTAGCCTTCTGCAGCCCGTATACTAGCCTTATATTAAAAAAAAAAAAAAAAACAAACCAAAAAAACCAAACAAAAACAAAACCAGAAAAACCTTCAAAAAATCCATTTTTTAATTGCTTCCTGACAGGACATACCTTCTACAAAGGGAGAAAAAATTGTTGTGTTTTATATTCTTTTAAACAATGTAGGTAGAAATCTCAAAGGAGAAAAATGACAAATCTGAAGAAGTGTGGTAAAATGGAAAAGAACATGAAATTAGTATGTTCTTTCCCTTGAGAATGAGGGCTTAGGCCTCTTCCAAATAAAACCTAGAGTATGACTAGAATCAGCTGAATGCTTCTGTGACAAGCAAATTGCAACACAGTAGGTATTTGTAGGTCACACAGAAAGTTTCTTAACTTCCAGGGACGGTAGCAAATTGAAAATACTGACTTGACATGGGGGGGAATCAAAAATGAGAAAACACATGCAGTGTACCTGTGCACAGGCACCAGCTCCACAACTACAGAGAAATCTACTGACTGAATTCTGAGAAATTTAGAGCTGTGTTGGCAAAATTGATAAATGGCATTTTGCAGCATCCAGTATTGTAAACGCATGAAAAGAAAATAATTTCAGTTTTTAGTGAGTTTGTCCAACTACATAGGGATGCTAGATATGTGTGATTCAGTAGGGCATCAGTTTGTCATTAAGGTATGCAAGCATTTGTAAAAGAGTTTCTTAAGTTTAAGCATAAAATGCTGAAGAGAGAGTGCTTACCTTTCAAATGTTTTACTTGCCTGTATCGGTACTGAAAATGTAATGGGATTTCAAGCATCAGGTTTGTCATTTATAGCCTACACTAAACTAGTCAAAGTTTAAAAGATGGCTTTGTCTACTGTTAAACTTCATCCTACAGAATTAAGTAGAGCATGAATTCTAACTAGTCAGCAGCAAAGGGAAGAATTATGCCAGTACTTACTATTTATAGCTCATGGCAACATCCACAAAGTACTTTCTTCTCTGTCGATAGACATTGTCTTTAAATCCCTTAAGCAAGGAAGAAGAGAGTAATTTACAATAAGGACAGAAAATTAGCTGTAAGAATTATAAAATAAATCATTAAAGTGTTTATTTAGTACCTAATTATATTGTATTTTGATTAACACTATCTACTGGACTGCAAGAGAAGACAAGGATTTCTTCACTTTTTTCCCCATCAAAGTTCCACAGGAGTTTTTTCAAGACGGGTTTGTGCATAGGTACAGTCATTCATCCAAGATGTTGAAAAAGGGAAACTTCTTCCTTGTCATTTCGTCTCACTTACTTAGGTTTTCCTTAATCTGAATGGAGATCTACACACAGGCACAAAGTGGAATAATTTACCTATCCTTAATACATCTTTCTTCACTAAAAGAATCAAGCACCCAGAGTTCATAGGCAACTCACTTTGAAGATGTTACTTCACCAGTTGCCATCTTAACCAACACATTAGGAACTGAACCATCAGCCTCCAGCAGCAAATATGCACATTGCTCCAATCTGAGTTACAGAAGAAGGGCTCTACCTCATGGGCTACAGTGGGCTCATACCTTTTCCATATTAAGCGCACCAGAGCTGTGAAACACATACACACCAACCTGTTACAGTCCTTTGAGCTACTCAAAACTAAAACAAGATCTCTTCTATACCTACAAAAGATGTAGACACTTCAGGTTTTGGACTACAAAGAGAGTTACCTATTTTCAATCAGAACTGCAAACTTCTTGAAGATGAAAAAGGGCAGAGTTATCTAAATTCCCCAGTCAGTAGCCCAGAAGGTGCATTTAAGTTTCCCCTAGTCAGAGCTGAAAAGTAAAATGCCTTTTTTCCTTACTGCTCACATATACAAATGCAAGTCACTGAAGGGAATGAAAAGATAACATTGTTTGATTTGAAATATTTGTATGAGCTTCTAGAAAACTCAGAAGGCATTTAACTGCCCTATAAGCAAAGCTGCATTGCTGGGGCAGAGTAAGGGAAGATGTCAGAGGAACGCAGAAAACTTTCAATCCTCCACTCCTACACAGAAAAGCTTTTTGACTGGCAAAAGGTTGCTGTAATCTGGGGGAGCCTCCTTGTTTGCTTAATACCTTTTGACATAAGCATTGAGTTACTCAGCTGCAGACTGCTGAAGAGCTAAAAGGTGATGGAAGACAGGACAGTGGATTTAAAAGCCTGTCACGTGTACTGAAACTGAGACTGAAACCATTAGCCAATACGGAGTGGGTTAGGCCTGTGCTGCTGAAGTCGTGCTATACTGGTTCTGTAATAGGGTAATTCTCTCCGGTGCTCTGGCACCTACACATCGCTGCTAAGGAACAGGGCAGGCACCAGAAGTGGCCTTTGAAAGGCCAGTCACAGATTTTATATTTTTTTCCCCCCATCTCTAATACCTAGCATGCTGCATAGGCTAACAAATGGTGTGTAAATTATGTTTATAAGAGTTCCCCCAAGCGTAAAATATATATTCATATAATGGAAATGTCTTTTTCCATTGTCTGTAAAACTGAAGGCAGATTTTCAGCAGAGCACTCAAGTATTTAATGAAGGCAGCAGATCAGAACATAAAACAGTATCAAATGGCCCGTCACAGTCATCGACTCAAGGCTAGAATGAGCTGCCACTACAGCCTCTATTTGAACCAAATTACTGTTAATGGTTGAAGGTAATCAACAGGCTTTTCCATTCTGAGAAAACGTGAGGTAAATCCTACTTTGTCATCAAGAAGTACATGGCAGAAACCAGGATCCAGGAACGCGTTCCCCAACTGCGGGCCCACAGCGTGGGAAGGGCTCACACATGGTAGAGATGGCTGGGAACCAAGCGAGGCGATGATGATTATTGTGGCTGATACGTGGGCAGGTGACACCAGACATAGGGAAATGGGGCTACCAGGGGACATCGTGATGATGTCCATTTGCTTGTGTGCACAGGCCTGAGGGTCTGTGCCTGAGCCCTCACCACAGGACAGCCACTGTAGGAGCTGTGGAGCAGATAGGACAGAAGGCAGCAGTCAAAGTGCCATTTCTGCACTGATGCAGAGCCCCAAACCCAGGGCCACCAGGAGTACCTGGAGAGTTGGGTAGAGAAAAACCTTATGAGGTTCAACAAAGGCAAGTGTAAGGTGCTGCACCTGGGGAGGAACAACCCTATGCACCAGTACAGGTTAGGGGTTGACCTGCTGGAAGGCAGCTCTGTGGAAAGGGACCTGGGAGTCCTGGTGGACAACAGGATGACCATGAGCCAGCAAGGTGTCCTTGTGGCCAAGAAGGCCAATGGCATCCTGGGGTGCACCAAGAGGAGTGCGGCAACCAGGTCAAGGGAGGTTATCTTCCCCCTTTACTCTGTCCTAGTGAGGCCGCATCTGGAGTACTGTGTCCAGTTCTGGGCTCCCCAGTTCAAGAAGGACAGGGAACTGCTGGAGAGGGTACAGCAGAGGGCTACAAAGGTGATTAGGGGACTGGAACATCTTTCTTATGAGGAAAGGCTGAGGGACTTTGGTCTTTTTAGTCTGGAGAAGAGAAGACTGAGGGGAGATCCCATCAATGCTTACAAATACTTAAAGGGGGGGTGCCGGAAGGATGGGACCAGTCTTTTTTCAGTGGTGCCCAGTGATAGGACAAGAGGTAACAGGCACAAAGTTCCATCTAAACATGAGGAGGAACTTCCTTACTTTGAGGGTGACAGAGCACTGGAACAGGCTGCCCAGAGAGGTGGTGGAGTCTCCGACTCTGGAGACATTCAAAACCAGCCTGGATGCGATCCTGTGCAACCTGCTGTAGGTGAATCTGCTCTGGCAGGGGGGTTGGACTAGATGATCTCCAGAGGTCCCTTCCAACCCCTGTGATTCTTGATTCTGTGATACCTGCCCCTCCTCAGCCAAGGCAGTCACCACGGAGGCATCTGCACAGGCACTGTAGTACCACAGTATACAGATGCATCACTATAAAGTCCTTTACACCGAGCTGACCTTTCTGCAGTCACTTACAAACTCTTCGGGGCTATTTTTCACCATCTTGGACAATAGCAACAAAAACGTGTGTGACAAAACACAAAGGAGACTATCGCTACAGCTAGAGTTTAATCTGATACTATTACAAGACAGTCTTATGGTCAGATATCTTTGTTCATTACCTACTTCCTTTCAGCTGCAAGTTTCCTAAATATCCATTTAATCCAGCCTATTTTAGGAATGAATACAACTAGGTACCCACCAGTATCTTCCAGCCAAGTGGTCCAAAGGTAGGAACTTGGATTTGTAACAAGTGAAAATGTTGTAAAGCAAATGCTTGCAATCATCTGCCATGTAAAGACTCAGAGGTTAAGCATTTATGGACATCAGCCAAAAGAAATAAAACAGTAACAAATCTATTTTTTTGCCTTTTGCATTGAGCATTTGGCACAACTGCAGATACAGCTTGTGTGAAACACAGGCTTGCCTCCTGTCACCAAAGTCAGGAAACAATGTGAGACACCTTCCCATCTGCTGCATTCATGCAGAAATAGGAACACATTGCTCTGTTTTATTTTGCAGGTATCTCGAGTGCCCAAGGAAGTCTTCCTTCATAATTCTTTCTTCTGTGACACCTAGGTTAACATCAGTTCTTACCTAAGAGCTATGACAGAACTGAAGGTCTCATCGATCTAAACTCTTCAGATTCTGAAAGCTTCTATCAACTAGTTAATTAAAAAAATAAACAAATGAAAGCAGTACAAAAGAGGACATAGTCATTCAAGACTGAGTAAGTTTTCTGGAGGACCTCCTTGTCGGGTGTCCTACTATAGAAAAGGAAAATTAATTCACTGAAACCATTGCAGAGAATTAAATCCCCATCTGCTGAAAACCATATGCTCAAAAGAGTACTCAGAATTGGCAGTCAATGGGCTTTTTATCTGACTGGCAAATAACCTGAACAAATTACCTACAATACAATTTTGTGTTACACTTACAGGGTGATCTGCATCCAGCTCAGATCCGTACATCAGAACTCTCTGTGAGCATTTGTCTAATTCAGATATCTTTCTGGGGAACCAAGGGACACAGTCGAGATCTGTAGAAGACAGAATGCAAGTTGAATGTACTGGAGTGTAAGACTATGGAGATACCTGACAAATTTAGACATTTGTCAGTGTCTAAACCAAGTGATACAAAAGCAGCCTTGCCTTCTTCATCAGTCCAGATGTTTTCTGGTGGATTGAGAGATACAATATTAGTTTGAAACTTGAGCAACTGGATTAGTTCATTAAATTCTTTCTTACTGCAGTCACAGTCCACAAAAATTTCCACCTCCGAGTTCCTTCTCTTCGATTTTCGCGATTCAATATGAACCATACTGACGTGTTTCTCCTGTGGAAAGATGAAATAGCGTATGAAATGCAGACATACCAGCTAGAAGGGGACTATTGATGGCGTGTTCCTCAGGAAAGTTTTTCCCAGTTATAAAAGGTGTTTTCATTGAAAGTACTCACTTTGGACCTACATAACTGGTTAGTGATGCTTAATAAAGACAAAAAAAATCTGTATACCAAATGTAAAAATACTACTATTGTATTTAATGAAGAAAATTAACTAATAATTTCATTTTATCTAACAAGGCAATCTTTTATAAAGGACAATATTACTTTGTTATTTTTAGAAAGAAAAAAATTGTAATGCAATTGTGTATTCAACTTTGTGAAACATGAAATGCAGTTTTACTAGGCAATGTGTACATAATACTGTTAATTTAACTGGATTTGAGTGCGTTTACTTAGATGCTATCAAATGTGTATTATTTCAGCATCTCTCATGAACATGAGGGAGAAAATATTTTTTAAGGATAACTGTATACCAGACCTCATCCATTTTTCTTGCAGCAGTTATAAATTACTTGAAGTGTTAATAGTAATAAAATTAAAATCTAATTCAATTTATTCTCTATTATAATGTCCCCATCAAAACGAAACACATGAGTGTGTAAATATTTCTAGCATTAAAATTTTCCTATAGGGTGTCTCTCCCACCTCAACTACCAGTCTGCCAAGGGTGCCATACAATGACAGACAACGATAATATGTTATGGCTGACCTGTTCTAGCGTTGTGATAGCCTTCCTTCAAAACAGGAGGTTGGACTAGATTATTACTTTCGACCAGTATTTCTATTGACTCTTTAATTTTTCCTTTTTTTGCCAGACACAAACTACCTGTTACTTTTCACAACTATCCTTTCACTTACTCAGTGATGCCAATAAAATATTTTTTGACTTCCAAATGGGGAGAAGTCTGCACTTGTACTTTCACCTGTCTGCTATACTTTGCAGAAACGTCTGTTTCAGGTGAAGGTCCCCTCTGGAACAGCCAACCAGCAGTCTCCGCTTTTACACCTCTGGATATACGGACGTAATTCTTTAACTGGCGTGCTCCATAAGGTATGCATATAGTTTATCTCCTTAGCCAACCCATTCACTTAACAAATTCACAGAAGGAAAATGCTCCATCTGCTGAGGGTTTTGAATCTGCTATTTGTAAACTGGCAGATTACAAAGCCAAGCAGGATCATTTTGATGATCTACTCCTGAATAACACAAGCCACAGGACTCCCCTGTGTGTTTTCAGCTGACAGAGAGTTACCAATTTTAGGCATTCTCTCCAGAAATCAGACAAGTGGCTTTGTTCCACCCAAGGTTGAGAAAAGAACAAAACCCTGCACTCCCCCTCATGGTACTCAAATAGTTAAGTGACTCCATGCATAGGGGTGATATCTCTGCAACATCTTCCAGCCATGTTTTAAGAGACCAGAGTGAGTTATATGCCCATTCCCAGGAAGGGAAAGTTGATATGTAAATCCAGCATTTCAGGTATGAACCCGTTCAAGCATTTAAGCGAGCTGCAGTTAGACACTTAACCCTCGGGGAGAGAAGTGGCATTGGAAACTTGATTCTTCCAATTCTTATGAGCCTTCTGTCAAATACCCTGGCTCCTGGCAGCCTCCTTCCAGGGGTCTAAGTCACCCTCTTTTCCTTGGCTGGGGAGTCTAGCTATCTACATCAGCTTTGGGAATTTGCTCCCAGAGCCAGCCCTTGTGAGTTAGCATTGGTAATGGCCCAGGGCTCCCACACTTACACCTCTCTGATGGTTTGGCTTTAGAAGTAGACCCGAAGCCTCTTCCTAACTTTCTCCTCAGTGCACTGCACAGACTGAAAAACCTAAGACTTTTTTGATACTTCTTTGCTTTAACTATCCTCAGACATGCCTCCAAGCCCTCTTCAATTTACTAATAAGGCAAGCAGAGTATGTGCAATACCAGCAGTCTGACTGAAAACCACTGATTGCATGGGGATCTATATGGGAACTGATACTTCACAATTTACGTTCCAGTTGGACGCATAAAGCCCTGACCCTGCAAGCACTTAAAGGTGCATTTAACTTCATGACCAAACATTGTCCTGCAGCAACGCTGCCACCACCACCACCATCTGATTGTATGTAATTTAGATTCTGAACTGCTCTCTGAAAGTGCCTCCTTTCATTGTGGCCTGCACAGACAACTTCAAATCTAATTTACGGTGTTGAGAATCACATGTCGGAAATCTAAAGTGAATGGTGTGAACACCAGCATCACTGTTAAACTTTATTCCAGAAAACCCTTCACAAGCACAAAATGCTTTGTTGAATGGTCCATAAAATTTTAAGTTACTTTTATTCAATTCTGCAGAGTGTAACTGCACTCTATTCCTTCCTCCACGGTCCATTAGATTTATACCAACAAACGACCTGACCTCAGTAGCCTTTCTCAGTCCAGTCAGCGTAATGATTTGTAAGCTTTACCTGGAAGAGTCGGAGAGCTTTCACCAGTCCACCAACTTCATTCTTCAAGGAAAATACCACAGCTGTCTTTCCACCTTCAGAAACAGATTCACCTTTCCCATTTCCCTTATTCCCTTTCTTTTCCTCATTTTTCCCAGAACTCGATCTGTTTAGCTACAAATGGACAAAGAACAGCATCACCTCAGATGCAAACAGGCATTTCCCAAAATTAAGTCTTTTTATAGAAAGAGAAACTTTTGTCACAAAATAGCTGAATGGAACTCATGCAGACAATTTAAAAGGTACTGTGTTTACTTGAAACCAGAATCACAGGTCAAAGGCAGCTGTTAGAGATGATAGTGTAGGAAGCCAGTCCATAAAAAAAAAAGCTTAAGGAAAAGCATATGAATGTTTGGGATACAAATATGATGCTATCGTTAGGGCAATGCTATCATTAGTAACAAATACAAAACAAATGGAGATGGTCTCAATTACTGCAAAGTTTGCAGTGATGCTATTCTAACCTCTATCAGTCAATTTACGATGATTTACACTCATCTGTATTTTTGTATTAACCATTAAATTTATAACATAAAATTTTAAGTTCTCTTTTGTAGTACAATTAAAGTTGTCATGTAACATCATGTTTCCTGAGGAAACAAAAGCTCTGCTGCTTATAAAAACGAGCACAGAAATACAAGCTTAGACTGTATCTGCCATAGAAGATGAGCTGGCTGAGGAACTCAAGAAAATACAGAAAAACACACTGTCCTTCGGCACTCCTACATTATTCTCTCAACTTGGGAGTCAAAGACTGCTTTAAGCCAGATCTCAGCTAGCATTTTCCACAAAGTGTAATTTTATCAGCTTAAATCTTGTTAAGATGCCAACAGTACAGCCTTTATAGACAATTTTTCTAAGATTGACCATGATTTAAAAAAAAAAAACAAACAAACTGCATTTTCCAATACCCAGGCTGTGACTCCTGGAGAAATTAGATCTCCAGTGTGTTGCTAACTGCTTTTTTATCATCCATAATATAGTCACTAAAAAAACCTGAAATAGAAGTTAAGAATCACATAAAACTGTTCCACATGGATTAAATTGCCCTTTGGTTAATCGTAAAGCAGCTTACTGAAAATAACCTGAAAATGAATGCAGTTTTTAAATTGGTCTCATAACACTTGATGAAAGCCAAGTTAGATCTCTGTTCTTATTTTTTCATTACAGGTGGGTTATCCCACTTGCATAATGTCTGTAGACCTGCAATGACAGACTTCAGCAAAGGATCCCCCTGTGCTTCTAGAAGATTTTACAAGATTTTATCAAGTGCATCATGACCTGGCAAAAAATTAATAAGCTTCAGCCTGATTCCTTTTCAATCCAGATTATATAAAATCTGGATTTTACATATTCAATCCAAATTATATAAAAACTGATATCACTCACAGTGACAAAGTGTTTGCATCATATCCATCTTAATGCATCCACACGGTTCACATCAAATTGGTTTACTTTTTTACCCAAACCTGAAATATCTCCCTCTACTGAATAGAGAGCCCACAGCTCTCAAGTCAACTTCCACTGGATCTTCCGAGGTTCATTTTTTTTAAGGTACAAGAATGCACTGGATTAAAAAGAGGGCTATTTAAAATGCTAATCTTACCAAAACACACACTTTAAATGGCACAGGTTAAATTTAAACTAGTTACTGGACACGCTAAAAAGTTTCTGTGGTCTTTTCTCATCATTTACTAGACTACACAGAAACAATCTGGAAAACCAATTATGTTTGTAGAATGATATATGAAGGGTTTCAAACATGTTTATTTTTTACTAATTGAGCTTATATGATTCTGCTTGGTAGGAAGTCTGCTCAGGGAGAAGGTCACTTTTGTTTTAGGAGGAGGTCACTTTTTTTTTTTTAACCAGTAACATTTGGGATTTGGCTGAGTCCTTTTCACATACATCAAGCACACAACTTCCGCACGAAGTGACAAAGATGCTATTTTTATAGCATCCGTGATTCTTCCCTGTATGCTGCTTTCTGGAAGCTATGTACCGAGAATCATGTAGT
This sequence comes from Burhinus oedicnemus, assembly GCA_008921705.1. Taxonomy (NCBI): domain Eukaryota; kingdom Metazoa; phylum Chordata; class Aves; order Charadriiformes; family Burhinidae; genus Burhinus; species Burhinus oedicnemus. Next base: position 2,629,160 of record VFFE01007795.1, on the reverse strand, counting down.
CAACTGAGTGCCTGAGAATCTCAGTACTATCAATCCTTCTGGGAAACGAGAGCACTTGGTACCTTCCAAGACTGTCACAGGTTCCCTAACACTCTCAAGCGAGCATTACCTGAAGTGATGACTGAAAGCCTCTCTCAAGCATCTCAGAACTAGATTAGCTAATTGTTATGAGCCAGCAGAAGAGGCTGTGATATTGCAGGAACTCAAATCTTATCAGCCATCCTCATTAGTACACTTCATAATTAAATAATGACTAGTAGATCAACTTTCCTAATGAAAATTAATTATCTGGAGCAAACGCAAGCACTCAGGAATAAGTGATCTACAGCAGAACTTAGTGAAAAAAGTAACTCAAATATAAAGACTACTGTCTACAAGTTTATCTCATTTAATTCAATATTTCCAATAGAAATAAAGCACGCACAAATACGGATATTGCACATTTTACTATAAAGACAATAGGCCAGTTCACAACTGGAACAAACTGGTGCATTCTGTTAGTTCTACTGAAGTGATCTGAATCTTCATGCGCTGCAGAGCTGGCACAAAATTTGCAGGAGGTAAAGTCTTTATAATCCTAAATATTTCACATATTCAAGGCAGATCACGTTATTAGTACCTATTAAAATTCTATATTCTTATTGAAGTAAACCTATTCAAATACATTTACCTATAAGCATGCAGAAGTTTATCCCGTGCTTGACATCACCCAAGCACCTGTTGCACCTGTTTCATCATCTTCCAGGGAACCGTTTCTACCTCCTAGCAGGGTTCTCAACGGAGAAACCACACATCCTCCAGATGATGCTCCCGGACGTTCTCGCACCCCTGCTAGTCGGCAGAAGCCGGGAGACCCCAAAACCAGCTGCTCCTCCGCAACGAAAGCGCCATAGGCACCAAGGCAGCGTAAGGGCGCGCGATCTGCATATTGCCAAAAATGCTTCACATACGGTGCTGCGAGGGTCGTACGTGCCTCCAAGAGGCAGGTTCTGCTGACACAGCACTAGTGCACGCCCTCGGCAGGGCTAACCACAGGCTTTCAGAACTCCAGCACTTAAAAACACCTGAACTGCACCCCGGTGCTTTTACATTATTCCAACAGCCACGCGGTTAATGGCTGTAGCAAGGCTTTCATTTCTAACGAAACTTTTACTATTGTTTGAAGACAGGTTTCAGGCGGCGTTCTGAACGAGGACGGAGCAAACGGCAAAGTTCGTTCCATCGGCCCCTGTAACTGCTGAAAAACTATCCACCTCACCTCAAAATCGGGAGGAAGGGGGACGGCTCCCCGGCGACGGGCCCCCCGCAGGGGCCAGCGGAACCCGACCCACCTGGCAGCTCCCCTTGACCGGCGGCTCCCCCCGCTGCCGCCGCCGCCGGGGTGGGCCCGGCGGAGAAGCCCCGCTCCCAGCCCCGCCACTTACAGTGAGGCTGCCGACGGCGGGGCGCTCCTCCGGCAGGGCCGAGTCCAGCGAGAAGCCCCTCCGCGCCCAGTACTTACTGGAGAACATCATCATGGCGGGCTGCATTGGGCCGGCCGGGCGGGCGGGGGGTAGCGCCGCGCTCTGCCCGCCTCGCCCCGCGGCGGCTGCTTTTATACGCCCCCGCCGAGACTGATGGAAACCCGATTAGGGGAGACCCGTCTCCGGGTGACGAGAGCCGCCGGCAGATAGACGCCTACGGTTCCCGCTTACCTCAGCCGTACCGCCAGCGCCGCCGGGGCGGGACGGGGAGCGGTGTCGCCGCCGGGCGCTGCCCAGCCTTGCCGCCCCCGCCCCGGCGGGAGCCCCCCCCCGACCAGGGCCAGGAGGGCGGCCGGCGCCCCGGGGGAGCCGTGCCGACCGTAATCCCGGAGGTACCCGCTGCGGGGCGGCTCTCCCCGCCCGCCGCGCGGCTGCCTTTGAGCGACGCCTTCACCTTCCCCTCACCTCGCCGCCCGCCTCGGCCCCGGTGCGGGGCACAGTAGGGCCTGGGTGGCGGCGGTGGTCAGTCAGCTCGGCCGCCTGCCTCGGGCGGGGGAACACCGCTTTGAAGGCAACCTGGGAAGCCAGACCAGCCTCCCTTCTCCCTCCACCGTGGGCAGGGCGGGCGGCAGGGCAGGGCTACAGGCCAGGGCCACGCTGCCACCTCGGCCTCGGGAGCTCTGGGTGGCCCTGGGGAGGAACAGGCCCAGCGCCACTGGGACAGGACCAAGCGGGGGCGGTATGCCAAAGGAAAGTCGGGGCTGAGTTTCCACACAGAAAAGTTGTGTTTTGAGGTGAGAAATTCTTTGATGTAGAAACTCGTCTCTCTCCTTTTATAGAGTACTGCTTTGAAAAACATAGGCTGGTTCAGAGAAGCTGTATTAAGGGACAGGAATTGTATCTTGAAAGACTTCACGTACCGTATATATTAAAGGGTGAATAGTGACAGGCAAAGAATACTTCCACTGAAAGAGAACACGTTACTAGAGAAAGCTTTTTAGTTGAGACAGCAATGGCTGGGTGTGTGGGGGCCAGGTTCCAATCCTAAGACTCTCTTCTAACCACAACATCAATAAAGCAATTAATCACCCATGAAGGTAAAACAATCCCATAGAGATCCTGGAGATCTTTTATATTTATATGTATATGACAACTTCCCTTGTCTCTGAAATACTCATGTCTCTGGGGTAAAGATTTCTTTTTTTTAAGAATTTGTTTACTACTTAATTTCAGTCTACTGTTAGCTCAGCAACTGCTGAAACTAACTTGACTGCAGTGTTAAGGTACTGTCTCAGTCTTAAATCTACTTGTGCAATTGTTTGAGGATTTTTAATCATAGAATCATAGAATCATTTAGGCTGGAAAAGACCTTTAACATCATCTAGTCCAACCACTGACCCTACTCTACCAGGTCTGCCACTAAACCATGTCACTAAGCACCACGTCTACACAACTTTTAAACACATCTAGGGATGGTGACTCAACCACCTCCCTGGGCAGCCTCTTCCAATGTTTGATAACTCTTTCAGTGAAAAATTTTTTCCTTATGTCCAGCCTAAACCTCCCCTGGTGGAACTTGAACCCGTTTCCTCTTGTCCTATCGCTAGTTACTTGGGAGAAGAGACCAGCTCCCATCTCACTACAACCTCCTTTCAGGTAGTTGTAGAAAGCAATAAGGTCTCCCCTCAGCCTTCTCTTCTCCAGGCTAAACAATCCTAATTCCTTCAGCCGCTCCTCGTAAGACATGTTCTCCAGACCTCTCACCAGCTGTGTTGCCCTTCTCTGGACACGCTCCAGCACCTCAATGTCCCTCCTATACTGTGGCGCCCAGAACTGAACACAGTACTCAAGCTGCGGCCTCACCAGCACTGAGTACAGGGGCACCATCACTTCCCTACTCCTGCTGGCCACACTATTCTTGATACAGGCCAGGATGCCATTGGCCTTCTTGGCTACCTGGGCACACTGCTGGCTCACATTCAGCTGGCTGTCCGCCAGGACCCCCAGATCCTTTTCTGCCAGGCAGCTTTCCAGCCACTCCTCCCCAAGCCTGTAGCGTTGCCTGGGGTTGTTGTGACCCAAGTGCAGGACCCGGCACTTGGCCTTGTTAAACCTCATGCAATTGGCTTCAGCCCATCGATCCAGCCTGTCCAGATCTCTCTGCAGAGCCTTCCTACCCTCAAGCAGATCAACACTGCCGCTTCATTTGGTGTCATCTGCAAACTTACTGAGGGTGCACTCAATCCCCTCGTCCACATCATCAGTAAAGATATGAAACAAGGCTGGCCCCAAAACTGAGCCCTGAGGAACACCGCTTGAGACCTGCCGCCAGCTGGATTTAATGCCATTCGCCACAACTCTCTGGGCTCCGCCATCCAGCCAGTTTTTAACCCAGCAAAGAGTACACCTGTCTAAACCATTGGTTGCCAGCTTCTCTAGCAGAATGCTGTGGGAGACTGTGTCAAAGGCCTTACTAAAGTCCAAGTAAACAACATCCACAGCTTTTCCTTCATCCACCAGACAGGTCACCTGGTCATAAAAGGAGATCAGGTTGGTCAAACATGACCTGCCTTTCATGAACCAATGCTGGCTGGGCCTGATCCCCTGGTTGTCCTTCACATGCCACGTGAGTACACTCAGGATGATCCATTCCATGATCTTTCCTGGCACTGAGGTCAGGCTGACAGGCCTATAGTTACCTGGATCCTCCTTCCGGCCCTTTTCTAGACGGGTGTCACACTGGCAAGCCTCCAGTCATCTGGGACCTCCCCTGTTGACCAAGATCGCTGATGAATGATGGAGAGTGGCTTGGTAAGCTCCTTTGCCAGCTCCCTCAGCACTCTCAGGTGGATCCCATCTGGGCCCATAGACTTGTGGCTGTCCAGTTGGTGTAGCAGGTCACTAACTGCTTCCTCTTGGATTATGGGGGCTCTATTCTGCTCTTCATCCCTGTCTTCCAACTCAGGGGGCTGAATACCCTGAGGATGACTGGTCTTACTATTAAAGACTGAGGCAAAGAAGGCATTAAGTACCTCAGCCTTCTCCTCATCCTTGTTGACAATCTTTCCCTCCGCATCCAATAAGGGATGGAGATTCTCCCTGGCTCTCCTTTTATTTTTAATGTATTTGTAAAAACCTTTTTTGTTATCTCTTACGACAGTGGCCAGATTAAGGTCTAGCTGTTCTTTGGCCTTTCTGATGTTTTTTCTGCATGACCTAACTAGATCCCTATACTCTTCTTGCGTTGCCTGCCCCTTCTTCCAAAGATGGTAAAGTCTCCTTTTTTCCCCTGAGTCCCGTCAAAAGCTCCCTGTTCAGCCAGGCCGGTTGTCTTCCCTGCCGGTTCATCTTACAACACATGGGGACAGCCTGCTCCTGCGCCTCTCAGACTTCCTTCTTGAAGAGTGTCCAGCCTTCCTGGACCCCTTTGCCTTTCAGAACTGTCTCCCAAGGGACTCTCTCAGTGAGTGTCCTGAACAGGTTGAAGTCTGCCATCCGTAAGTCCATGGTAGTGATTTTGCTGACCACCTTCCTTACTTCACCAAGAATCGAGAAGTCTGTTATTTCATGGTCACTAATCCCAAGACGGCCTCCGACCACCACATCACCCACCAGATCTTCTCTGTTTGTAAGCAGCAGGCCTAGCAAGGCACCTCCCCTGGTAGGCTCACTTATCAGCTGTGTCAGGAAGTTATCTTCCACACACTCCAGAAATCGCCTAGACCGTTTGCTCTCTGCTATGTTGTATTTCCAGCAGATGTCTGGTAAGTTGAAGTCCCCCCACTAGGACAAGGGCTGGAGATTGTGAGACTTCCATCAGCCGCTTGTAGAATGCTTCATCCTGACTGAGTGCTCTATAACAGACTCCCAACAGGATATCTGCCTTGTTGGCCTTCCCCCTCATCCTTACCCATAAGCACTCGACCTTGCCTTCACAGTCATTGAGCTCTATACAATCAAAACACTCCCTAACATATAGAGCCACCCCACCACCTCTCCTTCCTTGCCTATCCCTTCTGAAGAGCTTATAGCCATCCATTGCAGCACTCCAGTCATGAGTCATCCCACCATGTTTCTGTGATGGCAACTGTGTCATAACTATCCTGCTTCACAATGGCTACCAGCTCCTCCTGTTTGTTGCCCATGCTGCGTGCATTGGTGTAGATGCACTTGAGCTGGGCTATCGATTTCTCCCCCAATGTTGGCATGCTGCCCCTAGGCTCATCTCTAACGAGTTTGATTGTATCCCCTTCCCCATTCGTACCTAGTTTAAAGCCATCTCATGAGCGAGGATCGTTTTCCCTCTTTGAGACAGCTGGATTCTATCTGTCACCAGCAGGCCCAGTGCTATGTAAACCTCCCCATGATCAAAAAAACCAAAATTCCACCGGTGGCACCAGCCTCTGAGCCACATGTTTAAAAGGTGTGTTTTCCTGTTCCTCTCAGTATCCTTCCCTGCCACTGAAGGGATTGAGGAAAACCAGTCACCCCAGTGCCCTGAAGTCCTTTTTAATCGCTTTTGGGCTACTGTCTGCCACCTCGTCCCTGCCCACTTGCACAACCAGGAGCGGATAATAATCAGAGGGCCATACCAGACCAGGGAGTTTCCTAGTGATATCCCTAACCTGGGCCCTAGGGAGGCAGCACACTTCCCTGTGGGATGGGTCTGGTTGGCATATGGGGCCCTTTGTTCCTCTCAGAAGGGAATCACCTACAACAATTACCCTCCTTTTTCTCTTAACAGAAGCAGTCCTAACGCATGGGACTGACTGACTGACTCTCCCTGGGCAACCCCCTGGAAGAACCTTCACCTATCTCCTCCTTTGCCTGGTCATCAGTTTCCAGAGCCCCGTACCTGTTACGTAAGGGCAACTGGGAAGGTGAGAGAGGCCGGAAGGGTACTCACCTGCCTCCCCGAGCAGGGACCTGTTTCTAATCCCCCCCTATCTCTTAGCTCCCCTCCTCCTGCCTGATGGCAAGAGGGGAGGGGATCCTTTACTTCTTGTGGGTCCTCTGTCTGCTGCCTTGGCCTCGAGGTGTGGCTCCACCAGTCTATCTCCCTCTCACACTCTCTGATACTCCTGAGCCTGTCCACTTCCTCCGTCAGCTCTGCTACCATGCTGAGCAGGTCATTCACCTGGTCACACCGCACACAGGTGGTGTCTCTGCTGTCCTCCAGTGTGAGTGACAGGCACAGGCACTCCCTGCAGCCAGAGACCTGCACGGCTGCATGTTTTTCTAGAAGCTCCGTCTGAGTCGCCACATTCCTTCTTGCAAGGGATTTCAGATGAGTGGTAACCGTGGTTAGGTCCCCTTCTGGGAGGGCAACAACCACTACTTGAGTCGAGTTTGCCTCTTGAGCCAGGAGGGGGACCAGTTACCACCAGTTGAACCTGCCTCGCTGAGTGCCAACTGAGTTCCTCAGTGCACAGCGACCCACTGCTCTGGAAGGGCACGTTTAGAACTGCTGCTGGTGCCGGCACGAGCTAGCAGCTTCTCTGGGCTTCGAGAGCCCCAAAAAGAGCTACTTGCCAGCACTTTTCGCCTCGATCCCCTTCACCAGACTTGGTATCTCATAACTAGCACTTAACATATCTGCATTGTCGCAGAATTCATTTTGCTCTTAAAAAGAGACCAACACAGAAGCACAACAGAAGATTTGAGACAGTTGTATCGTGAAATCTTACCGTTTTTCACAACTAACAAAAACCAGCAAAAGCTGCCAGTCTAAACTGGCCATTGTGAGTCAGATGACCCCCTGCTTAAAATGGATGGTCATGCTCAATGTTCAGGACCAGGGCAGGTTCACAGCTGCCTCAGAACTGGTGGGAGACCTGAAGCAAACCCTTTTAGCCTCACTTCTCCAGAGTTTCCCATGTGCGAAATATAATAAGGATCGTTTCTTCTGCTTGACAATAAGATTGTAATAATATTTGGTTCCTCTCCCTGCTCCTGTAATGCAAAACAAACATTTTCATTATGCTAACCCACAAAGTTTTACTGTATTTTCCCAGTTAGGGAAAAGCATGTCTACATGTGATAGTTCAGTCTCGTATCTTAAGTTACCAAGTGATATTCGCTGTCAGGTTTATTCATTATTTTTAATAATGGGAAAGCAAGTCAAAGCCATTGGACTTTGATATTCCTACCTGCTATGCCTGAGATACCTGAACACAGTTCCTGCAGCTGAACAATTTATGAGAGTGAGATCACTTAGCACTCTCCAAATGCTCCAATGACGAAAGCAAGCTCTACTGAGCAGGCTTTTCTCCTACCAGCATGACAGAGCACGATTTTATCTACTGTTAGATGCTAGCTTTGCAGCTGGGACGTCATACAAATCAATGACCTCCTACCCAGTAGCCTTGCTGCCTATCACAGCTCTGTGCGGTAACCAGAGCATGGCAAAGGTTTTCTGTCTCTCATAACCTCTTCAGGATGACTGATGAATGCAAAACAAACACAGGTATGTTATGTCAGCAGGTACTTATTACAGGCAGGGAAAACTAAAATTCAACTATATTAACCATGCTGCTTGCCTGTGGAATCCCGCAGAGACACTGATTCTCCCTGAGGAGGAAGTTCTTTTGCAACTTGTATTTTGTAGGTGGACTTTCCCATATCAATGCCAGATTGAAGGACCAACATTTATGGACTGAAAATGTTTATTTCTTCTTGTTCTAGCTACAGTACAACAGAGATGGCTCTGAACAAAATCTGTAGTTTAGCAGCATTGCCAGAGTTCAACTAATTTTTTATACTTCATACATAACACAAGTGAACACTGGCCAAAAAATTGGAAATTTGTTAAAGCAGCTATTAAAAAAATATCTGTTCTAGAATGTATTTCAGTGTGCAACACAGCAATCATATCATTTTGGGAGATGAGGTTAGTGTTGATAGTAAGAAATAAAGCTCTGTCTAGCACGCAGATAAACTTACTTTTATTTCTAAAAGGCATCTTATTGGCTATAATTGAAAATCAGAAACTCCAAGGATTACACACACATCTTTTCCTCTCCTCTTATGAGAGAAGAGTCATCATTGTCTGAAATCCTAAACTGTGCACTTTTTAAGCTGAAGAATACAGAATTCTCAAGTGAAAATTTAACTCTAAATCCAAAGCAATTCTGTGAGGTGTTCTCAATGTTTGAGTAATTTTTCATCCTTAGAGATACTGACTGTCCATTTCAGCATTGTTTTCCTTAAAACTATTTGTAACATTTACCATGGTTTGATGACATATACTAGCAACCTTAAGACCTCTCATTTGATTTTAACAGGAAGATAAAATTCACAGTGCAGAGGTAGCTAGTATACACCAAGAAATAATCTGAATTTACCTCTGGCTCTCCCAGATCACCACCAAGTCTTTGTCTACAGGCTTCCTGCAGCAGGAAGGAGAACTTTCAAGTCATCTTGTGGCAGAATGGGGAAAGAAATGAAGCTATGAAAAAGTATCCAAAAAGCATAAAGAAAGGTGAACTTCACAAGGATCTAAAAATGACAAGAACGTTATTCAATGTAATGTCAAGAAGGCAAAGAGAACAGATACGTTTATTAATGCAAGAGATGGGGACACAAGCAGAAAATAGAAGTCTTAATACCTAACCAAATCATCATTTATTTGGTAAAACAAGGACTTTGTGAAATAATTGACAAGTGGACTACCCAAAGGAGTTTCTTGCAGCAAGGAAAGAAAGATGTACAATCTGTTGCCAGATTATCAAGGACAGACACACCAAGTCCAAAGTCCCTTTCTCTGAGATAGGTCTGCTGAAAAATCTGTGATGAGAACATAGGCCTAATTTTTAAGTCATGAAGATATGGGAAGCACAGGTTTTCAAGCAGCCAGCAAAATCATCCCAAGTTCTAATAGCACTAAGAGGATTTTAATCAACCAACAGCTGTTGGGAAAGGATATCTACCAAATGATATCTACTAAATGATAGAGTGGCTAGGAAGATCTGGGAATACAAATGATAACTTTTGATCCAGGATTTGGAAGAAAACAATGAAATGAGAGGCTGTGGTAGATTTGATTTGAGCCAACAGAGAGGAACTGGTTGAAAGTGTTATGCAGAACATGGTCTGTGTGAAGAATGAACATAAAATAAATTCACAATCTTCAGCCAGTAAGGGTCAGAGAAGAAAGCAGAAACTGACAATTTCAGATAAGAGAACTTTAGTAAATTCAGTTATTACAACATCCAAGGGGAGGAAACCTAGTACAGAAAGACAATTCTTTCCTTGCTTTAGGAAAAAAGGAGAGTTTCATCAGGAAACTGTTTCATTGTAGAGGAAGTGTAGTCTTCTACTACAGTTTTAAGAGTAGTATCAAAAGTCATTAGTTTGTCATTACCTTCAATTCAAAAAAGGTAGCTTACAGGAGATGAAAACTAGGACCGAGCTAAATACAGGCAGCATAACACATTAACACATAGAGAAAGGCCGTGGTACAAAATTCAAAGTAATTTTTTGCAGCAGCTGGAAGAATTGAAGTATTAGACCACTACTGAACATGAGGAAAGGACAAAATAGAAAACCTAAAACGATCTAAGTATTTAATACTTTATCTTTTTAATTTTTTTTAGATCATTCTTTGCTAAAAGAATCAACCGTGACCAGGGGTCTATCATTATTAATAGCAATGGCAGAGAGGTAAGCTCTTAGCTTTTAAGAATATAAAACAATGTTGGAAAATACTTGGGATAATTCTGGTTGTAGCAAATGATTTGGCACAGAAGCCACCCTTACAGAGTAGGCTTGTTAAATCTTTGCCATCAATAACTATTTTAAGAACTCAGGGGATGGACAAGTGACAAAAGACTGGGAAAAGGCCAAAATTATGTCCATTTTCAAGAAGATGTTGGGGAGGAGGAAGAGCTGATGAATTATGGACCAGTCTAATTTCATTTGTTTGAGAAAACAGAAGTTATTTGTAAAGACCTAGAAGATCACAGATGATTAAACAGTCAAGATGGATTTGCTGAGAACAAATTGAGTCAAGCAAATCTCATTTCCTCTTATGACAGTCCTGTGGACCAAGGCAAAACAATACACGTCATTCATCTTGATGGTAGTGAAGCATTTGGCATGGTCTCTCATAAAATTCTCACAAGACAGATAAGGAAACCAAGTCCAGATGAAACTAACAGATTGCAAAGGGGTGCGTTCACTGTTAAATGGAAGGGTGCAGAGAACAGGAGAGCCACAAGTACCTACCCTTACTCCTATACTATTTAATAATAGCCTAAATGACCGTGTAGAGACCACCCGTAAATTCCCAGACTGTACCTACCTCAGAGATGCTGTAGCAGTTACAGAATTTAAACAGATCTTGGCACGGGGAGGACTACTTACAGATGATCAGCTCCACAATTATAAGAGAAGGCAGAGCTCATATGAAGGGAGTCAGAAGTTACAGAAAGTCACCAGCCACATGTGATCCTTCAGTCTGCCCTGGAAGTCTACAAACACCTGAAAAGTGCTTGCATAATAGGCTGCAGGACCTACAAAGGTATCCTCCAAACCAATTAGACAAGCATCTGGCAGAAGACGGACATGCCTTCTGACAGGAGACAGTCTAGTTAGTCTATTATTCGTGAGCTTTTAAAAGTGCTTTCCAGTATTGCAAATCCATGATTTTAACAAACTTGCTGTATGTGAGTACTCGGGTATATTCCTCATGGTAAAAAAAAAATGCGTAGTGATTGATCTGGCCAAAAGAACTGGTTAAGTCTGACATTTATCAGCTGCTTTACATGGTCCACCACACGCTGCACAAATTAATCACACCAGCGTAAAAGAAGATGTAGTGGCACAGGGCAGAGAACAAGGAACTGGGACTGCCACTTTTGGTAGCAGTAGTTGTACTGGTTTGCTGCTTGAGGAATTATCAAGTCCCTGAACCAAATATCTGTACTTTGAAGACTTTCCTGGTCTCCTGCATCAGCTACTTTAACACTAAAACCAGAAGAGTGTGTGGAAGCTCTCCAAGACCAATGCCCAAAGGTGGCATGCACCTGTGTAACCAAAAGGACATCTGGACAAATTCATACACCAAGAAGGTTTCGGAAAAGTTTCTGGTGTTGCACCTCATTGAATTATGACAAGCAACAGAACTGCTGAATATAAGTTCCTTATACGTAATACAACTATTTTTTGCATGAGGTCTAAATGGGCTCTTGAAGTATGTCATCTTCAATAGGAAGGATTAATTTATTTCTAGCATGAGCTCGGACAACCATCAAGAATGACTGTCATCACACCACACAGGATCAGGCTGGGGTGGAGTTAACTTTCCTCATAGCAGCTCATATGGTGGTTGTGCTTTGGGTTTGTGCCTAGAACAGTGCTGGTAACACAGCAGCATTTTGGCTGCTGCTGAGCCCTGCCTGCACAGCATTGAGGCCTTCTCACTTCTTCCCCCGGGGTGGGCAAGAGTTTGAGAGTGGACACAGCCTGGACAGCTGACCCAGACTCACCAGAGGGATATTCCATACCACTGTGCTCAGCAATAAAAGCTCAGGGAAAGGAGGAACCAGGGACATTGATGGTCATTGTGTTTATGTTTCCAAGGGATCTGTGCCGAGTCATTGCTTTCTAGGAAGTGCCTGAAGATCCACCTGCAGATGGAGAGCAGTGAATGAAGTCCTCTTTGTGCTTGTGGGAGCAGCATTTGCTTTCCCTGTTAAACTGTCATTATCTCAATCCATAAGCCTGCCTGCCTTCCTGTTATTTTCGCCCCGTCCTATGGGAGAGGGGAGCGGGCAAGGGGCTGGGTGGGTGCTTGGCTGCTGGCCAGGGTCAACCACAACACACAGAGGAAACAAGTGACCACCATTTGCTGAACTGCTAGCCTGGGCAAAAATTAAACTCTACACAACGGGGCTCTGCATTTAGTTGGTTAGTAATAAGATACGTATGTAGAAACAATCCAAGAACTAATGTTAAAGTAGGGTACACGTAGCCTATATAATCAAAATATGTACTATAATCCAATTCCTTCAAAACATAACCCATCTAGAAGACTTCATTTATTTGAATTACATGGACAGTTGGAAATATATATTTGATTCAATTGTGAAATTCACTTTGGATGAGGCAAAAAGTGACAACCTACAATATATTTTTGTTTGCAATTCATCAGAAAATTCAATTTGTGCCAAAGATAGTGATTTAACATGAAAAAATAGCACAGTTCTCCAAAAACGTTTAAGATTAAAATCCCCATTGAATGAAAAATGAAATTCAAGCTTAATTTATACAAGGCCTGCACTGCAATAACATCACTTAGTTGAATAGCAGACATTTTCAAGTCCCACTAAACATGAAGCACAATTCATCTTTTAACACAATAAAAAAAGCATTTGAAAACATCTTTAAATCAAATATAATAGCACACATATATGAAAACTGTCTGTTAAGTGCTCCGTTATGTGTATGTGTCTCTTATCACCTTATCAATGCTTATATACAGTCATGTCAACTATTGAGCTAGATATAGGTACGTAATTGCACATAGAGAACCAAGGGTTAAGATTTCCTGCTTTAATCCCAGCCACCATAGAGCAGCTCAGGGAAATTCTGCCGTAAGAACAAGCACAGACCTCTCCGCTGCGATTCTTTCACACAGATGGAGACAGCACCAGCCACTGACTAGAAGCATTCAGAAAACAGTCAACAGATTTGAAAAATATATTTCATGATATTTAGCCAGCCACAAACAAAACCATGTTACCAGCCACTTTTCTACAGCCCACAGACCCAGCTTCAGTTTTAAGTTGCAGCTATACAATAATATTGAGTCCGAGGAACAGACAAATGATTACTCCTGCACGCAGCCCACTTAATTATCATTTTGCAGTCACATTTGTAATGTGAATCAATTCTTAGATGCACTTTTAAAATTTCACTAACATCTTCAGCATTGTCATTTCTGTTGTCTAACAAGGAACAGTTTGAGGAGAACATACATTTTTTTTACCTACAGAGATTTGATCCCAAAGTTGGTAAGGCTTTATTTGCATCACCCGAGGGTGCATGAATTATGCTAGCAGTACCAAAACTTGTTCACGGTCCAAATTCTGAATGCCACATCATTTACAATAAATTTTTTTTTCAAGTTAGGCAAGAGTCTTGTAACAGAAAATGCCTTAGAAAAATGAGGAAAAAGTGCCTCACTTATTTTGAACTAAAACATTATCACAGAAGGTGAAAGCTAGAATACTTTTTATGGCTTTCTGAAAAGTTTCAGCAATGGAGCTTTGATTCAGTGCTCAAGAATAGATTTGAAAGTAGTGAGGAATCTGATTCCTCGATGGTTTGGCTGACTAGGGCCAAACAATTTTACAGAGTAATACACGAGGAAAAACTAGAGAGAATAATTGAAGAGCCACCATCAGCATCTTAAATTTGTCCGCTGGAAAAATGCAAAGGTTTAAAGAAAAAAACTTGTTGGCAAGGGAACTGGGCTTGTTGAACATTAACACCTTAATTTTAATTGAACTACAGATCAAAACCAAAATGTTGCTAATACAATCAATATCAGTATTTCCACATCTGCTTCTTAAAGCAATCAGGACCTGTTATAACATCGTAAGTGTAGCCTTTGTATTCTTTAGGAAGATTACCCACAACAATGAATACAAAACCTCCACACTTGACATGGGTTTGAAGGCCACTGGCTACAATGTTCACTGGTCGCAAACACAGGCATTATAGATAAACAGGACAGGCACACATTTGCTAAACGTATTCAAACACAGCTGAAGCGTTAAGTGATTACTATGGGCAACTAAGTACAGCATCATCCTTTTATAGTTTTTTTTTTTTAACCTCCCAGTATGAAAACCATTCTATAAACATTCACCTTGGTCCAAACTTCCAAGAAGCTTCAGCCACTTCTCCTTTGCATAAGCTATCCTCTTGCCCTCAAACAGAAGAAAAAGCCCTCAAGAATGTACTTTTGAAACAAATAAAATTGCCCAAACAGGCAAAATAAGAAAAGTCTCTCTTAAGGAGAGACCTACATAAATGTAATCTTTACCTTGGAACAGATAACACTAGAATACTGCTATAATTGAAAAGTATGACATTTTAAATACTCACCATCAACAGATAATTATCTTCAAGTCAAGCATTAAAAAAACAAAACAGGTTTGCAGGAACAAACAAGTATTGCCTCTTTCATAGCCTGACAACTGTAACCAAAAATGTATTCCGAGTTAATTCATGTTAATTCTAAGCAATCTAAATCATTCACATACAAAAGAAATTTACACATCCAGAACCTCCAACCCATGGCCTTTTTTCAGCCATCATGATTAAAGGCGTCTCACAGCGTTTGCAGTCTCAGCTTAGACTAAATCCATCCCTAACAATCAGGAACAGTTTGGTGGAAGATGAGGTTCCCCTTAATTACAACTCTTTGCAAGGCTGCCTGTCAGCAGGAAGGAAACTACAGCTATTGAACGCTACAGGGGACATTTCATCTTACTGTTGGGAAGCCGAGCAAGCCTACCAACTCCAAGCCTTCCACAGCAGCTGTTCACTGTTACTTGAGGAGCAACCTTCTCATCCTTGACATCCAAGTGCTTAGTACAAAGGGAAAAGATCAACAATTATATTAAAAAAGGAAAGGCAAACTTTAAGGGCTGGTAGTAGTTCTTAGCAGCCATAGCTTTAATTCTAAGAAATGAATTCCACTTAAATGTGTTTCCTAAACATTTGAATATTCATGTTCAGTCAATTAGGATTTTCTTCAAGATCTTAATATGTTGCACATAATTTTTTGTGGCTGCATACCCTGAATAACCAAGAACCATGCATAGCTAATTGACAGACTTGCCACTGCATTTCTCAGTTTTAGACACTTACTTCCCCCCTTCCATAGTTTCATTTTAACATAATATTTCACAAAAACATTTTGCAAGTACACTTCAAAGTGAACTAGGTGCTCCAAAAACACTGAAACTAAACCTGCTTAGTACATTTGAACCAAAGTGTTGATTATGTAAGTTCTAATGCCTTTATGTATTCTATGCCACATTAAATGAACTGCCGAGAAGCACACTGCTCAGCAGTGAACACACGCATGATGCTTCACAGTAATTTCCTGGACAGGAAATGAAAGGCTATAGATACGCTGAGCTGTGAATCCTTGACTTTCACTGCATAAGACTCTTATTAACTGATGAGAGATAGCACATTGACAATATTAAAACCAAAATCTACACTGATTCAGCTCTCTGGTGTTTGTTCATAACTGGTGAGAAAAGTTTAATCGGGTCTCAAGTTATTGTAACAACTTGATTTATCTATTAAAGCCTTTTTGTATTACTAGCATTTGCTTTAGATGGCACAAATAACATTTGTAAAAGTAAACTGCTCCCGAAGAAAAGAAAGCTCTGCCAAATTCCACACACCAACCGCCTAGAGATGAAAGGCATAGTCCACTCTGTAATAAACAGATATTCCCACTGCTCTTCATTACTCACAAAATATATAATATGGATGAACTAACCGTTGTTAGCTATCCCCTCTAGCTCATGTTCTTATATCAACAACCAGACAACTAGATTTTTTTCTCTAAATATTATTTAATTAAAAACACTAAATCAGCTTTGATTTTTATTTTATATATGTACAATAGTTACCAAATAATGAATACACTGAATCAGTTATGTTAAATTTCACATAACGTCAAAGGACATCAGCACGGCATGGAATAAACTCACGCTGCCTTTTGCATATACAAAAAATGCATTAACGTTAATTCTGATTACTGTTTTGGTTTGTGGGTTTTTTTTATATTCTGCTTATTAATTCTCCAAATAATCTTTCCATAAAAACAGTGTAAGTAGTTAATTGATCAGTTAATGTATTAGCAAAGATAAACATTAGTAAAGTTTGCAAGAAATCAGTTGCAAAATTACCTCATGTGTAGGACTGAATGTATTCAAATGGAAGTTACCTTCAGTTAGAAAAGTTCTGAAAAAGAGCCCAAGTTGGAGCTGAGCATTAATTTGGTCAAACTGATTCATTTGAATGAACAGTCAAGTTTATACAGATATTGAAAATATGACTATCCTTTTAGTATTCACAAACATTTGTGTATATAGTGTGTGTATGTGTGTAAATATATATATATGCATATATAAAGTGAAGATATGTTAATGTAAAAATATACTGTTCATCCATCCCAATTACACAAAATTCAGTACTTGGACATTAAACTGTGTAAGTATAAATGTCCATTTCAAATCTACATTCAACCAGCAACAAATACTTAGAAGTATTTTTGTAAACATTTGAGATAGGGAAAACCCATTCATTTACAAAACAATCCTTCTTTAACACATCAGCATCTCTTCAGCTTGAAAATTTTGTACAGTGGCTTCAGCTGGCCTATTGTGAATCTGCTCAAATCAAAGAGCTCACACTCTCTTAGACCAATATGTGTGAAAGCTCAGCAAATGCAGAATTTTCAAATTCATTCTTAATCACCATCCATTTCCAGTTCACCAGCAAAAAGAAAATGCACTTGGCTACAAAAATATTAAGGAATGTTATTGAAAACAAAAGGCTATTTTGGTAGAAGAAACTACAAAAATAGTTGAGTCATGTTGTAAAGCTTTAATGCAAGAGCATTACAGTACAGATTTTCTTTCCAACCTTAAAGCTTAATCAACACCGAATTTAAATATCCATCTCTCAAGTGCTTGAAAAAAACGTGCTCAGTAAAAGTCTTTCTTCAACCAACTGTAATTACGCAGGTGTCAGGCTCTGCGTGTCAGACATCTGTTGAGTGCTGTCTCTTGTTCCATTGGCAGCAATTACAGGTGGTGAGATACTCTGATATAATGATGTCGGACAACTCAACACAGCTCCACTTTCATCCTCTCCAGTGTCTGAATCTGGTGTTACAGAACTGCTTTCTATCCCCAGGATCTCACTAACTGCTTGAGGCAACTCCTAGACAGAAGGAGGGGAGGGGGGGGGCAGGAAATAAAATAAAAAAAAAATCACTAATGAAATAAAACAAGTTAACAAGGTCCCCCCCTAGTCCATCCACCACCCCCAGTAAGTAATCATTCATCTGAATTCAGCTGTACTGAAAACATCTCTTTCAGCATTAGCTCCATTAAAGTTACCATTTTCTGCATCTGCTTTTCAAAAAGACAGCAAAAGGGACAGGCTCAGGAATCAATTTCTGAGTAACAATATAATCTTCATTACAAAAATAGAAGTCTAAACAACTATTATAATTACACTTCATGTTATTGAAATTAGTTCTATTGAGTGAACCATAAGTTTCTGCCTAATAAGTCTGGTGCGCTTTCAGTGCAGTGTGCCTTTCACCTCATTTTTCTCAAGTACACTGAACATCGAATTACTTATACTGAGGTTATCTAGTAAGAGTTAAGAAATCACAATCAAAAGGCACAACCCAGCTCTACTCCAGTGAATGATATTACTCTATAAAATTAATCACTCTTGCTTACAGACTTTTAGAATGTGTGCTGTATAGACACAGCACATCCTTTATCATACACAGGCATTTAGTTATTTCACAAGTCATACATGTACACTTACAGCCAACTACATACTTTTACTCTATAAATGCTCACAGTCGATACATTCAAAATATCTTTACCTTGCAATTCATCATCTGCATAGAAATTGCTTCTGCTTTGCAGAGTATATATTCCACATCAATTTTCATAGACAGTTCGTTGATATGCTAAAAATATATTCACAAAGAATAGTAAGCATGATAAACAGTAAATAAGCTTTATTGTAAAATACACTAATACTGCACTGCTAATAAGTATCACCTTATAAGCTTGCCTCTTATGCTATGAAATGATAAACATACTCTATTTGCTTTGATAAATGAGTACTGAAAGACATAGCACGCAAGAGCCGGTTTTCACCAGTATCCAAGACCTGCAAGAAGAATCCATGGTACTTCTAAATGTGACAAAGTAACTAGCCCTCCTGGGTACCCCCCAGCTCACATTTTCAAAAAGATAACAAGATTATAGAAGAAAAAAACCCAAAAATTAAGATTAAACATACTAAGTAATAGTCTAAGAGGGAGAACCATTTAACCATCTGTTAGTGACCTTATCACTAAACAGACATCAAATAAACCATTTTGGAAGCATGGAGGATAGACATTCAGTTCATATTTAACCCTTCAGAAGGCAGTGCGCACATTTTTCCTCCTCCCAACCTGAAATACAAGCAAGTTAGTATTTAAATAATGCATAAGAATTCAGTACCTTTAATATTTCATTAAAGCCATAGTGCTTGTCCATTATTTGCTGTTTTTCAGATTCTAAGATAGCACAACAAAGGAGAAGATGAAAATTTTGGCAAGGCAATTCCGTCCACATGACCTGTTAAAATATGAAAACCACTTTTGAAATGCTTATGCTTTTCCTCTGAAAAGAACAGCAGTTCTTGTAAAAGAAGTAAGCTCTCAAGCCGAGTGGCTTAACTACAATTAAGCTATTTTTGCAGGCAACTAAGTATTTGTACAATGATTTGAAATTTTTCTTTTGGACAATTAGGGACAACTGCAAGTCTGAGTCACCAAATGTTTATCAGGTTCTTTAAGATTTCTGTGTCCACCAGGTTGTCCACTATAATGCTATTAAGCTGCCTGAGCTTGCGGTCTTGGGAATGTATGTTTGGCCTCAGCTCATGTGACATTCTCCTATTCAACTACTAACTACACAGAAGTAATCAAAACTAACAAATTATTTGTGTGG
The DNA here is from genome assembly GCA_008921705.1 of Burhinus oedicnemus. Classification (NCBI taxonomy): domain Eukaryota; kingdom Metazoa; phylum Chordata; class Aves; order Charadriiformes; family Burhinidae; genus Burhinus; species Burhinus oedicnemus. The sequence goes on along the minus strand of VFFE01007795.1, from coordinate 2,609,914 downwards.
CTTAGTGCATCTGCATGACGTGTGAATTGGTAAAACCATGTCATGCTCAGCAATCCCTCCAAAAGGTTCTAATGTTTATAATTAAGGTGCTAAAGTTGTTCCCAGTCCCCCACTACAAAGGCCCAAATACATGTACACACAGGTTTTGGGGGTGGGTGGGTGTTACATTGGCTTTGGTCCCACAGAGGCCACAGAATCATTCTTGAGGTCACTGGGACCGAAATGTGCAATCTCAGCATTAATACCCTATTTTAGAACGTTCATGAGAGTCAAACCTTAAAAAAAAAGCATTTGGCAACTGTGTGTGGTGGGCAGAAAGCTGGAGAACAGTTTTGACAACAAAAAAAAGGAAGGAAACAAAAAAATTGTTGGCATAAATAACTGACAAACAGATAAAAGGATTTAAGTCAATGGATTTACTTTTAAGAAGAGGCTGGTAAAAAAAAAAGCAGGCTCATGAAGAGTCTTACTTCAGTAGTAAAAATTTTCTTGCTTCATTGTTGGTAGAACACAGCCTTAAAGCTCAACAAGAGCTTACTTATAATTGAACTTTTATCACTAGTACGTGTAGCCCATCAACAGAACTGCATAAATCTGAAAGATATCCAAATCAAGTTCACCCAAAGTAAAGTGCAATTAATCTTGAATATTTCAATTAAGATTCAATTCACTCAGTCCAGAATTAAATTTTGTATCTTTTTCAGGTATCCAGTATTCTGTCAAAGCACTCTCTCACTCCAGGAAAAGGGCTGGAATGTAAATAGGCTGATAAATAATAATAATAACAATAATAACAAATGCCTATAGTCTACCAAATACAGTCTGTCTACACACTACTGGTTGTTTTGGTGGGGTTTTTTTAACTTCTACTTCATAAGAAGGAAATGTTCACAGCTGTACATGGATTTCATTCAACATCAAGTCTGCAAATGAAGAGAGCAAACTACTGCCTAAACATTTCCAATACACTCAAATTCTCATGGTACACATATCATGAATCATCTACAACAATCACTAATGAAGCATATCAGACAACAGGCTGCCTCTTGGCATTAAATCTAAACCAGAACATAGATGATGGAAACATGACAATGCAAGATACGGGGAAATCAAACCAAAATACAGATCTGTGTAACAATTACTTTTTTTATAGACATTAACAGAATATTTAACTTTCATATCTACAGTTTAATGCTATCCTATTGCAGTATCTCCTTTAAGAAGTATTTGCTTCAAGCTGTAACTTCAGTGGAAGCTGGATCCAGTTTCAAGAGTGGAAAAAAACTAAAAACACTAACAAGGATGTTTATAGACATTCTCTCCTCTGTGAGGAAAGTTAGCAGCTATCACCAGCTGCAAAAAATTCCATACTTTTTGCTACACCTTTCAAAGTCTGGAGGACAGCACACACTTAAGCTTATGTATGTAAATATGTAACAGCATCATTATAAAGTGCTTTGACAAGGATGAAAGAAAAACATTTAAATTAAGAATATAAAAATATACCACTTAAGTGCAATAACTCTTTTCCTCCTATCTCTTTCTGATAAAGCTATGCAAGTAAGGACTCATTTGTTCTAGCGCTACCTCAGCATGCATGAACATTTGTAACAAATACTAGCATATATGTAAAGTAACTTATCACTAGGTCATCCTGGTTTTATACAACATGGGCTGTACTAGCATAACATTGGAGGTAAGTGTGAGCTAGCTGTGTAAGTGTTACAGAATTTTTCTTTTGGGATTCTTCTTATTCTACCCAGTCTTCCTGCACCATTTTGAGAATGAAGCAGCTCAGTGTGCAAAGGAAAGATTAAGCGCTGGCTCAAATTACCAGGTAATATTGTCTGTCCCTCCAGTGTGAAGGGGGGACTGAGCTGCTCTCAATTTTGGGACATCTAAGCAGTGGCTCAGTATGCTGTCTATCTGGGCTGAGTTTGAGAGACACTGCTAAAATGTACTGCAAACAATCCCACCCACAGACAGAGTAGTTTAACCTGCATTCGTATTTCTGCAAAAAAAGTGCATACAGCATTGCAAATAACTGCAACCACACAATGTGTCTCAACTTATCCACGCAAGGTGGAATGCCACCTCTCTAGCGCTTGCACTGCCTAGCACACCCTGCTGCACCATGATATAACCACCCACATTTTCTACCACATTATGGCTCTTGCTCAGTAAGTGGGAGGGCTTGGTTTTAGTTTCTACTCCAGCTGATGGAGACTGGTATCTCCCATCTCTAAGGTTAATGTCTAATAACCAGTCTAGTGAAGAATCTTCTTCATTCCTTTTTTTGAGGTAAAACACTGGAAGTCGTGAAGCCAGTGGGAACAGGGAAAAAGTATCCAATGCTACCTCAGTGGTTCAAGCAACTCACAGGACAGAAATGGAGGTCCAAAGGAACACCCTGAAATTCATAGATAAAAAGAACTTGGGACTGTCATCTCAGATGGTACCTCCTCTTCTTCCCATTCTACCCTCTGCAAGTGAATACGTCACAGGGTAGCATTGCCTTCAAATGGGTTCCCTCGATTCATGCACTATTACAAAACAACACATGAAATTTGCTCAGACTGAAGTATGCTAAATGCAGTTAATTTCTCTCTGTTGATTACAAAGGGGAAAATGGCCTCCTGTGCCTACAGCTTGCCTTTGTAAATCCCACATATACATGCCACTGATACCAATGAAGCTGCATAGCTATGAACAGGAAAAAAACAACTGTTGTAAGCTGGACTTCAACTGTGACAAAGGTGACACTAGCTTTCACATAAAAACATCAACATAATGCCTTACTTAGTTGGTTTTAAAAAGCAAAACAAGATATTCCCTTTCCCATTCCCTATCTCCTAGCTAAGAAATTGAATACTTGTAGCAAACATACATTATGATTTGCTAGAAGGAACCTACAAGACTATCAATAGATTTCCATCATCCTCCTAAGACAGAAAAAAAAATACTTAAGAGTCAGAAATATAGTGTGTTTCTTTTCTGTATGCAGACATACACACACATTAAGGCAGAGGTGATAAAAACATGCTAGCCTGGGACTATAAACTATAAATAAAAATACTGTTGTCATCAATTTAAAAAGAAAAATTAGTCCTTAAAAAAATACTGAGAAGACAACTGGAAAAAGTGATGATAGGTGAAATTTTTTTCCCTCAAAATCATTATAATTTTATCCATTGGAATAAGATAATTCTTTTGGGTTTGTACATTTTGGTTCCCTTATTTATGATTGTTATTAATAACCTTTTTAGTCCTTGAGTTAAGATACCATCTCAATACTCTATGATAGTAAATTCTACCAACTGATGATAAAAAGCTAAAAAAGATTTACTTTAGACAGTTTTAAATACTGGTCCTCCTCTTTACGTGACTCCTTTTTCATCAGTGGAAGAAGTGAATAAAAGCATCAACATTATACTAGAAACAACATTATTTTTCATTATAGTACACATTTTATGCATTTCAGTCCTGTTCTTTTCATTACCCTTCTGTTCCCCAGCACAACTCAATGTGATGTTATGTCCTAGTAAATACTCCTTCCATTCATCTGAACATTTATTTTCTTGTTTGGGAGTTTTCAGTGGATACTATGCTCTTGTTAAATGCATCTTAGACAATAAACCTGTACTGTTGACACACTTCTCAGTTTTCTGGGAACAAAGAACTAAAGAATGTTCAACAGAAGTGTTAGTTCATCTTAATTACTCCATCTGATTCCACGATCACCTAAATCAAAAAAGAACTCATTAACCTGTAATTATTAGAACTTCAACGTTTTGATATTTTACATTATGTTATTTGGCATCATGAGGCCTTATCATCAAGATTAACTGGATCTTCTGACATCATTCTCTTTACAGTTTTGGCTAATGCAAAAACTACCCTGCCAGTGCTTCATTTCACTTAATCTATAAAGTACTACCAATATCAAGGAACTAATCAGACACATGCAGAAATGTTATTTCTTCTAGTATAAGCTGTTTTCCATTAAAAGTTAACTGGTCCTCTCCACTTACTACTTTTAAGAGCCTCATCTACAGGATCCTGTCCAAACTTTTTTGAAAAAGCCAGTTTATCCCCACCAGCTCTTACATGTATTTTTTCATTAACTTCCGAGTTTGTTGTTTTGCCTAAAAAGACATAATATATGCTAATATGCCCTCACATCACTGCAACGAATCAGTTAAAAAAATCTATTAGAGTATTAATCACTTTGAAGAATGATCCGTGCTTTTCATTCTAAAGTTCAAAGACTGCTGGATTTTTTGTGGTGAAATATCTTCTTACCTCCCAGAGCCGAAGAATATCTTGAAAGCTAAATTCCCTTTTAAATCTGATAAGAAGCCATCGGAAGCAAAAATAAAGGTAGCCTGAGTCTTGAGATTCTAGGAATAAGAATGTTACATTTCATAAACACCAAATTTGGTTAAGACAATGGCGGGGGCGGGGGGGGAACCACCACATTTTACAGGTACACAGTCATACCACCGATTAAGATAGTAGCCCCTTCTCGGAATCAAAGATAGTTGCCAGAGGATGGCATACTTTTAAAATCAGTAACAAGATGACCCTGTTTTTCAATAGGCATGGAGCAATTATTGAAATCTTTTAGGCATTATTACTTTACAAGTCCTGTATTCATATAATATTACTGTTGGAATTACATTTAAAGACTGGTAAGGGTATAAATGCACACAGAATGCAGTAAGTTGTTTTAGTTACTGTGCATGAATAATACACCTACCTAAATAACTGCAAAATCCACTGTCTAGTAAACGAAGCAAAGTACTCAGTTGAATTAGTTGTGTCTTCATACCCTGCATCTGTTCTTCAAAATTCTGATGCTGGATGGAATAAAATATTAGCACTGTCATTTTTATTAACTCATAATTTTGAGATTTACAACTATTTTTAATTTTAAAAAAAGTTTTGTTACTGCAACAGTGGTTCTCATCCTTTAGGTATTTAATATAGGGATATTCAACTGTACTTCTATCTAATGAAATGCCTGCCTTTTACTGAAAGGTTTAACAAAGCAGTGAACCGTGTTTCTTCGATAATATTTGTATGTAATAAATGATATTTTAAATCAGCCTATGCTTTGTACCTCCAAGCAGCACCACTGCACTCAAACCAAAAAGACAACTTTTTTTTTATTCTCATACCAGCCACATATTGTTTCGTCACATGCACAATTCATAAAAGCTTCAGTCTGTGGAAAGTCTAAATTGCATTTAACAAATGCCAAAAGGTAGGTATGGCAGGGAACCATTATCCTGAACAAAATCCTGCTAGAGGACTTCTGATTAATACACATTTGGCTGTGATGGCTCCAAGTTAGTCCCAAATTTCCAAAGAGCCAAATTTGTCTACACTACACAGTAATAATATCACAAACTGAACATAACCTGTGTCAATCAGAGAAAAACATCAACTTCAAACATAAGATGATTGCTTTAGAAGAATTTTAAAAATAATGACATTTGTAAAATAAAATTAACCCCAAACGTTATCCATTGATTAACTGTTTATATGAGCTAAAAAAGCCTTATTTTACCATTTGATCCATGTATGATACAAAGCACCAGAAGGCATCTACTTCATTCTCCATAACATACAAGACAGGTGAAAGCAAGTCACTCATCCCCTGGACATAACCTTGATGGAGAAAAAGGGAAAAAAAGGCAAATCGGAATTTACTTAAACTCAGCAGTTAAACAGTAATTTTTCAAGTGTTGAATGACTGAGTGAAATGAATGTTTGCATTCCCAGTTTGTACAGATATGATAATTTTTCAACTCAACCACCAGTAAAGGCATTTTTATATTAATAACCACCAATATCCAGCAGATCTAACAAGATTTAGCAGTGGTTTTTGCCAATCTAACAAGAACATAAACCAAAAACGTTGTTTTTGCAGTTGTTAAAATACGTACAAACTGACCTGACACCAGAATAGATTTTTAGTAAAAAAAGTTCCCATTTAGAGCTCAGAAGCATATATTGATATTTTTAAGAAGATTAAACATATACCTTGCACCATCACAAATACAGACTCATTTATTCTCCTCTCCATCTGTAATTGGTTGCTTTCTTTCATACATTTAAAATCTTTTCATGTCTTCCCACTTTTTTTCCCCCCCTCCAAGAGAAGATTTTCTTTTCAAATAGATTTGGAGAAGAGATGTTGAGTTTCAATCATAGGAAAACATATGGTGCAACAGCTTTTATGAAGAAAATTTTGCACTTAACAATTCTTTTTTCTAGCATTGAATATGCTTTAAGGACTCCTGTATTTAGGGAAGTAGGAACTGTTCTGCTTGGATGGTATTTTAAATACACCAAAGCCTAAGATCATCTATGTAACCAAGCAGCCAACAACAAAAAAAGACTACTACTTAGCAAACTGAGGAAGGAAATTAGCAAAGTATTGCTTGTGAGAAGCATGAAAGAAACACATATCCAGACTTGATTCAACGAAGTGCCTTTAGGTTTCTGTGCCCAGAAATGGCGAATCAAGTTCATACGCTCTAAAAAGCACTAACATGTCTTACAAGAAAAGCTTACGTTTAAGTGGAGAATAAAATGCCCATTTTTAGAGAATATCATTTTTACATATAGCTAGAAATATATAGCTAGTTCTATGCAAAACATTTTCAAAATTTTGAAGCTTTTTAATGCTTCTTCCAGCTTCCTTGTTTGTAATTAGAAGCCTAATTAAGAAGAGTAGAGGACAAGGATTTTTAGAGCTTATTTTTTCCCTTCTTCCCGACTCTTCCAATTACCTTTCCGCTGATGCTCAAGTCAGCTTATCTACTGGCCTACTGCTGCTGACCTCCCTAAGCAATGGAAAACATGATTTATGTGTATGTCTGTCATCAGTGGTTGGTTCAACATGACATGACATTTCGCGGTTAGACTCAAGCTTGGCTGATTCCATTTCTTAACAATGTAATTAATTATAACTGAGTAACTGAAAAGAGGATTTGAGTCAATGACTGAAAATACAGAGCAGGTGTGAGAAGAAAAATAGAACAAAGAACAGAAAACAAGTAAATAATTAAAAGGTCAAAAAAGAAGTTTATTCCCTATACATTTAAAAATAAATGCAGAGAAAATTCTGTTTGAGACAGTTTAAAAGTCTCTTAAAGATTAAAACTAGTTTCATTAATGCAGACTTGAGGAATTAATTCAGAAAAAGCGTTGTATTAACAGGTACTCTGTCTCCTCCCCTATCCAGCAGTTTGTGGCATTATTCAGACCTCTCTACAGCTGCTGTCAAAGGATTAAAAGCAGCATGGTACCAACGCTTGAGTAGCTTAGAAGCCTTGTAGAGATACAATGTCAAATGTACTGTATTTCCATTATTCTTGCTTGTTTATAGAACAGAAGACTTACCTACTGCATACATTAAAGCAATCTAAGCAATGTTTTTAATTGAGCAGGTAGTGAATGTGCTTTAATTCACTTAGATATCATTGTGTGTTAATGCAGGTTGAAATGTGGAAAGACTTGTGGAAGAGCTACACGTTTAAACAGTCTCAATCAGTTTTAGCTTTCCACTTCTTTTTCAAGCCAAAGATCAAGTCTCTCTACAGACTTGACAGAAGGGACAAAAGCTGACAAGTACTACCACTCTGCAGCAGATTTACTAGCAATTAAAGATTTGGTCCTACTTTTTGCCTTCAAAATCTGGCACAAAGTGGGCTTTTAGAATCCCAACGCTCTTCTGAAACAGAATACCCAAAAAAACCCCCAAGTACATAACAGCCAAATTTCACACCAGGGGTGGAGGCAGGAACCAGCTAGAAGCATATTTTCCCTCCCTCCCAAGACAATGAACAGAAGCCAAGACTTAGACATCTCGTATACACTGTGATTAAAACGTTATACACTCTTCCTTCTGCAACAGATGCAAATACTAAAATGCTATTTTTGACAGACTGTTAAGTGTACTCCTCAAGAACCAGCTTTTAAAGTATTCCTAAGAACCCCCATGTTTACAAACAGCTGGTTCAGCATGCTGAGCTTTAATTACAGCAGTGGCAGCTGGTTTATCATTTTTATTGCTATATCAGTCTTAAAAATGGTTATAACACTCACGTTCCAAACATCCAAACCCATTTAAAACTCTGAAAAGCAAACTTGCTTCAATTCTAAAAAAAACTACAGTAGTGCTATGGTGAAGATGAACTGCCACTTAATTTCTAATCCCGCCTCAGCTGATGAATTAAGATGCCTGTGATAAGCATCAGCTAGATGACAGGAAGAAGCAGGACGAGAAACTGAACAAAGTTATCTACATTATTAAAATATAAATCTTGACATTTACAAAAAGAATTGTAATCAATACAAGTTCAATTGTATTAACAGGCCTTAACATAAGCAAAGCTGCATACCAGAAACTAAAAAGGCTTTTACATTCAGAGGAACACAACTTACCTAAGTCAAAGTCATACATGCAATAGGTCATCAAAATATCATGAAGTAAAATCAATCCTGGGTTATCTTCACCTTCATAGAATTTATTTGTTCGATCTGTCCTGTTTACGTCTTTTTCTAAGGAAACAGTCCAGATTTAAAAAACATTTTCAAAACAAGTTCTACAAAGCCAGCATCAAATGAATTCAGAATGTTTTTAAGCTGCTGATTTTTTGCTCAAACACTGTTGCAAAGCTTTGAAGTATTTAAGACAACTGCATAACTGAATGTCATTTCAAAATAAAGAGTATTTAAAAGAAACAAAATCCTTCCTGTCTGGAATAAAACAATTTGCTTATAAACAGATTTTAAAGCTTTTGCCCCCCCCCCTTTTTTTTTTTAGTATTTTATGGAAAAATTCCTGATTATAATTCAGTGAAAATGTTCTACACTTACACAGATTAAGAATAATTTTATGTGAGTTAGCTATGCAATGCCATTTATGAATACTTACATGATGCCACATAAGCCATAGCAGTAAAGTTACCACATGATCATCTCAAAGACACTGTGACAGGTCACAACAGCATGTTTATAAATTCTGTTTAACAACTTCCTGTAAGTCAGTGAGCTGAAACTGCCTGTTTCATCAGGCAGTTTTCATGCCTCAAACATACCAAGCACACAGCATACTCTTCAATAATGTGAAATTCAAGACTGATGTATTGAAATAAGCAAAATTTTGAGTGCATTTTTATAAAAAGTATTTTGTAGTTTTGGATCTATTTTACAACATAAGCCTAATACTGTCATTTACATTTCAAACACTTAAAAAGGAACAGAACTGCTTCAACAGAAACAAAACTTCAGCCTTTTTTGAACTCCAAATATTTTTTTCCCATTAACATACATACTCTCTGAAAAGATAGTTTACTAATCTAGTAAGATTACACTTTCTCAACCCTTTCAGCTTGCCTGTTGAATAACTGGCTGAAATAAATTTAGTCCATGTCTCAGAATAACACAAAAATATTATCCTGTCTCCTGAAGTAACTGTTTAGTAATCCTAAACATTGGTGCCCAACTCTCACTACCAAAGAAAGCTGAGGATATAAACTGCTAATAGTCAGCAGAACTTGATGACATTTTTAACAGTAGGTATAAAACCCCACAAGTCAGAATGCACGTATACAAATCCCTGTAAGAAATTTTAAAACATAAACAGACACATTTTCATATTCTTATTGTATATCATAATTTTAATGACATTCCCAGTAATATTACATCATGAAATAACATGAAATAAAGAGCCTTTTGTTATTATGTAAAGGAAGTTAAAAAGATAGAGCCATTCTGTAACACTAACGTGTAAAGCTCTGAATTACTCTGGTTAAGACAGTTTTAGTATTAAGTATATAACAAAGTTTAGACACCTCTGAAAACAGCAACATGTTAGTTTTTAGTGCTTCTTCATACAGGTAACTCAAAAGGTTACATTTGTTCAATTTCATATTGAGTTGTACAAGTGTGTGAATTTGTACAGTTAGGTATGTTTCTAAATCTAGATTTACCTATAAGACTCCGGTAATCTCTTAATCTTGAATTTCGTTTTTCCTGTTCCTCACTGACTGATTTCCACTGCAGTTTCATCCTGAAATATTCATCCCTGAAGAAGATAGATGATTTTGAAACCAACGCATGCTCAATTACTGTATTTGTCTCTTTTTTATCTAAGCATTCATTCATTCCATTTGTTCTTTAGCATAAATAGGATAACACCACCCTGTTTATATAATATTTTTACTTTAGTATAACAATCATTTTAAAGAAAGTCTCACACACTTCTTTGCATTCAACAACCTTTAGCAGCTCTCCTTCAAGCTTCCGAAAAGCTGTCTACATCACTACATGTCTTAAGGAAAAAAAGCAGCTTTTTAATTTATTTTGTAACAAAAACCTCACTGTACTCACGTTTTCCTTTTTTGCAGATTTGCTCTTTCTTCTTTAGTGCTATTCCAAGGAAAATACCCCAAAAGAAATTTCCATGCCTCTTTTCTTAAAGTATGGCAGAGACCCTAGGGAAAAATTACATTAACAAAAAGACTATTTCAATTTTGTGAGGAAGTGTTCCTATAGTGATACAACACTTCTTAAAGTAACAACTTCAGAGAATTGTTATAAGTAAGCTTCTTTTTACATTGTAACCAAATCTTATCTGCTAACTAGGTACTACACTTGGAGGAAACAGGAGGAAGAGAATACTATTAAGCAGAAAACTGTAGAAGCACTGGGTTCATCCTTAGAAGATAAAAAAAGAACTTGACAAAAGATTTTTCTTCCTATATTTTTGCTTCACTGCTGGAAATAAAAACCTTATGGGCATCAGAGCCTTTAAGAAGCATATAATGTACGTTTAAGATTTATATACTTAAACATCATGCTGCCTAACTGCCAAACTTCTAGTCTCACCACAAACCAATCTTGAGGACTAGACTTCCATTTATTTATTTTTTTAAACAAATATTTTCATCTTATAAGACATGGCCAACATGTAGATGAATGTTCCAAGCAAAGGGTTAGGGACAGCCTTTGAGTGTCCACTCAAGTACACTATTTGCCAGAAATCTTTCCAAGTAACACTCATAATTTGTAGACAACAAAAATGTTTAAGCTGAATCATATTCCACTCTTATCAAAAGAGTACTCCCTGCAGTATAGTCATGAGAATGAGGCACTTTGCTATCAGACCCCCCAGTTTACCAGTGCAAGGCTAGCTTGATTCCTCACTATGTTTCTTCATTTACCATTAGATTAAGGCAAGGAAGACTGCACCAAATAGCATCAACCACAGCAAAAACAAGTAGCAACTGGAACTTTTCCAGTAATTGTTGAACAGTTGAAGACAGGCATTTTAACTTTTTTCTTTTTTTTCTTTGCAGAGGATCTGCACTTCATGTATTGCAAGTTATTGGGATCTTGAGTCATACAGAAAATCCAGCACTCACTCCTCTGGCAATGGACAACAGAGATGAAAGAGAAACGAGCTACTGGAAGAAAAGGTTTGTACTAATTCTCATGACTGCAGAAGGGTCCTTAATTGGGCACCTCAGCAACAGGTATATTAAAGAGCAGTCACAGAAACTGAAAAGGGCCTCAGTTTCACTCTACCCCCTTCAGAGTATATTACTTAATATGTACAGGTCTTTAAAAAAATGTAGTATCAATGTTATCATTCTCCACTTCTGCTCAAACTCCCAAGAATGCAAGACTGCATGCTTGCAAACGTGCATCAACAGGTACACAAAGAATGCATTAAGGCAGCTGGATTCCCATCAAAAAAGAAATACTAAAGTAACATTACGTAGAATAGCTATGGGGCGTAACTAAAGTTTTCAAAATTTCCACCACTGAGACTGAATTCACATTCATATTGCAAAAATCATTAGTTCAATAATAAGTATCAGCAAAAGTCTTTAGGACTGCTCATATATGAGGGCCAAATTCAGGCAAATTGCTGGGCCAAGAAAAGCAGCTTTTGTTGGAGAAGGAAAAGAAAACATCGTCAAAAAGAAAATAATAAACCTGGTATCTTAACACTGAAGTATTGGTGTTTTCCTGAAAGGCACTTTGACTTCTCTTCTTTATCACTTAAGCCTTTGTGTTTTCAACTCATTCACTTTAGCCAGCCACCACAAGATCTCTCTCCTTGTGGAGCACTTTATATGGTTGAAAGACTGTCAAGATATTTGATTAGTATGAAATCATGCTTTATGAAGTCTCTCCAACAATACTGGCTGGCTCATGCTGAAAGTCCTGCGCGAACCATTGTAAGTATAATGAAAACAGCAGAACCATGGTTTGGGACGGAAAGAAAAGGGGGCCAGAAGCAAGCAATAGGTCTTGTTAACTTTAGAAAAACAAGTTACCCCTTTGAATATCAATCGCTTTATGTAGTCGACATTTAAAATTCTTCCTTCAGAATCCATATTCTTAGCCCATTCTTCAGCCGACACAGGCTCTCTTCTACTAACTTCAGGCTGTTTTCCTAGATCGATCTGAAACACACACAAATATGCTATATGAATCCCACTGAAGTGCTTCAGTAGTTTTAAACAACTGCACAAATTAGTACTAAGCTTTCCACTTGCTTATACTCAGTGCAACTACATTGTCACGTGTGACATGCTCAGTTAGCTACTCTAGCGATCTATGGCTGCGTCCACACTAGCAAGTAGCGTGGACCAACACAAGCAGATCTTTAGAGCAAGACACGCTGTGCTGGGGACCTGGGTATATATTTTAATATTTCAGACACTGGAGGAGGATGTATATGTGTTTTAAATAACCTTCTACCCCCCCAAACATCTCTGAACTACGTTCCCATGGACTGAAAGCCTCTACACAACGGGAAATGTATTAGGTATGCGCAACACAAACAAGGACAATAGGGAGCTTCACTTCAAAAGTACATTCCTGATGTACACTAGCACATCTTAAAAGAGAACTGAAAAACTGCTTAGGTTCAGAGATGTCAGGCCCACACAGACTGCACAGTGTGACTGAAAGATCAATTTAAGTACACTGCCCCTTAAAAAGAAAACAAAAAAACAAAACCAAAACTATATGTGCTTTCAGAACTCCTAACACCCAAAAAAGTTTCAGTTTGTTGTTAGTCCCTCTCAGTTCCCAAACTGCATGCTTAAGCACAGCAGAATTCCATAGACAGTAACTCCTTACTGTCTAACAATATTTTGATGATGGCAACCACTAAGTCAATTTGTGTTTCAACTCTTTAGAAGTCTAAGGCATTTGCCAGATTAAGACTTATAAGTCAGTATTATTTTAAATATGTAGCATTCATTATACTTTTTCTCATTGATAAATTAACTGATTAAGTGCTAGGCAGCAAGTTCTTAGAATTACGTAGTTCATACAGCTACTGCTAAGTTATTAACTAATAACTTAGTTATTAACTATTTTGAACTCAAAAAACCCCCAACATTCAAAATAGTTTAACACTCCAAAAACATGTTAGCTGCTTAAACAGCAATCACAAGCATTTAAAAATAAACCTTTTCCACTAATCTGTAAAAGACACCAACAGGAGCCCACACAAAGTGATTCATGATCCAATTACAAGCTCCTTCTAACTTTAGTTCAAGTCCTACATAAATCTGTACATTTATACACCCTAGACATTAATCATCCCATTAAATACTTTGTTTTAATCTTCTTAGCTCTCTTAAAACAAACTGAAACATTAAAGTGATTAGCCAAGAAAGTTGGTTATTAACCTGTATACCCCAATTTTACTTAACATAGCTCTATCTGACCACAAGTGGAAACACTAAACATGAAATGGGTCACTTCTCAGGGTACTGACTCTAAGATAACGTTAATCCTCATTTCAGTAATGACACACTTTCTTTCAAAGCAAAATTCATATTTGCAGGCATAAAAATGACATATTCTAGAAGCAGCTGATAATGATCTTACTATTGTGAATAAATGGTAGGGCAGCATACACCACAATCGCCAAGCATAAACAGTATAACTCACCAAGCTTCAAGTCCTACCACTCCTTTAAAGGTGTGCATAAAAAGAATCAATAGATCCGTATCATATTCATTTACACACTCACTCGTGTAATGACTTCAAATCCTGGTTCTTCCTGCTGGTTTATCTTGAGTCCTGGAATAGCATCATTGAGAAAGTCTGCCATTTCTGATGGTGGTCGCCTCTGAGTTGAAGGGTCACTTAAACGGAAACTGTCAAAAATATAGTTTGTGACTTTGGAAAATCTTCCCATTGTTACTGTGTATGGATCTTTCTTCAATTTCTGTGTTATAATAAGGAAAACAAATAAAATACAAAAAGCCTCAAATTATTTGAAATTTTTGTACTCAAAGAAAGCAAAACAACAGGAAGAGAAGTAGGTCCCAAAGTTACTGAAGTTTCATATATCAGTAGTTTCATATAGTACATTCATTACACAATTAAAAAAGGTATCTTAAGATAATACTAGTGATTGATTTGAAAGACTGAATAGCAGTGTGCTCAGTAAGCCTGATCTATATAAAAGTGGATCAGATCTACTGTTTACTTTCCACAAAATGTCTTCCTGAGGCCTAGCTTCTCTCCCTTCATAGACAAAACACATCTTGAATCATCACGTACTCTGCTAGGAATCTCACACAAAACTTGATTTGACAACTAAGTCCAGAAACTAATGTAATTCACTCATGAAGATTTTCTTTAAACAAATCAATGGTTCAAAACTCTGGCCTCTCTGAAGTCACTGAAAATTTTGTTGCTGACTTTCACAAGTCCACAAACCCCAACAAATGATAAGCAGCTTTAACATAAAAAAAGCTTTTAAGCAACGCTGTGCTCTTCGCTGCTGTATTTCCAGCATCCCTTCAAAACCGTCAGAAAATATCAAGGAAAAGAACATTTAGTCAAAGAAAATTTAGAAAATTCTAATTAATACATTTTGATAACTCCTAAAATTTTTTCATTCTTTCCCTTTCTAAAACTATCTGTACCCAAATGTACAGAATCACAGATGACACTAACTTGAGTAGGTTTGAAATAGTACCACTGGGAAGTTAAGAAATTATTAGAACACAGGAAATAACTTACACGTAAGTGTACTTTCTATAGTAAGCATTTGTTTTAGGATACAATCAATACTTCTACAATGGCAGTCATTCAGGGAATATTTGTGTGACATGGTAGGGTGGGGGTTTTTAATAAATGTCTTCAGAATAAAAAATTTAAAGATAATACATACTTGTAATAAGCCATATGATGGTTCATCAAAGAGATTTTCAAAAGACTGCGACAGAGACTTGTTCTGAGAATTCACAAGAAGAATCCGTTTATCCTGTGGAGATCTGAAAAAAATTACAAAGGGTTTCTATAAGTACCATCAGTTCTTCCTGAAAATGTTTTTAGAACATTTACTGTTTTTCAAGTCACATTTCAGGTTTTGTGCACAGAAAACAGGTTTGATGCAAGATCACTCTTAGTTCTTGGCACAAGTTCACAAGCTAACACACTACAAAACAGGACTTTCATTTTTCACAAGATTAGCCATCATCATATTAATTCTGAATTGTACTCTTTCATTCTTTGAAAAATCATGATGCTTTTGAGAAATTACTCTGGAAGATAACCTTTGTCACCCACATGTAAACAAAGTTTTCTTCAACTACAGTTTTCTATATTTGACAATGGACAAAGAGATGGCAGAGGAAAGGAAGTTTAGTGAGACACAGTCAGCCTTGACAAATAAATGCTGCAACTCCTGTAACATAATAGAGGATGTGAAAAGAACCCACATCACCATATACAGTTAAGGAGTTCTTTCCATCAGTTAGTAAATCTTACATTAAGGCACCCTGTAAAACATTACATTAAGGAATACAAACTCCTTTTCAATGTATGAAAGCACATCAACAAATTTCTAACCAACAGTATTACAACAGCTACTGTCAGAATAATTCTACGATGCATACTGGCAGAAGCTTAAAAACCACCACAGCCATTCTATTGTGAAACAGAACCATCTCAGTACAGCCCTCCAAATGTGCTTCTGTGTAGACTCCAAAACCGAAATCAACACAAACCAAATTTGGCCTAACTTACTGTATTTGTACACTCTTGTTCTTCAATATAACATTTGCTTCTCTGACAGGCTTGCACAGGCAGATGAAAACGATAACAACAGACAGTAGAACCATGCTGCTCCTAGCATTTAGTCCGTTCTTTTGCTCTAACCCCCCCCACACACTCCACCTTCTCCCCTCCTCTGGCACAGATACCCCGTCAATTCATTAACCAGCTCCTCAATCACCAATTTACAACTCTACATGCGACAGAAGAGAGAACAGCTCAGAAGCCAGACTGACGTTCAAGCCTCAGAGTTGGTTGCCAGGCAGAGGAAAGCCAAGCACTTTGCCATCTGACTCTAATCCATCACACAGACTTACATTTATAAAATACCTCTCTATTGCTCTCTCCCAAAGTTTGAAATCACTATTTCTAGTCTTTGAAAGAAAAATTACTTTTATTTTTATTAGTATCTGCATCATCTACCATGTTATTAAAGTCAAAGATAAGAACTTTAATAAGCCTTATCTCTCTCCCATTCCAACAGGACAGGACACTGTTAACACTGACGGATATGAAATGCAACAAGAGATCTCATTTTGAGACAGCCAGACACCACAGTCATAGTTCTGAAGTAGCAACAGTTAATGAAGCTCAAATGGCTTTTGCTAAAAAGCAACACAGGGGCAAAGGCTGAGTCATGTATTACGTTTTCCTTAACTAAAAGAACAAAAACTTCGTACTGTATCTCCATTTTAATTAAACATTCTCTCTGAACAGCCAGTTGGGTATCAACAGCTACTTGGGTAACGTTCAAAACAAGTTTGTGAGCTAGACACTTTATTAAACACTTACTCATAATACTGAGAGTTAGAAAGCATCATCCATACATGCAGTGTTTTCTCAATATTAGACTGGTGCCACCAAACTCGGAAGCACATAATCTTTAAAGCGACAAATTACAAATATTTTGTTCAAGTTTACTCACTCCACACACACTGATCTCAGCAATGATGTGACATTTTATAAGAAATGGTGTTAGAAAATGGCAAAAGCTTTTGAGGTAATAGGAACAGAGGAAGAAAATACCTATGACAGAAAGATATTTTAGAGAAAAGCTAAACTTTCTTCCTTAACATCAATATCTATATATTATAAACCAGAAGTTGGGAAAACAAGTAATTATGCTGCCAAGTATTTGCTTATGACATCCAGAAAGCTGAATAAACATATTTTCCCAAAAGAGGTTCTGAGTTTAGATACATCATGTACTAAAGCATAAATAATCATTAGGAAACAAGAGAAACAGAGAGACTGAAACCTGCCATTTCCACAACTTATGTGGAATGTTTGCTCTTTTTGCTCCCCTTAAAAAAAAAAAATCATAATTTATGACTAGACCACAGAAAATAATTTGGTGCTAGAAGCAGAACTGAATTGGAAGAGAGCAATCTAAGTAAGAAAACTAAAACTGGAAGTTCCTGCTCAGCTCAGTGCTTAACTTCATTCAAATTTAACTTCCATAGCCATCTCAGCTTTTTGCTTTAAAGTTCCCAAAGTATCTGCTGTTGCATACATCAACACTTAGAACTGTTTGAGGTGGCAATACTAAACAGCTCAGCATGTCCTGAATGCTTGAACATCACCTCAAGTTTCCCCTGTCTCACCTTAGCAGAGAACTTCATCTGAGAAGCATTCCTGGACACCCCCCAGTGCACAGCTGCTGGGTCAGACTGCACCAACCTTACACCACTGCCTTGTTTTAAAATCAGACACATAAGGACATGACTGCCTCTCTTCATACAGTTTCTTCCCTACCTGACAGCTACTGTTTTGCACTGTCCCAAGAGGAATGTCCATATCACCCGGCAAGAGGTTACAAAGGACAAGAACTAAGAATCCACTGCATCAAATAGAAGAAGAATGCTCAGCACCCACTCACTCACCACAGACTATCTGAAAGAGACAGGGCTTGAAACAGGACCCAAAATCACCACCCATTTCGTTTTCATTCAGTGACTCACCAATAAGCATTAATTTTACATAGTATAATTTTTTGCAGCACATGACTCAATAAAACTGGAAATAATGCCTGTTAGTAACACAAACTGCCTAACATTATGTGCAGTAACAAACTGACAAGCAAATGCCGGACAGAACCTAGACGTCTGACTTATAGGAGCTTAGGTGTCCAACTTCATAAAAAGCTTGAAGGTATTCTGGTATATTAGTTCAGATTTCTGGCTTTGGGGTGTTTGGTCCCTGTGCCCCCCCCCCCCCCCACTTTCAACCATGAAGTCAAAAGATACAAAAAACTTCCTGAATATGAAAATACAAAACAACTTGTTACATAGCAGAGCAGTACCTTGTTGTAAATACTTTATGCCTTTGAGCAAAAAATATTAAATATAAAATAAGCTTAGTCCAAGTGTCTCAACATGAAATACATGGAACTCCACCAAAATTAATGCAAGTATAACTACAGATCTGTAGTTGCAGTACCATGTTTTAATTATCAACTTTTCTGTTGCTTGTTGCTTTTCATATGTGTATATGTGTGTGTATACACACACACATATCCATTCAAATAAGCAGCATGAACTCTTTAGTTCTAAATTGTTTTTGGTAAAGCCTCAAATTGACTAACTGAAAAAAGGCATAAGAGAAAAATCTTTGTCTAAAATTTTAAAGTTTCTATTTGACAGTTAATCACAAGAACAAAGTTTTGATTAAGTCAATGCAAACCAGTTTGCTACACTGTCAAATGCACTCACTAGGCCTACATAAAACTTGGTCCTACTCATTAAATACATGTTATGGGAATTAGAAAATTTGAAATACATTCCCGCAGTACACAGACAACAGATTACATAGATAGCGTATAAAGCTTTCAGCAACTCACCATACAACACAGGTGTTTTTCCAGTGTTTGCTACATAGGTTGCCTCAAATACCTGCCCTAGCCTACCAGCAACTAGTCTGAAGATACCAACAAATAGGTAAACACAGAACAGTATGCTCAAAAAGGAACAATTTCCTTGGGGGGAAGGGCAAGGAGGCAGGGGGATGGCAGGATGACAATATTCACTTGCACCTGCAGAAGTAGTGAAATTAGGAAACTAAATGAAAGGAGGTTTAAGGAAGAACTCAAAGGGAACACAGAAGAAAAAACTCAGGATTTAAGATGAAGTTGTCAACCAGGACTTCCTAATCTACAGTTGTACAGAGAATATTCTTACTTACACCTTTATCTTGTCCCTGTAATAGCCTCTCCTTTGGTCTTCCTGGATTTTCCCCTTAAAAAGCTCGCATACAACATCAGTACCATTTCACCAACTGGTTACACTGACCATGCTCCCTTCTCCAAGCAGCTGAAAACTTCTGATTATCACCAGCTCCAACACCACACCTTGACACTGTCAAAGCCTTTCACAAATCAGTACATGAATACAACCGTCACGTCCTATTGGCTTGTTCTCCATCCTAACAGTACTATTCAGCAAGTCTTCCCTACTTGTCAAAGGCAGCTCTGACCTCACTGATGCTACCAACATGAGAAGAGCCCTCTAAAGATTCCCACAGCCATTTCACTATCCACTTTCAAATCTGTCATCAGAATATGATGTTGCAAGTGATGATAACAAAACACTTTTGAAAACAAATACCTGTTACACTGATGTTACACCTGTTACAGGTTACACTGATGTTACACCTGTTACAGGTGTACCTGTTACACATCATTGTTTCTTCATGCTCTACTTTTATTTACCCTGTTGCCTTCTTAAATTATACTTATGCCTACACGATAAGAGCAGAACATTTTATTTTATTCTGCATTTATGCTATGCCAATCAAAAAGGCTTTTATCCAAGTGAAAAACTTGGAGGTAGCACACTATAAATACACAAAAAACCTCAAGTATTTAACACCATGATAGGGTCTAACTATGTTTACATTCAGAAAGTTGATCTGAAAAGTAAAGATCAAGTGTGAAACACTTTACAGTGAGTGTTCACAAGAAGCTTCTGTACCCACTAGAGGGAGCTACTGAGGTATTTATGACAAAGCTAGTAACACTTGAACAGCTTCTGAACTAGTTCATAAATTGATTCAACAATTTTAAAACTTCAGCCTACATTCCAAATGCATATGTCAAATTATCATTTCAGTCACCTCGAAAATTGATTCTACTAATAAAAAAAGGGAAGAGAAAACACATCAGGAAGCCTTAATCTGAAATTCATTACAAAATTTAAAAGGTAAAGCAATAATCCATATTTAAATTGGAACTAAGACTTGTCTGATACTTACTCATTCAGCACAACATGCTTTTCAAGGCATTTAATCAATAGTTTGCTATCTCCGTGATGAAAGTGAAGAGCTGGAAGCTTCACATCATCCTTCAGACAAAACACCAAGTAAGACCATCCCATGCCTTCTTTGTTTTGTTTGATCGATTTCAGATCTGTCAAACTGAACAGGAACGACCACTTGCTTTCTCCATTTGCATGAGTTGTAGCATCTTAAAAACAAAATTACCACATGATTTTAGTTTGACTTCCAGTGTTAGCAATTACGAATGCATCATATCTGCCACCGTTCCTAAAAAACAAACCCAAACCCCAGCACTGGTTCTGAGAATAAAATGTGTACCGTAACTACTGTAACTGCTATTTCTGGACTTCTTTGTGCCTCGTCTTCTACAGACATCTAAAATAACGAGCAAGTCCATCAGACTGCTCCCCTAAAGCTGCCCCTACAGTTTATAAAAGTGATCCAGCAGTTAAATGTACAACTGCTGTATCAAATTCCACCAGCAAGCTGAATCCCACCATCATCTCCACCAGGAAGTACTACTTAAACTAAACATGATATACATCACAATACTGTATGCTATATATCGCACACAGTATCAGCCACGTGTTGTAAGACTGCTACCAAAGTGAGGGAGGAGGAATTGAAAATCTCCCCACCCACCCCTCTCTCCCATACTGTGCAAGCAAGTATACACTCTGCGCAAGACTGTACACATTTAAAGAGAAGGGATTAAATTTTATTTTAACAGAGGACACAAAATCTTCAGCATGCCTGGAGGGAATCTGGCAAAGCCCCTGGCCTTCCCACATCAAATTACAGCAACTGGAAATAAGCAAGAAGTAGCAAAAGCATAAACCAAGTCAGTAGTGCTCATTGACGCTCACTTGGATGAAGATGTACTCTGACACCTGAAGACGAAAAATCAATACACACCAGTGATGTAACAGACCATCCTATGCCTGACAGAGATGCTGATTTTCGCTTTATATCTTGCGAGCACTAAAAGCTCCTCTCAAACTCCTATTCTAGGAGCAAGGTCTGTGCTTTACCCAAAAAACATTCATAATCTTAAGTCCAAACCCTGCACTCATATATGACATAGATGATATTTAAAACCATCACAGATAGGGTGAAACAAGCACAATGGTTCCCAGTTATAGGCTGAGAAATAATACAGGGAAAACAAGTATTATAAAGAAAAATACTATTGGAGAATCAGAGAAAAAAAGATTACTTGAGAATCACTGTCCCTTCTCCCCCACTATTATTTTTTTTTTTTTTACAACATATCTACTGAGACACTGTAACAAAAATGATGTAGCTATAAAACTATTTTACTAAAGTAAAAAAGATGCTATAAAAAACCCATGTACAGCATAACTGTACACTACATCTCCCCCTGCTGCTGCAGTATGGAAAGGCATTTGAGTAGTAAACCACTTATTTTTTTCATTTTCCTTTCTAACACTACATCTAGTTCCAATTCCATTTGTTTGAAAGAATGCAAGAGCCCAAAGCAGATAAAATCACTACATCATCTAATGATCGTCACAGCAGGAAGTTAGATTTAACATTTATTTTCAATACAATTATCTAGAAATGTAAAGAAACAGTTAGATTGGACGCAGATGGTGTCCAATTACCATAAGAAATTACAATAAAGAAAAACCAAAAAACAAACAAAAAACCCCCCATACTTATTTTCTAAGTACCTCCATTTGAATGAGGTTTCTTTTTAAAAGAGACTGTGGTGACCATGTCCCATTCTGCTTCATAACTGCTTGGACGGTCTGCTCCTCGGAAACATTTTTCTTTAGGAGTTTGAGTCCACTCCACAACAGAACTGGAATCCTGAGAAAAAAAGAGTGACTATCAAAAAACAACGCATGAAAGTTGACCTAGTTTCTCAGATTCAACCTTCATTTTCACAGATTAAAAGAATCTGTAGTATTAAAATCCTAAGAAACATGATACAGTTCAACCCAGGAAATTTTGACTTAAGACTAATAAAAGAGGTTTTACTTAAGAAATTCAACACAGTACTAAAACATCCTAGCCTCTCTCGCAGACTCTACCAACATAACAAACTTTTTATTTAAATGTAAAACTTAAATATTTCTTCTTTAGACACATCCTTTTAATACTGCTTAAATACCACATACCACTGGGCCTTGGAACCTCCATAGACTTCTCTTTTTATTTTGCATTAGAACAGTACCTTTTTTTTTTTTTTGAGTCTAATTACGTAGAGTGAATCACCAGACTACAACATAGTAGATGCAGGGGGACCGGTGACTGTGATACACTCATTTGGTGTTTACTATTCATACAGATAGTCCCCTTCTATTTTATGTATGAACCAAGGGAAGACCCTACAGCAGCTTTCCAGTATCTGAAAGGGGCCTACAAGAAAGCTGGAGAGGGACTTTTTACAAGGGCATGTAGTGATAGGACGAGGGGTAATGGCTTCAAACTGGAAGAGGGTAGATTTAGATTAGATCTCAGGAAGAAATTTTTTGCTCTGAGGGTGGTGAGGCACTGGAACAGGTTGCCCAGGGAAGTTGTGGAGGCCCCATCCCTGGAAGTGTTCAAGGCCAGGTTGGACGGGACTTTGAGCAATCTAGTCTAGTGGAAGGTGGCCTTGACCGTGGCAAGGGCATTGGAACTAGATGACCTTTAAGGTCCCTTCCAAACTAAACATTCTGTGATTCAAATGAAAACTAAATACAGTCACCTACACATGTACCCAATAACCTGAACTGGCCTGCAGTCCACAAATATGATTCCTACATGTAGCTATTAATACCAATGATAATCACATAAATAGATTTTGCTTCCAGTTATGAGATCATCTACACATAAGTTATCACAAAATAAAATCTCTGGAGAAACAGAATGAAGAACACTTATAACTAACAAACATACCTTTCCAGCACAGAGGATATTAGAAGTATCCAAAGTATCATCCAGTGGTCTCCAGTCTACTATTACTTCATTCTCCTACAATACAAATAATCAAAAAAATTCAATACTACACAACAAAATATATATACCTATTTACTCATGGTATGATTATAATGCAACTTACACGTATATATAAAAATTATGCAGACGATGTCAAACATTATGTGATGTTTGTTCATTTATGAAATTCTATACTTTAAAAGACATTTAAGATATGCCAAACACATTACGTGCTTTGTCAACAAATATACAAAGTTTCCATAACTGTATTATGCAAATACCTTTTCTATGACACGTAGTACTCCTGGTATCAAGCTGTCCTGGTCATCATTTTTGCCGCAGGATGAATGGATGAAAACTCCTTCTTGCTCATATACAACCTATAACAAAGTGGGTAATGAAATAAAACCCAAGATTTTAAAATTGTTTCTCTCTCCTGTGGTACTCATCCTTTTAACTCAACTACATAAGTTGAAGTGAGCACTTCCACATTGTTAGGGGTTTTGTTATCTTTCCTTCCTCCCCACCCCCAAGATCTGAGTCTTTCACTGACTTAAATCAAGAAACAATAGAAATTGGAACTGGTTAAATTTACTCTTTAAGTAATAAACCGACTATTATTACTTCACCAGTAAATCAAAAAATGCATTTGATACCTAGTATTTTTTAAATCAGCGGACAGAGGTTCATATGGAAATACTACACAGCTTTTAAGACATTAAAAAGCTTTCTTACATAGTCTGCCTTTCCCCCACTAGCCATTTAAGCATGTTGAAATTATAACCTTCATTTAAATTAAAAATGGACTGTCTAGTATACAAAAGATGATCTGCACTGATATTGCAGCCTTACACTAAATAATGGCCCAATCCTACATTCAGGGTGAATGGCAAAGGTTCCATTTCAAAGGTAGAATACGTGACAGTCAGATAAGAGAGGCCTGTAGGAGTAGGCACTGCCAACGTAACTTTTGCATTTAAGCATTTACAAAACTGTTCACAGTATTCTGATCATGCTTTTAAAAAAAAAATATTCAGAGAATTCTTGTCTGTCAAAATTCAACAGGCTCTCCAAAGCTACATGCTATACATAGTCTTAAAATCTCTATAAATAATGTAAATAGGTTGTTTTAAACAACTCTCTAAAAGAAGAGTGAAAAGTCTCTAATATACCAAACTTTGATTTTGCGGAAATGAAATACATCAAGTAGTAACAGTATTTTTTTTTTATAACCCGTTAATTTTCAAGCCAAGCTGCGAACAGTGCCTTAAGAGATACATATTTTTAAAGGCAAAAACCTAATAATTCTTAATTAATCAGGGACAGATACTATTTTTCTTTGGTACTGAAATATCAGCATCTCCTTCTCAACCTACTCCTTTGCCAGATTTTCAAAATCATCACATCTGCAGTCAGGCCAGTAAATGAAAAGTTTTGGTGTGTAAGCTTAACTAGCCAGACAAGAATACAGAACTTAAAAATAGCAATAAAATCCAGTTAAGTTGTCCTTTCTGTTGTAGATTTACTTCTTCAATTTCTCTTCACTTTACACAAGCAAGAAATTTCTAAAGGGTCCTGTCTGATCACAGGAATATCATTTGGAAGAGACTCTAGAGGTCACTTAGTATAATCTCCCTCTTGAAGGATTACTAACATCAAGTTGCCTTTCAAATATCAGAAGCCTTCTTTCCTCTTCTCTATTACAGTTTTTTCTCTTTTCTATCAAAAAAGATTTGCGCTCCATTTCTACCAAATACCTGTTTTTAAATTCAGTCCCTGTTTAAACAAGGCAACTTGGGAATTTATTTAGGTTTTACCTATTGGCAGCAGTGGATTTCTGCCAGTCATGTTAGTAAGTATCACAAAGTCTACCTTGTCAGTCTAGGAGATATGCAAATAATTGTTTTTAATATTTTCCATCTATTAATTTCTCAGAAAGACCAATATTTCCTTTCACAGGAAAAGAAAATGTATTCCCAATGCCACAGTTGTCATGCAACTGAAAAATTCTACATTGCTCTCCATAACAGACCCAGTTCCCAGCCCCGTGCTCCACCAAAACAGGCAATGAAACCGAAGCAGCGTGAACATGCTCAGAAGTTCGGAGGGTATCTGTAAAACAGAGGACTTCTCACAGTGCAGCTTATTTCATTCCTACTGTTCCTCAAGAGAAAAACTTCTCAAAGTTTGAAAAGCCAGAAGGTCAAGCTATTGGGACTTATCCAGTAACAGGTGCAATCTTTTTTTTTTCCCCCAACTGTTATCAAGTATTTAATATTTAAAAAATTGCACTTTTTAAGGTTAGTTATATCATTGAAGAAAAAAGTTGAGTCACACATAGATGAGAATCTAGAAGATGCAATAATGTAACTAGTTTGAAGAAAGATACAGCAATTATCTTACAAAACATTATCTAGGAAGTGCTTTAACAGCATAAGCCACCGCAAAACATTTTGGAGGTTACCATCTTTGAATTATCTGAAATATTAAGCTGCTCTGTTTAGCAGGACTTTGTAAGATAACTACATAACTGAATTTGAAAAAACTGATTTTGAGAATATGGTTTTATAGTGGTAGCACCTGAAGACTAGCTAAACTGGGTGGCTGTACTTCACACAATGTTCTTAGCATGCTGAAAATTAAAAAACGCTACTAAGTAGTCTTACAGTAACTTAGAGCAAAATGTAGTTTGTGACAGATTTTTGTTTTCTGGTATCACAGCACTAGCAAGCTATTAATCAATTCAAAGAGGGCAAGTAATGTTAAATTACACATACAAGTAATAAGTACTAAGGAAAATATCAAGTTGAAAGATAGCATACCAATCATTAGATTTGAATAAAAAAAAATCCGTCAGTAGATAACTGCTATAAGTAACACTGTGTAGCTCAACGCTGCACACTGTGTGGCCCACAAAGGTATTTGCTCAGTGCCTCCACAGCCCAACGATCAGGCCAATGTCTGGTTCATCAGCACACATGGACCTCTGAAGCAGCCAGGAAAACAGACATTTCAAAACCAGGCAATAGCAGCATACGCTGCCACTTGCCTAAACAGCAGGTTACAGCAGAAGACATAAGATGAGTATCTTGAAACAAGATGTGGGAGAACAGACAGCAAATGTTGGAGGACAATCAGAAGCATCACTAAAATAGTAAGGACTTCTGTAAGGCGTGCACACAAAATCTGTGTAGTGAGATCCTGGTACGTATGGAGACAGCAGAGGGAACTAGATATAAGCAGGGCAGGATAATAAGCCTGTTGCCCCTTATTGGCAGTTAAAGTAACTACAACCCCCCAAACCCTACCAAAACCTGCACCAGTATTATCTATCAACACCCCCTGCATAGGAAAGCAACCCAATCTTCTTTAAATCTTGATAACTTTTGGGGTTCAGTGACAAAGGTGTGTGATCAAGAAAGGCCTCATTATCCACTCTGTGAAAGAATTCAAGAGTTTTAAGAACATCACCTGTTCAGCTGGTTGATTATGCTTCTTGTGTTACAAGACAGAAAAACAAGCTACTGGCTCACCTTGGTTTTGTACTATTCATTATTTTACATATTTCACCACAGTCTCTTTTGCAAAGGTGAGAAGTAGGTGGAGTCAAGGTCAATTTTTCATTTTCTTTTCATATGATTAGAGTCATCACTCTTCCTCTAAGTCTACACAATATTAATAAGCCCATCATGAAAAAAAGACAAGTTCATGTTAGTAAGCGTACACCACAGGTGACTAGGTAAGTCGACATGTCCCTAGGATTTTAATCAAAACCCAAAGGTATTCCTCACTCCAATATTACAGCCCTTCCACCCAGTAAGAAAACTGTGCTCTGCAAAGTCAACCGACTGGCCATGGAAACAGAACCCCAGGGAAGTATGCTTGATGCCAAAAAAAGCTGTCCAGCCATTAAAGGCCTAACTACACATTTAAACAACAGTAGTTTTGTTTTCTTCCATATCTATTTACAAACATTTGTTGAACTGTCCACAGAGACACATGTTCCTCAGGTTTAAATGTTATCACATACATGACAGCTAGACCCTGCTAGTCCCACAACAAAAACACAAATGAAAAAAACAGGAGTGTTTGTCAAAAGCACACACCAACAAAACTAAAGCAAATGAAGCTAAACAACTTTGAAAATTTGTTTGAAATCAATATTTTCATTCTAGTAGCTCTACATATAACAGAATTACTCAAAGGTTTTCAGACATCTTGCTAGCTCAAAGCTAGTTCTGTGCAAAACAGTTTCCAGATCTATCCACCTATGGTATCCTTAAGCTTCTGAAATGCTTCAAATCATAAGCATGACTACTTAAGGGAACTTATTGTAAGAGCACTCAGTTGACAACTTTCTACAAAGAAATGACGGAGAAAGTAGGAAAAAAAGAATTAAGTATTACTTTTTAATAATCTCAAAATTTCAAGTTTGAAACAACATGTACCTGAGAAGCTCATGTTCACGTCTTTCCTGCTCGTCAAGCAAGTCTATGCTTGCAGTCTGCAAACATGACTTACACCACGTTTATTTTTCCAGTTCTACAGAATGAAAATTAGTCCCATTGCCTATTTGATTCAGAATCCTACCAAAAGCTAAAGATTGATGCAAGAGTTTACAAATGCTGCTAAGCTACCTTGACGTGGGGTTTTTTTCCCCCATAGGCACTACAGAAGTCAAAGGCAAATTCACAATTCATTCTAATCAGTCACTAAAAGTGCTGTGCCACACAGAGACCACAGCTATTCGATCTCATATACTGATGGAGGGTCTGTAAAAACAGGGAACCACAGCACAAAATTCAGGAAAGCTGCACAAAGGAATAGTTGTCTACCCACCGACTATAAAAAAAAAAAAAAAAAGAGGGAAGCAGCAGGATATAGGCTCAGTTTACATGCCACGGCACACACTAGTTAAGGCACTGGAAAACTGTTCAAGTATTTATATTCCATTTCCAGCAGAAAATAACTTTCTAAAGTTCCACTGCTGTCCCAGTAACATTTTCTGAAAAATAAACGGTATTATTCTTAATACTGTAAGGACACAGCATGGACAACTCTATCTCCAGCTTATTATGCTGCTTACAATGAACAATCAACAGGCAATGTTTGTAGCTGTTTGTTGCCAGGGTCATACGTGAGCAGAAGGCCTTCAGCATACCACATCAACAATCACAATATATGCCAGAACACAAGCAAAGTTTTGGGATTAAATGCTTGCCATTTGACAGCAATTTACAGCCCTGTGCTACCAGCTAGTGAGAGATGACAGCACAGCACCCAAATAAAATGCAGTGTAAGCAACAAAAAAGGAGAGCTAGGATCTGGGGCTACCACAGAACAGGGTGGTCCTGCTCTCCTCACCCATGTATTTCCCACCCTGCCTGTGCTGGGCACCTAAGTACTAGCTGATGTCACATGCACTTACATTCATATTTTATACTCTTGCTCTTACCCATCACACACCAACAACGTGCGAAACACAGGACATCTGAGAGAATGGAGAAGCACTGCAACTGTCCTAGCTGGTTAGGTAAGTCCCATGTTTTAGACACTTCATACTCTCTCCCCATGTTCCTATCCAACTCACTCTCCTTTTCTGCCCGAGAGTACAGCTCAGGCCCAGCATCACTCTGCCAAGATGCCACCCAGCTTCTTGTGACAGACGCAGCTTGCAACACTTACATAGCAAAATCAGCCACTGCTCTGGGGTCATTAAGTAATTATGGCACAGTGCAAATCCTGATTCTAACAACTTTTCAATAGCAGTTACTTCATTTTTGCCTCACATTAGAGAATCAAGTAAAGGACCTCACTGGATTCAACAGTTGAAGCAGCAAGCAGGTGTGCTCATAAGAAAGTGACTGAGTAAGAAAGTCTGAATGCTCCACGGACTACAAATTAAGGAAAAATGGGTCTGTCTGCAAACATTAACAACAGATATAGCAGCTGCACAGCATCTTATTTTCAGGTTCTGACAGAAGGTAAACCTAACAGAAGATGCAACACAGCAAGGAAACAACTACAGGCCAATAAAATAAATTCAATTTAGGCACATGTTGTCCTGAGAGACCTTACATCCACAAAAGAAAGCATGTTAGTGTAGAGCTGTGCTTTAAGTTAGAAGAAACATAACTCAATTTAAAAATCTGCATTATGTTGCTTTAATTTCCACCTCCCCCTTTGGAATAGCTAAGGTTTCCCTAGAGCTTATTCACACATCCACTGCTAAACTGTGACTGGGCACTTCCAACTACCTACTACATCAATAGTTTGCTGTCAACGACCAGATATGGGCACATGAGTGCTCTGCAAAGCATTAAGCTAACATTACTTGACCACCATGATCTTCTGCTCCACAGAAGATATTCTACAACTTCTGGCATCTGAATGTTAATAAAAGGGTAAAGCCATATCCTTATATGTCGTTTGTTCACCGAGGCTACAGCTCAACATTTTTTCTTAAAGACAGTAAAATTTCAGCCCCTGCTAGTCTCAAAAGACTAAAAGTCTCACAAACATCAAGTTTCTAAGCGGGGGAAAATAAATTGTTCACGTTGTGACAAATATGAAAAAGCTCACAACATTGGGTACCACTTATCATAAGAAAGGTTTCCTGCTTGACAACAGTAAGTTTTTCAAGTTCTGCCTTATATGCACTGAAGATTTCTTGAACCATAAAGTACTTCTGCTACTTATGCCAGAATAGTGGGATATCAGTAAAAATACAAGTCTATTGAGGGTACCGAGATTAAGAGCTTGAGGTGGTAACACATTATTTCTGCTGTGAACACTTCTGCAAGAAAAAGCTAATGAACAGAAAACAGAAAGAATATATGGAAATTTCAGAATTATCAGTGAAGTGCTTTACATTCAAGCATAATGAAACCTTAATTAAATTCAAAAGAGGCAAAAACAGGTAAAGGCTTCTGTTCACAAAGAAAACCTATGAAGTACAATATATTTAAAAAGGATTATGATTCTGTATATAGTAAATGATAAAGGCTGAAAAAGTTATAATGAAGATTTTAAATCAAGTGCTTAATAAAATGCACAGTATAGGAGTGTCTGTGCCCCCAAATTTAACTAGTAGAAGGTGCAGCAAGACATTGCCTACAGCACAGAATATATATACATCTAAAATAATCCATTATATATGTGCCAACAAACTACCTGAAGGATGCAAAGCTAATTTTAACAGACCGTATTTTAAACCTCTTTGCTGGTCCTGGCTATAAAAACAAAAACCCTTAACAGCAAACACACACCCCACCCCTCAACACTACAGCATTTACAACATTGTTTAGTAGTAGCTACAGTGCTACTTGAACCCTTCTGGTTGCTGAACTGGCCAAACATCTGAGCTTAGACCCGAAGCTCAGATGTTTGGCCAGTTAAAGCTCTGAAGCTTTAATTTCAAGACCAAGGGCACCAGCAAGTGAAAAATAACTTCTCTGACAGCCCATGTGCCAATTAGTAATTTGAGAAAGATCTAACAGCCCATGTGCTGAAGGTACTCTGAACTCCAAGAGCATAAACCAAAAATCATTACTGTCTTTAGACTTGCTGTAATAACAGCCGATACACCAATAGACTAAAATTGAAGTTTGTCCTTCTCCCCATACATAACTTTTTACCTCATTTTCTAACATGGTTTTCTGCTATAAGGGTGAGTCCAGAGTTGTTTCTCTGAAATAAGGAAAACAATCTGCTATTTGCTAAGCAACAAGAAGAGAGAAAATATACCTGCTTTCATGTGTAAAGTTAAAAGTACTGAAAATGAAAGACCTTACTGCCAAGTTACTTGCAGAAAAAAATGGCAACTCTATGAAAGGGCAAAAAACTGAAGCTCACACTGTTCTAGTGCAGATGGTCATTAATAAAGAATGAGTCATGACTCCAGAACTCAACAGCATTAACTTAAGTTCTCCCAAACTGAGTTAACTATACAGAGAAAAACCCTGAAAAGACCCTTCCAAGATACGTAACAGTAAGAAAAAACAAATAGGACAAAAATCCAAGTAAAGTAGTACATACAGTTACATGAGGTAGCCAAATTTATAATTCATATCCCACTAACATATGGAGCAGAAACTAGAGACAATATGAAACAGCTGAGCTGTGAATCCACTGATATTAATGATGTCTGGGAAATAAAAAAAGCAATAGAGAAGTGGAAGGCAAACAGGGTAAAAATATAATAGAAAGCACAACCTTATATGGTTTGCTGAAACAGGATTTCATGAAAGCTGAGACAACACAGGCTATCACAGCTGCTTAATATATTGCCATGTGCATTCCATGGGAATTACTTTGCATAATATTTTGCAGAAAAGAACATATACATTAAAATACGTTACTTTCACGTGATAAGATCTGACAAGTGAGACTAAAGGACCCCACAAACTAATGCCTACTACTCTCTGAGAAGTCTACCACCTGAAAAACCTCATTACAACACTGCACAGCCAGAAAGAAAAGTGCCATTAATTTATGACACCCATAGCTTGGAAACACATCGAAGTGCAAAATGCCTTAAGTGAGAATGTTGGGTCTCTACCAACTTACACTACATTTATTCCACCCGGAATGAAACTTCACTAGTTTGTGAGCCCTTCTAAAATCCTGCTGCCATCTAAAGGAACAACTGGTGATCCAATGTGCTCCCTAGACCAACAGAAAACCAACCCAGCCAAAAATAAGCACACACAGATTTTTGTAGTATTTCAGCTTGGTAAATCAAATCACTGAGAGATCAAATGAGTACAGTATCCAAGCAAGCAGAAGTGTAACACACAGGTGGGGAGATCTAGAGAAGGACGGAACTGCTCCTACTGAGAGCAGTGAAACTTCAAACCAGCCAAGCCATTCACGAAGTTTGGGAAAACATAACTACTGTTTTTCTCCTCTGTATTGGAAGAGACACAGCAAAGAATGTTACTGAATTAGAAGTTGCATTAACGAGTTGCATTAGTATTGTGGACGCAGAGTAACCGAAATGCGAGTTTTGCAATGTTTTAGAGATTCAGTCTCAAGCTAACAGACTTTTTTTTTTTTAAAAAAGGAACAACGAATGCATAGCAAATTTACAAACAACTAATCCACAACAGTTTCAGCATCTCATTTAAACTATGATAATATAGCTGCTTTCAGGAAAAACTTCCTGAAGAAGATCTTGATATAAACCTATATGGAAAAAAAAACAATGCTGCAAAATGAAAATATTTACCATCATCCAATAAACTGCTGGACTGAGCTTAAAATGGACAAAACCAGCAGAGTAACTTTTCTCTGTATACACGGAAACTAGACGCGCGTAGCTGGAAACAGCTGGGACGACAGTATGGCTATCTTTACATTTACAGCACCTAACAGCACTAAAGAACTTTAAGTTGTACCAACTCCAGCTGAACAAACTGCCTGCTCCACCAGTCCTCGTTGAAACGGGTATGGTAAACTGACACAAGCGAGATCTCTACTGAATCTTCCTGCTAGCTAAATGCACTCCTCAACTGAAATAGTCATTTGCTGCCATATGCTGGAAAAGTGAGGCTGAAGACTATCACACTCTAACCCTGGCCACATACAGCCTGACTCTACACCAAGATTTTAAAACCCTAGATAAAGGATCCACATGTTCAGGAGGCCGGCATTACTTAGTAACACTTTTAGAAAACGGAGTCATGGAATAAATATATTTCTACAATACGCCATACGGACACACCTCGGGTCTGTTGGTGGGGGAGGAGGGAGGCAGAGACGGTTCCAAATACCTTCCCTCCTATGACCTCAAACCAGGACAGACATTTGAATCCTTGTCAAGCTCTACTGTTTCATTCAGGAACACTCGGCAAGGCTCGGCAGCATGTAAGAAAATCTTTACGTTACCAAATTATCCAACTGACGAGGCTTTGTATGCACCCCGGGGCAGGCACCCGCACACCACCTGCGCGCAGGCCATCAGAAAGGCCAGTAACGTCTACGAGCCCCTCAGGGACACGCGGCCACGTAGCCGGGACAAGCCTCGTTCCTCCGGCTCAGCCTCAGAGCCGGCTCTGCGGAGACCAGCCCCCGGCCCCGGGGCGGCCTGCCTCCGGCGGACAGCGGCCTCTCCGCGCAGCCCGGAGGCGAGCCGGGGTGGCGTAGGACGCGGGCCGGGCCGGGCCGAGCCGGAGGCGCTGCGAGGAGCCGTCGCACCCGCCCCGGGCAGGGCCCGAGTCCCACCTGCCGGCCGCGACCCCCTCCCGCGCCCCAAGCAGGGCGGCGCAGAGGGCCCACGGCCTCCCGCCACCGCCAGGCCCGCCCGAGAGCGGGCCGGCCCGCGTCCGCAGAGCTCCGTGAGGAGACCCCGCACCCGCGCACCGCGGGGAGGAAAGGCCCCCGCCCGGCCACACAGCTGCCCGGCCGCCCCTTCCCCCGGCTCCCGCCAACGGGAGCGACCCCAGAGCCGGACACAGCGTGTCCGTCCCCGAGGAGAGAGAACGGCAGCCATCGCCGCCGGCGCGGGACCCGGGCCCAGCCCGCCCCCGTTACCTTGCCGCTCGGAGGCGCCGCCATGTTGCCTACGAGTGTTTATGATGACGTTGCGCTCTTCACGTGCTTCCCCCGCCGCTCCACAACAAGCCCCGTCAGCCCCTCCGCGGCCGGCGGGGCGGCGCAGGCGCGCTCAGACCGACCCGCCCGGGCAGGGAAGGGCGCCGCGGACCGAGACCGGTGTGAACGGCCGGGCCTAGCTGGGGGGCGGGGCTCCGGCCACGGGGGCGGGGCGAGGCGGGAGAGCCCCGCCTCCCGCCGCGCGGGGGCCTACGCGGGAGGCGGCGGCCGGTTTTACTCAGCGCCCGCCGCCAGGCAAGAGGAGAAAATGGTGATTTTATTTCTTTTTTTTATTTTTTTTTTTCCCCCAAAGGCCGCGCTCTTTTTCCTTGGTCTTTTGACTCATTTTGAATCCCCCGCACGCGGCTCCCTGCGAGACTGGCCGGTGCCCCGCGGCGGGGAAGCGGCTCGGCCCTGAGGCGGTGGGGCGGGCCCCGCGGCTCGGCCCTGAGGCGGTGGGGCGGGCCCCGCGGCCCGACCCCGGCCCGGCGTGGCGCTGCCCGCGGTAACGCCGGGTAGGTTTCGAAGAGAGTTGTGAGGGGAAGGAGGCAGCGGAGGAGAAAGCAG
Source organism: Burhinus oedicnemus (assembly GCA_008921705.1). Taxonomy (NCBI): domain Eukaryota; kingdom Metazoa; phylum Chordata; class Aves; order Charadriiformes; family Burhinidae; genus Burhinus; species Burhinus oedicnemus. The sequence continues at coordinate 2,575,423 of VFFE01007795.1, read as the reverse complement.
CAGTGGAACGTGCATCCAGCAGGGGCACTGCAGAGCAGCCAACGCACCTGCGACGGGGACGGGGACGGGGACAGGGACAGGCCTCCACGGCCACAGGAGCGATAGTGACCCCTGCAAGTATGGCAGTAAGGAGAAAAGAGCGGTTTTTTATAATTATTTTTTTTTTTCCTCACCCTTAAAGCTTTTTCTGAGCCACCCGAGATTGTCGGTACAATTTGAGGACTGTTGAAAATTTGATACAGAGCACACGTATTCTCTATAGTTGTTTTTTTTCTGTTCCTGCGGTTGCACAGTGTAAATATAAAGGAAACACTGGCCCATGGGCACCATTAAGCTGCCCTAATACCCATGGACCAGATTTTTACTGTTAGTGAAAAATGCACCACTTTCAAGATGAGATGCCTTTGCCTTCCAACACATAACACATTTATATTCATCACGGGATAAAGCCAAACATTAATTACAGTCTTACCAATGGTAGCAAATGTTCAGCATCCACATGTGTGCAGATTTATAAACTGAAAGAATTCTGTGGATGTCAAAAGTGTTTTGATTGGTCTTATTAACTGGACAAGTGTATAATGCGTGGTATTACTTGAAGAGAAAAAAAATTATGTTTCACTTAATGCCTGCAACATTTGATCCCGTTGAGGTGATTTTTAAGACATTTGTTGTATTCGAACACTTTATAAAACATTTTGAGGAAATACATATTGTTTATTTGAAACAGATGAATGAGATGCTCACATGGAAGCGATTTGCTACTCTGAAGGAGGAAAGGATGTTTAGTCTTTTTTGTCTCTGTCATAAAATGTCATCATAACTTGTTTCTGACTTCTCAAATTAAAAATTCATTTGGCTAGATTAACACATACTGTACTTTTTACCATGGAAAACCAAGTTTGCTAGTCTCAAGACATACTGATTTCCTTCAAAGTTGGGAGAGTTTGTTGTGACTCTATATAAATGTGCATAAAGATGAGAAAGTAAAACTGCAGTCAGAACACAAGTCATTGTAGTCATATCTGGGTCTGGAAAGCTGTATAGGCATAGCAGAAATGGACATGAAGGTGGTCCCTTTCTTTGAATTTAGTAAGAGTACAACTGAGTATTAAGGTGAATACCAGGAAGAAGGCCACACATTAAAAATGCATCAGCATAAGTGAATTGCTTTGAGAGATGAAATTGTCATTTGCCGCCTTTCACACCCGCACTGGTTTCATCTTGTTTGGTCTCCCATATGTTAATTTTCATCCTTTCCCTTTCTTATCACTTTATTTCTTTCTCCTTGCAATATAATCATGCATTAGTTACGCACCCATGTGTAAGCCCATTCCTCTTTCTACTTCCTTTTCATCTCTCAGCTCCCTGAAGAATGAGGGACGCCGGGGACTTCCTTCGCTTAGCTCTATTGCATACTCTGATTTGGGCACTCCGCTGAAAGTGCTTTGTCAAGGTTTCTTTCAAAGTTTCTTTCGTAGGAGAAGCTCAGAATTAAGATATCCATCTCAGCTTCGTTAGCCTTTATCACAATCTACAAGGGACTCCTTGAAGTCTGCTCTCTTCACTAGCATGACTGCCAGTTCTCTTATCTCTTGGACTTGATCATTAGCATATTCAGTGAAAGACTCCCTCTCTTTGTAGGTAATTGTGTCAATAAATGTATATTTATCTCATGACTCACTGTTTTATTTCTACTGCAGCCATTAGTCCCGATCCAAATTAAAATCTTACCATCTGCAGGCAGCTAATGGACAAGATGGTTTTATCCTCCTCCAGAGCCTCTTGGCACCCATCTCTCTCTCTTCAATATCAATATCCATCTGTCTCCAAGGCCTACAGCTTGGTTGATGCCTTAGTCTTCAATATCTCTCTGGATTCTCTCACATAGCTAGCTCTCTTGCAGACTTCTTCTTGTACAGCAGCTTCAAAGCATAGTATTTCCCATCTATCCACACAGCTAAACATTTTTTTCTTGTGTCTGTTCTGTTTCCTGAATGACCAACACCATTTTGATCTGTTTGGACTCCTGTAGAATGTTTTTGCAAAGGTCATTCATCTAGCTGTTTCTGTCCATCTACCAACTTTCGCCCTTCTCTAGGGCCCAACATAAAATGCCCTTCCTCATTTTGAAGAAGACTTCCTCCCACTCTCATTCACTGCCAAAAGGCCACCTTCCACATCAGGTCAACTCAGTGCTCAACTCTGCCTTTATTTGTAAAATTTTCACACAAGAAGCTGGGTGGAAGGCTTTGTCCTCAAGCTGACCTTCCTGCAGGTCAAAAACTCCCTTAGAAGTGCACCAAGCTGTCTCATTATTCTTCTTTAAATCCTGTCCTCCCTTTTGCTAGAAAATGTACCCCAAAAATTGGTATCAAGTAGATGGTTGACAAACTAAAACCGCCTCTGATGGTGCTGACCACTACATTGTCTCATTGTTTCCTTCTCTATTCTGTCTGCACCTGTGTGTTGTTTCTTACCAATTCTTTGATTGTCAGTGGGACTGAATAGGGTCCTTATTTTTCACATGGTCATAAAATATTTAGGTTGGAAGGAACTTTTGTACATGATCTGGTCCACCTCACTACTTGAAGCAGAACTAATTTAGTAGTTGGGTCAGATTGCTCAGGGTCACTTTTGCTCTTGGCAGACTCGGGAACACAACTGCAGAGGCACTCTGCAGTCAGCTGAGAAGCATGATTCTCAGATGAAGGACTGAAAGAGGGACCAAAAGCAATGGGGGGGGGTTTAGAGATATGCTCGGTGTGATGTGCTTACACAGAACATCCTGCTCTGAGCAAGACAAGTGTATTCCATTTTCTCCACTGAGAATGGTTGAAAAATCTTGTTTATTCCTGACCCGAATGAGGGTTAATGGCTGCTTTTCCACAATCTGGTTATTTAAGGGAAAGCCAGTTCAAGAGACCGCCATTCAAATTTGCTTATTTATCTGAGTTAGAGACCAAGCTAAGGAATCTAGCACAACAGGTTCTGTTCCTTTATGAGATTCTTAATGTACTATGGCAATACTACTACTACAAGTTTCTTCTTTCAGTGTTTCCATTGCTGAAAACATGCTAATTAACAGTTAATTACAGTGTATCTGTAAGCTCACTGAATGTTAACCTGTGCTCCTCTAATGCATTTTTCCCTTAAGCTTCCAGCATTCCCATATCCATTTGTACAGTCACTCAATGGGAATAGAAACACGGAGTGACAAGTGGAGAATACTAAGATGCAGGTTCCACATAAGATATGAGCAGTGAGGAACAGCTACTGTACAGCCCTTGTGAGGGAAGAAGGGGTTTAACACAGTGCGTTTATGTATCCATGCACAAAATCAGACTAGCATTGCCACACATGGAAGTACGACTCAAAATAATGGCAAAAGTGCTCTTCAGAAGAAGGATGCGAGAAAAGGATCACTTAGCAGTGGACAGTCTAAGACAGAGAAACTCAAAACCTCAAATTTTTGAAAGAGATGGAGCTGTGAAAATACCCAGGAAATTGTGAATTATATCTAGACTGATTTTCTTAAACATTTTAGTCTAGATAAAGACTATGTAATTTGTTAGGATTCGTTATTGTTGCCAGACCTGTGCTAAGGTAATCAGTGTTTGTACTAGGGAGTTGCAGCTCAAAACCTGACCAAAGAGACAAAACTATCTTCCATTATATGCTAAGAGAAGCAGCAGCTGGGGCTTTGGATACTAGAATTGGAAAAAAACAAGAGGCAAAAGAAAGGTACAATTTTTAAAAAATCATTGACCAGCAAATACTTGAACACCCCTGAAGTTCAGTAGAGCCTGAATGCTTGCAGAAGTATCATGGAGTTCTGGATAAGCCCTGAGCAAAAAACATGGAAAAACAATGACCTGACTAAACCCCTATGTTTAAAACAATTCCTGATCTTTGGATCTAGAGTTGTGCTCAGCCCTACTCAACATACAGTTCAAAAGGAAGAGGTTAGAATGAAGAAGAGAAGCTCCTGCAGTCTTCAAACATAGACTTTAAAATGTACATGCAGATGGGGCCATCATTTTGCAAATATACATGTACACTGCAAAAGCAACATGTAAGTCATTCTGAAAAATAGTTTTTTCAGAGAAACATTGTATGCCAACAGAAGAATGCTTAGAAACATAACATTTATTTTTATTCAAAGATATTTTAAAGTGTTGATTAGCAAGAAGCACCATAACAGAGGAAAAGATAGCCTTCAAAGGCTGTGAAACAAATGCAAAATGAAAAGCTTTTACTTCTGTTGTGCAACCAGAACAGGGAGCAGCACAGCATTACCTGAAGGAGCTATCAACTAAGTAAAGAATCAATTCCATTTGTATTACTGCCAGACATCAGTTAATGCTTGCATTTCCAAAGTTAATAAATTTTGTTGGAAAACATCATTGGAATATGCAATACCAGAGTATGTGTGTAGTCATTGGAGGAGTGCCATTCATACAGGGGAAGGGACTAATCTTCAACTTGTGATCTATTTAAAGCATGAAAATTCAATACATTTGTTTCTTCTTAGGACCAGCCCAATCCTTGGGAATCATCCATCACTCCCAAACACACTTTGCAAACACAGGTATTAGTCCCACTGAATTGCACTCCTGAGTTTGAAATTAATCCTCACTAAGCAATAGCTCTCGCACAACAACCAGGGTTCTTCTTTTTGTTTCCCAGAGAATTCTTCTCTCAGAGGTACCTTAAAGTCAAGCTTGAGACACTTCTCAGGCTTAGCATTTACTTTCCTTTGATGGAGATGTGTTCAGTGCAGCTCCCTTCTCCTTCCACCAGATATGGGAAAGGAATTTCTGCTCTAAGTTTGGTGAATGATCAACAGGTCCACAGGACTCTTCCTGGGTCTCCCATCCTATTGCACTGCTCTCAGCATCCCAGTCACCGCTTGCCTCACTGTCAAGAAGGAAGAGCGTTGCAGAGAGCTCAGTCCCACAGATCAATTTACTCCATGAGATCCAGGACTACCTTCTAGCTAGTTGCCCAATCTACCAGACATCCCTCTTGGGCACTCCTCCCTTGTTCTTTTGCAAACTATCATTGCATAACAATGAGTATATCATTATTCAAGACAGAGAGCAAAATGACTCTTTGCTATCAGGTTGCAATATCACGGGATCACAGAAAGGTTGAGGTTGGCAGGGACCTCTTTTTGCAGTGGTGCCCAGTGGTAGGACAAGAGGTAACGGGCACAAACTTGAACATAGGAAGTTCCGTCTAAACATGAGGAGGAACTTTACTTTGAGGGTGGCAGAGTACTGGAACAGGCTGCCCAGAGAGGTGGTGGAGTCTCCGACTCTGGAGACATTCACAACCAGCCTGGACACCATCCTGTGCCACCTGCTTTAGGTGAATCTGCTCTGGCAGGGGGGTTGGACTAGATGATCTCCAGAGGTCCCTTCCAATCCCGATGATTCTGTGACCTTTAGAGTTCATCTAGTCCTGCCCAGAGCAGATTGCAAATCAGATTGTAGAGCAGATTTCTCAGGGCCTTGTCCAGTTGAGTTTTGAGTTGCTCCAAGGATAGAGACACCACAACCTCCTCCATCAAGCTGTTTCAGTGTTTCTCCACCCTTGAAGTGAAAAAGATTTTTCTTATGCCTAAATGGAATTTCTTGTACTTCAGTTTGTGCCCATTTCATCTTGTCCTTTCCCTGGACGCCACTAAGAAAAGTCCAGCTCTGCCTTCTTTACTCCCTCTCATAATACATTTTTAAACATTGACAACATCTCTTGAGCCTTCTCAAGACCAAACAGTCCTAGTTCCCTCAGCCTCTCTTCATATGACAAATGATCCAGTCTCCTAATCATCTTTTATAGTCCTTCACAAGCCTCGCTCCAGGGTGTCCATGTCTGTTGTACTGGGGAGCCCAGCACTAGACATCTCTCACTGGGGCTGAGGGGAAGGATCACCTGCCTCAACCTGCTGGCAGTGCTCTTCCAGATGCAGGCCAGAATGCTGTTGACCTTCAATGCTGGTTTATAGCCAACTTGTCATGCACCACACACTCAGATCCTTCTCTGCAAAACTGCTTTCCAGCCAGTCAGTCCGCAGCCTGTAATGGTGCCTTACGTTATTTCAGTTTACAAACCTGAACGATCCCACAACAGCAAGTTCCATAGGCTGACGCAGTGCTAGCAGGTTCCTCTCCCTTCTCCATAAGCTCATTAAGAAAATAGTGGGGCATTCTGCTGCTCTGTGCTGAAGTCTAAGCCTTTGCGCACTGCACAGATGGGAATCTAACAAGGAGGGTATCTTATCCTTGGTGGCCCACTCTTCTCTGAGCCATCTGCTGTAATAAAAAAATCTTCTGCCACATAAAGGTAGTCACAGCACCCCAGACAGCACCGAGTGTGCAGCCAGAAAGCGTTCCTGGCTTTCCTCTGGTTTCTGTTGCTGTCACAGCTGCAAGTGTAGCTATTATTGCTATGCCAAGAGCTGCAGCAGCTGCTATTGTTGTTCACACAGCTATTTCAGCTGGGCTCCAAGATCCATTCCTGTATTCAGAAGTGTCAGCTGCCCACATGCTCAACCACATGAAAACCTGGCTCGCATAAGACAAGTGGAGATTCTGTCAAGTCCTTCCATCACAGGCTTAATTTGTACAAACAAAAACCCCACAGCAGAGAAACAAAGAGAAACAGTGCCAAAAATCTTTCCTTTGACCTTCTGCTCATAGGAAATGGATATATTCTGAGCCTTGCTTTGACAGATGCAACCTACAATTTTTCCACGCTACTCCAGTTTGTCATAGATTGCAAACAGACAGTAAATGTGGTGCTGTCCTGGACTCTGGGTACAGCTGGACACCCGGGAGAAAGCTGCAGACTGTGCTTCTCTTGAATTCCTCATATTCTAAGAGGTACCAGTCATCAGCGTGAACTGTATTGTAGACAATAAAGGTGATATCCCAGGATTTAGCTGTCATGTGCTCTTGTTTTCTGCGTTTAAGAGGAAAATGTAAAAAAAGAAACCTCCCATCCTACTCCATCATTAGGAAAGCAGGAGACAGATCAGGCGCTGGCCACGTCCATTCAAGTGAACCAAGTAAACCTGGGGTACTGACCTACAGTCAACCTTGCTGTTTAATCATTACTGTGTTCTTTTATATAACTATGGCCCATACCATTTAAGGTGTCTCAGAGTAATACCTAGACATAGCATGGGGAATAGCACAGCCACTCCAAGCAGACAGCATGTAAATATGATTTAAAGGGCAGAAGAGGACTCAGCCACCTGGATGAAAGCTGTACTGTGCTATTTGCTCTTGAAGCCATAACTCCTTATGCACCCTGACCTAATTTATTTGCCAGTAAAAATATAGCCTCTGGGACAAGTTGGGATTTTTCTCTACTTGCTAGTTGTCTCTACATCAATGTAGAAACTGAGAAATGAAGATATGATAGCCTTTCTCACCTGTTCCTCTAAGAAAACATAACACAACCTGCACAAGCAGAGCATGCAGGTAGAGTAATGTTCCATGCTTGGCTGCCTTCTGACGCAAGGTTAGACAATTAAGTACACACAGACTGAAATTAAAAGGAAGGAAATCCCATTCCCCATCAGCATTTATTTGTAGTTAGTGTGAAGGCATGGAGATGTAACAAGACATGAAGGCAGTACACTGGATGATGAGCTTTCTTCAAGTATTTGCACTGTGTCACATTTTGTATATCCATAACCACAGCTGTGAGATCCTGTTTATGAACCTGGTATTTCTTTTATCCACACATATCAAGTATTAATAGAATTCCAGAATATGAAACAACCCAAAACATAGAAGATTTGTCATAAGAAAACATTACTGTTGGTACAGTGGATCACAACTTTACAATAGCTTTGTTGTCTGAGTGGGACAAGAAACTTTTTTTTTTTTTTTAAATAGAAAAGCAGCAGAGCAGATACCAACATGAAATGCTCTGCAGTTGTCATGCAAGGAGAGATTCATGATTGCATCAGCCTCCACAGAGACTAGTTGGAAGCTATCCGACAGTGATGACTAAACAGAAACTTATTTGTTGTTTGCCGATTGGCATGGACTAGTATTGCCAGAGCTAGGAATGCAGAAAGAGACAAATAGTAGTAACCCTATCACTTCTACATATGCACTACAACACCACCAACAGGGAACATTTCCTGGAACGAGGAGGAAACTAACAGAACAATTGTTTTAGGGTGGGGGTAGTCAATGCTGTACTTCATTCTAGCCATTCAAAAAGCAATGCTAAGTATGGGTCTGTGCTACTCACACAGTACTTCCTTCCTTCTCTTAACTTGCCATCATAAGCCACTTCAGAGATTGCTCCATTTCCCCAAGCTGAAATCCCTAAGTCTCTGAAAAAGAATCAGTGTCCCATGGTGCCAAGTACTGCAGTATTCACATACTGAAAGGATGGTCAAGATTCCTTGAAGGCTCCAATCAAAGTATAATTTACTATCATTTTAAGCCTCAAACCAACTTCTCTAACCAGTACGCGCACATCTTATAGTTGAGCATTGTTTTGCAATTACTCTATGTCACAAAACAACGTGAGAGTAGGGTGGCAATCAGAGGTGCATTGGATACTCTGCTGCCTCTTGCTATTTGTAACATTCACCATAGGACTCCGATTGCAGGGGGTAACTACAGGCAGCACACTTGCTCTTCACCATTTAATATAGCCCCTTTAATGAGATGCTGACAGTCTTCAGAAAGACTAAATCTATGAGGGAACTACATCTACTCTAAAAAGATCTTCAGATTTTCATTTCTTAACGAAAAAATTCTCACCAAATGGAAAATAGACTTTCTGATGCAAACATAGGATATAGCTACTGACTTTTTACAGGTGCAAATGAAAGGGCCAAGAACAGCCAAAGCAGGAACCATGCAAACTCCCTTTATCTTGCCCCACTTTTCCTGTTGCTTGCTGTTTTCACTCACGACGTCCATCCAGTTCAAATCCACTGCATCAGTTGAACAGGAATTTTCACGAGGGAAGTGTGCACAAACATTCATTACAGAGGCAGGACATCAGTAGGATAAACGCATACTTGGTGAAAAACTCCCAGTCTTGAGCCTTCCTTCTATGTTTGACTTGTTTTTGCTGCACCTTTAGCATACAAGCAGTGTGCCTGGGGCTATCATTAAACTGACAAATGTGGTTCAACAGCAACTGCTTCTTCCTCATGAACTGATCTAGGCTGCCAAAGACCAATTTTGAGAATCAAAGCTGCATTTTGATGGGTCCCTGCTCACACTACAGTCCCTGGGGTATATGCTAGCATAATGTAGAACAACCTCGCTGAGCCTGGTTTGGCGTCTTAAAGCCATCTTTCATTACACCATATTCAGATGGGTTCAGAAATTTTTTATTGTATTTGTAACATAAAAAACCTGCGGTGTCAGTTTTTACCAGATCTCTTTGTAAGCCAGGTCACTGACCCCAGTGGGCACGACTCCAGTAATTTTCAGGGCCACTTTATTACAGACTGTTCGTCAAGTTTCAAATTCTGTGACTTACTATAATGTAGGAGATAATTTTCAGATATGCCAGTAACAAGAAGTCCCAGCTCTGTTTTCTTGTATTGATTTTCAGTACACATTTTTTCCTCTCCTTTCTATTGATTCATTCCCACTTACATGCATTTTCACTTTTAATATTAGGCATTGATAGAATAGCAGTCATGCTAAACAAGTTGTTGTTTCCCTAGTTGATTGAGCATTTGGAATTAATTTATCACAGAACTATCTTCATGTAAATGCACTGGTATATAAAATACTCTAGGATGTATTTAAGAACTCCAGCTGCAGCAATGCACTGGGAAAGGTAAGGTTTGTGAAGGCTCTGCTAGATACTACTTTTCAATGCATTTTTTTCAAAATTTCTTTTATCCAGTAATGCCAAATAGTATATTCCTACAGCATTTGACAATGTCAAATAACCTAATATTAAAATACTGTGTCCTTTTCCATGTTGGCTTTTGCCCTGCTAACATTTTCTCTGGGTTTATAGAGAAGTATTCTATTTGATTGAGCCTGATGAGCTCAATTAGCTTATCTGATGAGAAGAATCCAGTATGACAATCATAATGCCTGTGTGATCAAATAGCACTGATGGCACTTAAGTCTTTAGGTATCAAGCACTGTCCTCTTTCCACTAAGAAAAGCCTGATTAGGCAGTTTAAGTTTCCAGTTCTGCAAAAGAGGAACTACTTGTTTTTTCCATTGAGTCCAAAATTTATTGATCTTTCAGAACAGAGTGATTGTTAACTTGAAGAAGGATCTCTAATTTAACAGTTTCAACAGCCCAAAAGAGATCTGTTACATGAGTCTGGATCAGTCACAGGATATCAACTATTTGGCAACAGATGAGAAAGTAGTCCTTGCTCTCTCCAATCCTCTCTACTTGGATTTCTTCTAAGTGACTTCCAATATTCAAGAATCAGGAGTCAGGTACCAGAGGTAGCAAGGACTTGCCATCAAACTTCCAATACTCTCTCCTCACTGGTTTGGAGGCAGGATATGACCGATTGCTGGGGAAGACTGTTGCAATACTGCTAGTCATGGTCCTTTGTTGTCATACTTTCAAATTGCTTTGCTTCTGGGTCACCTACAATGAAGTCTTAAACCCCTTGCAAGAGATCAGTGAGACTAGATACACTGAAAAAATGACCTGTCAAGAAATAGGAAAAGCTATTCTTGAGGGGAAAAAAACCCACCAACATTCTCAAACTGGGCGGAACTGGGTATTACTGCTGTAGTACTTACCACTGTATAGAAGAGCTAGAGAAGCAAGCAGAGAACATGTGTGTTTCCTTTCTTGTACAGGGGGATCTCCAGCATGGAAAGTTTCCTGTAGTAGTAATTCATTAACAATGAATTACAGCCAACAAACAGGACAAGAGGGACAGAAGCCCTCTTTTCACATTCACTCTGCAGCTGCATCAGGACATGCTGCTTCCCTGCATATGCAAAGCAGTGGAAATAGATGGAAACATTTTTGCAGTCTATCTTTCAACATCCTGGTATTGAATAAATACAATCAAAGCTCCAAACTGTCCAGTGGAATATAAGTACACAGCTCCTCCCTAGTGTCACAGACATTATTTTAGGGCTGCAGAACATGCCAATCAATTGAAGGTTTTGGCCTTGTTTGGTAATTTGTCTTGGAAAAAAAAAATAATCAAGAATCAAAAGAGATCAGCTTGAAATAAATTTTCATTTTGGAAGTAGAGCAATTTAGATTTTTAATTGGGTTACAGTGGAACTTTTTCCAAGCCAAAATACTTTCAGTTATCTTGGACAGAATAATACCTTTGTCATAACGGTGATGGTTTCATAGATTCTCACTTTTGAAGCCAACTCAAGACAAGAAACATTTCAAATTCTCCACAACTCTCAGAACTGCTTCTCCATCTCATTCTGCTCAATACAGTGGCCAATGATAGCTCCAAAAATGCAAGAGGGAAGAGTATACATTATTATTTGACAGAAAAAGCCTAAATTCAGTAGATAACTACATCACTGAGATGCACAGGTTGATCCTGGAGTTGAGCAGAATCCCCCAAAGAGCAACAGTACCCAGCACAAAGCAAGCTAGTTTTCACGCTTTGTTGAGCTTGCGCAGCAACTAGTGCCAAGGATCTCAGTCTTCATCTGCAACTCCTTAACACAAGTGCAGTAAAAGTTATCCTCACTGATTTATTTCCTGACTCATCAGGAAAAAAACCCTAAGCTTTGATGCAAACAAAGGTTAACACAGTCAGTTAACTGTAATGCTCATAAATTAGCATATTCTAGTGAAGTTTTAAGTAGGTTAGTATTGTGTCTGAAAGCCTGTTCAGAGTTAATTGTATTCTCCTTAGTGAAGCAAAAATGGTATTTCACAGAAGGAAAAACAACCTAGCAAGTAATTGAAGAAAAGTCTTAAGTTAAGCAACTACCATTGCTCATGTGACACACTAGCAACTCCACCAAGTAGTTAACTCAGCACCTCACTCAGCAGCCCACTACCAGCACCTTCAGTTTTTCCTACTTGTCTTTTTCTTTCTACTTCTCCTTTTCCTTCCACAAAAGGCAAATAAGAGAGCTAGCTGGCTCCAAGTCTTATTTCTGTACTCTATCAGTCATACCACTTTGCTTTCAGCTTGTTGAGATTTCCGAGCTTCAGTTGTCCTCAAGCAGGTTTCCCATTTCTCTTTTCTTCTTTAAACTGTTTTTCCTGACAGCCTCTAACATTTCAGAGAACTCCATTTGAACTCTAACCACTTTCCATGACCTCATACCTTTTTGCAAAGCTGTTTTCATCTGGCTTGGAATCTAAAGTAGAAGTTAAATGACTAGGTTTCTCCAAGAGCTGTAGGCAGACATACAAGTTAAACACCTAGAACAATAGAAGTGTCAGGATAAAGAGGTCTAAGGGATACTTTTAAATGTGGTAGTAAGCAAGACTGCTTATAATGTGTGAACATTGAAGAAAAGCATGTAGTAAAGGCAACACTCAATTACTTAACTTCCTCAAGAGACCAGACAATGCAGTTCATCTGAACACTAAATGTCCCCATCTTGGAACCATATGCGAGTTCACTGCAAACCAGACAAAGTCATCATCCCCAACCTTTACAGCTAGTGACACTCATTGCCAAGTACTATGAGTCTGAATTTATTAGTTTCCTTGTCTGAATCAGTCTATCTGGTCTTTTATAACTTCTGAACTATAGTCTAAGTGCAATAAGACAGTGTCCATAAATAACACCTAACAGATACATACTGCTGCATTAAAGTTTTTGGACTTTGGTTTGTTAGATTTTATTTCAGCAGGTGGCAAAGTTTCATAGGTAGCTCAAGTATTCATAGCACCAGCATCAAGTCTGTGAGCAAGTACTTAAAGTTGTTTTAGAAAGGCATTTGTACTCATATACTATAATAAAAAAGGTCTAACTTAGTGATGTTTGTCAAGATTTACTCTGAGGAAGTGTGCTCAATGTTGACTTACATGCTGTAGGAGGTGTCTGGCTGGTTTTATCTATCCCACAACAGAGGTACTTTCTAAAGACAGACGTAGTTGTTCTCTTGCACTCTTCTCAGAAGCATGAAAAATACCTTATTTGTTTTCAGCAACAGCAGTTGGCAACAAGAAAACAGTTTTCCTTAAGACACAGAAACCAGGCAATCTAGATAGATTCCACCAAATGCAAGGCTCTTGAAAACCAAACCACACAGTAGTAATACCAGGTTACTGAGTAAGATCCTGCTCAAATACAGAAAAACCAAGCTATCTGTGCTTTCCTATATATTTAATGCAAAGAACATGCCAGATATCTTCAATAAAGATGCTTTTTCCTGGAACTGTTGTATTTTGTCTGCTAACAATGAATAGCTGAAGTCATATGTTAATCAGTCTAAACAATCCATAATGTTTTTACTTGTGTCTTGGAAAACAACTTCCCTGACTTCATGAAGCTATACTTCTTTTGAAAGTTAGTATAACGATACCCTGCTAAGCACAGGTTTTAAGTTCCATAAAGTCCAATCAAACTCCAGCTTAGACAGGAAGGTTTCCAGAGTATTTTTCATGCCGTAGCTTAATAAAAGTAACTTCTGATAATTTATTTAAAAAAAAAAAGTATTTTGGTAATAACAACCAGAACCTTCCTTAATTATACAAAGTTGTCAGCTTCCTCACCCCCATCTAAGTTTTGAGTAGTAATAGTTTTAGGTAAGAGACTTAAGAGTTAGTATCCACATGGCTTTGTTAGTTTTATAATTGACAGAAGTCACACAGGATGTCCCTACCACAGAATACACTAAAAACTCTTTAGCTGCAGGCAGAAAGATATATTCTACACACTGCTATTTCAAAGTCGTCAAACATAACATTCTCTTGGGTAAACAGCTAGTATTAATTTCCAGACTGGAATTGCATCTGTCCACTTCAACGAAGTGGAAAAAACTCCGTGCTGGAGAGAACACGTATGCTCTGGTGTAGGTAAGCCCTCATGACTCATCTACTTATCAAGTCTAGTTGAGGTTGGGTTGTTTGTTTGGTTTTTTCCCCCCCTATCTCTGCAAAACACACAGATATGCAAGTGAAATTTGAATCAAAAAAATCTGGAACTGGAATGAGGAGATTCCAGTCTTGAACATACAGTCTTGCCAGTTTCACTCATATCAATATTGTACCACTTACAAGACTGACTTTCATCTAACTGTATGGATTTGAAGGTACTGGTTTTAAATCAAACTGACCTGTTTTTCAACTTTGGCAAGGCTTACTGTTAAGTTAGATATAAGAATGTTAACTTAATGGTGTTGCTACATATACAGACATATAATTATGAATTTTAGCTTCACACCAAAGCTATGTGCAGTCAAGACACTTCATCTTCACTAGCATGAACAAATCACCTTTGTTCATCATGCATACAACCATGTCAGAAGAGAACGGCAATGGTAGGTTAAGAGAAGGTATGTACACCACAGTTTATACAGAAAGGGAGAAAGTGCACCAGGACCAGTCTGTATCAAAGCCACCTATTTCAGAGAAAATAAAAGTCATATTGAAGACAGCACACTTACACATCAGACTGATTAGTTACTATTACTCCTTTTGTGTATCGAAACATACCCACACCATTCAATGCATTCATATGCAATACTAATTCTACCCTTCGGAAAAAGGCAGGCCAAGGAATATTCTATTTTATCATAGACATCACCTTTACTGTTTTTCCAAGCATGACAACTTAAGTAAAAAAAGTCAGAGCACAAAACATTTTGAAGTTTCAGCTACCACCATTTGTGTTCCTTTGTGATAGTAATTTATACACTTTGTTTCTGAAAACCCTCCTCCCAAAACTTAAGTGGGCTTCAAAACGCTTTACAAGAGAAAGAACAAGTCAGGAATAAATTCAGTTCTGTCTAGTATCCCCAAAGTTACAGGTACATCTGGTAAGTTTCATATCTTCTACTCAACCACTCCAAATCAGAAGCAGACCTAGTTAATGCCAATTCATTTGTTCACTCCAGCCCTGCAATACAGGGGAAAAAAATTACGCTCATTAATAATTTATAATGCTGTCTCGGGACACAAATGTACTAATGCAGCTTAAGAGTCTCCCATGCACCTGGTTTACTGACTACCAGACAGACTTTCTGGGGATATTCTGAGAGGCCAAAGTAACTGCAGAGGCAAGATATATGCATGCGCCAACTGTTTTAGCTGGGAGTCAAATACCTCAATGTTAAACAGCAGGCAAAGGAAGCATTCCCTTCCCACTAAGGAGGTACTCTAAAATACTGCTACTTGCCAGAAAAGGCTTAAGAAAAAAAAAGCTGTAGCTATGAATGTAACAAAAAAAGCTGTTTTCAGGTAGGGGGAATAGAATGAGCAATTCAATAATACACATGAAAAGCTTGCATCTTTCACTGACTTATTCACTTCACAATCACTGACAAGACTGATGTACATATTTCTGCACCTGCAATTGTAAAAGCAGATAAAATATTTAATATGTAATTTACAATGTATTTTACCAGCTTGGCATACAGGATGAACAGAATATATCAAAGTAGTTGACAGTTATAGGCTTGTAGAGGCCCTGCAAAAATATTACTTCAGATATCTGCTAATTTAAAAAAAAAAATCAATTTGCATTTTAGAAGTGATACAATTCAATCTACCACAAAATACAAAGAGCTGCAAAAACGTATACCATTCCAACAACAATGTATATAAGTTATTAAATAATGATCTGATTTAAAAGAATATAAATGAAGCCTTTAAGTAGGTCTTTTCTACATGCATATTATTCCTCATTAAAGAAAAATATGTAAAAAGGCCATTGGTAATTGCTTTGTTAACCACTGTAGAAAATGCCAATTCTCTGGTCACAGACGCCACTAGTTTAGCACTTAAGGTCTCTGCAGTGTTACATGTGATTATTTTTAAATACTGTTAATTCTATTACTCCATTGGTAAAGAATGTGTGACTTGGAATATGGCAGTCTTCGTATTGAGAGGGCAGTGATGCACAGTTTTATAGTTATCCAGAAGAACAGCACCCTCCACTGCTCTGTACTTGTGGCTCATCATCAATGATCTGTACACCCCGCCTTGCTATTCCTGACTGACTGGAACCATTGCCTCTTGCTCTTTCATCCACTTGAGCAGTTTCTATCATTCCTGTAAAGGAAGAAATGTATTAGATGACATTCCACTGCATTTTCACACAAGACTTTGAGATCTTAATCTATTTGAGTTATGTGCACAGAGACAAAGTCCAGCAAGACTGGTTCTCCTATTTATTATGCAGAAGTAGTCCGGTATCACACGGCATAGCTGCAAGATCATACTTCCTAAAGCACCAAATATCCAGCTCCTGTTGACTAAGGGAGACCTTAGATGCTCAGATGTTCTGGAGCCACTGACTTCAAAAGCTAGATTTACCCACCCATATCAAGAACATTCTGGTAAAAAAAGAAAAGAAAAAACAAGAAACACCACACATACTACCCCACCCCCCAAAAAAACCCCACAACTTCCCTGTGTTATGTTTTTATCCTGCATTCCATGATCTTTACCATTTGCTTAGACTGCTGTATAAAATTTGCATCATTACAGCTCAGAGTTTATGATTTGTAATTGACATCATTTGAGAAGATTTTTGAAAGAGGCTGAAACAGAGGGTTTGAAGCAGACAATAGTGAGACCAGTCACATGAAGTTTGATTTGAAGTTACTATTTATGCATGCCGAGGGAAACAACAGTCAGTGCTCCAACAAAGTGACAAAAAGGCATTTTTGGAGTACAGCATGAATTTGCAATATTGTAAGCATCCACACATCAAGTTTCCATAGCTGTTACAGTACCCAGGTGGCTTGAAGTAGACTCAGATGATGTCAGTTCTTAGTAATAGTTTACATTAAGGCTTTTCTATATGGTTTTATAAGCATCTTGAAGCCTTGAACATTTTGTGAACGAGCTCTCTACCAAACTAGATAATACCTACTTTTACAAAGGTCAAGAAACAGTTCTTCAATTCCTTTGTTCTGTTTAGCTGAAGTATGATAATGTTTTGCTCCAACAGATTCAGCATACCTGTAGGAATGCAGATACAGAACTTCATTGACTCAATCTAAGCCACTTTACATGAAGCAGAGTTGATCACAAGAGGTTTTATTCTGAGTTCAGAGTTAATCTATACATGCTGATTTCATGTAAAAAGTGAATTATGTGGTTAAAACTGCCAGGATTCATAAAAAACACTAGATGAAATACAGAAAATTTCATGTCTAGAAATGCATTTCAACTGTAAATGTTGACTTTACTCATGTAGAACTCAAGTTACACTTTGGTCAGTAAGGACATTCTGGGACGCAGATACTAACAACACTTAACACAGCAGCCAGCTAGGCACTGCTGGTTTATGCCTGCCAGTTGTTAACAGCATCACAAGTTTATTACTCCAGCATAATTCCGCAATGACTGTTTCTATTAATAATCAGTGTGACTTACGTTTCTGCTTCTTGCACTGAAACATGTCTCTCTTTTTCCAAGTCTATTTTGTTACCTGTTGGAAACATGTTAATCTTTCAAGTCTCTGTACTCCAAAATTACCCCAAAGAAAGCAATCATGTAATCATTGTACCCTATCATTTTCTTACAAGCTGCACCAGTAAAGACCAAGTCTTACACAGGTCTCAATTTGGAGCACAACAATATGATTTAAGAATCCCCTTTCACACAAAAGGCAATGAAGGTGAACTTCTACGTCTGTAGGGAGATCAGGATAGCTAAATACCTCCACATAATCTACCAATTCAGCCTTCTGCTTTTCTTTTGTAATTTATCAGGCGGCTTATCTGTGCTGCAGAGGTAGTTTTTGTAAAATATCCATACATCTATCCTCCTGAACATGTTCCAATTTTAAATCTAAAGTCAGTATTTCTGTTGCATTGTTTGCATTGAAATATCCAAGCTTTAAGACTCATTCCACCCCCCAAGCACTTGATTACAAAAACAGACAAGCATCCAGTCTATGCCACTAAGAACAGTAAAAACCATGTTTGAGTACACACAAGAAGGATAATACATATTTGAGGTTTATGTTTCTCTTTGTTAAACTACAGTCTGCAGGTGTCTGTACCATGCACTTCTGAAATGGTGTATCATTAAACAACTTGTTTTTCCAAACTCTTATTTTCCTCAATGTGATCTACTGAAAATTCTAGCTCCGGCTGAATTTTAAATATCAAATTAACATAAACTTTACCTTTCACATGTACAAGCTATTAAAGCAGTGTTTGGAAGATGCTATTAATCAAAAGAAACATTTCTGATTCAGTCCTTAGAATCACATGTTAAAAAAGACTTACCTACTATACATAAACAGATTTCATTTCCCAACATTTTTCTTAATTCCTTAACCCAGTTTTTTACCTGCAAAATGAACAGAGGTAAGTTTATTTTCACTTGATATAATACTAGCTTAAGCACTGCGGAACTGACCCATTTTCTTCATGAACTGTTTACTCTAAACTCAAAACAAACATGTTTAGAGCAACACAGATGGACAAAATATTCTTTAGATAGCTACACATGGACCCAGCAGGTTTTAGTTTGCAGTTGAAATTAAGACCAAATGACTTAGATAAAATGGTTCAATTACTCCAGGAAATATAACTCACCATACTGGTGTTAGCCCCACTCCAAAGAACAAGTTCACTGCATTGGCCACTTTAGGTCAGGCATGAGATCTTTTATCAACAGGCACTTACTGACAGATCACAAATGGTACTGTAAAGGTAGAGGTACCTGAACTGAGTTGTTCAGGTTAGACTATAACAGATGTTTGTTTCCTGAGAGAACAGATGGGACAAGAGCACGGAGTCAGCTGATGGTAAGGTATCTGTTATCAGTTCTGTTGTCATGCTTTGAAGTTTAAGGATTGCGTTGATATCAGGACTGCTATTTTAAGGGAATTTAAGTCGTGAAGAGAGGCAATCACTTCCAGAACCCCAAAATAGTTAGGATACATGACACAGAAGTAGTTATGCAATAACTTCTGCAAATTAATCTTTCCTCTTTTTTTTCCCTGAGAATTTGAGTCTTTTGATATCACAGAATCTTACTAAATAGGGCTCAGCATGGAAAGGCACAAGTTGAAGTAGTAAACGCAAGTCATCACAATTCCGCACATTGGGGACAGGAGTTCAACTGCTAGCACAAGTGCTTTACTTGCTCTACATCAGGCTCTTTAAATTACTTAAGCTGTTGTGGAACTATACCCTTACACTACTTCTATCACTGCTAATCAAAGCCTTGCCCATACAACGACGATTTCTTACTCCTCTACACAGAATTCCTACTGCTTTTGCCACAAGTCAATCTGAGACAAACTCACTTCGGAGAGAGTGTCACTAGTTTTCAGCTGGAACATCCTATAGAGTCATAGCACTGATTTGACACAAGGTTGGAAAAAACTCATCTGCCCAGATTGATCAACTAATATTGCTGTAAAATAATTAGCCATCAAATTTCAGGCTTTGAAGAGGATTTGAAGTCCAAATATCTATTATCACTAAGAAACTAATGTTTCCACTATCATGTATTGCAATTTCAGAGTTCTCAGATCTGTAAAAGGTCATGTCACTTAATATCTTCTAGTAGTTTGTTTTATATATTGGAGATCAGTATTGCATACTATCACAGCAGTACTGGTTTATGTTTATAGCCTGTAACAGGTAATTCCTACATCTGGTTCTCTGGTGTTCTTTGGATAAACCTGCTAGACCTTTAGTAGACTGAAAAATCCAGCCTTCAAAAGAATACTAATAAGGCATATACTTCCATTATATGGTCTAAATTGGCAGATGTAATATATATTGCTATTGCTGAAAACAGAAAATTCCCATTTACACGCTCATATCACAGATTACCTTTCAATCAATTTACATCTTGCATAGAGGTAAAAATCTGTCCAGTACCTTTTGAAAAGAGTCTTCATCTGTTATATCATACACTAGAATAGCGCCATTAGAATCCCTGTAGTAGATCGGCCCCAATGCATGAAATCTTTCTTGACCAGCTGTATCCTGCATTTAGATTACACTTGTTAGCATTTAAGACAAAGCAAACCATACTTCAAGAAATTCCAAATACTTTGAAGTTTTACTTTATTAAAAAGTGCCTGACGTTTGAGTCCTAGTAAGGCTAAGTAATTTTCCAGGAAAATACTCTATTTAGCAAGGAGAGGGAAAATAAGAAAGTAAACATACCCATATTGCAAGGTTTACTCTTTTCCCACCAATATTTAGCTTCTTTGTAAGAAAAGATGCCTGGAAAGCAGAACAGATTAGAGTTAAGTTTTACACACAAATATCTCACTTGACTTCCGATTAATTTACTAATAAAAACATCTGAATCAATAAAAGACAGATTTCTGGATCAAAATACTCTTTAAGCCAGAAGGCTGAGTCAATACTAAGCAAGTTAGTCATTTCACTACAGTTTGCCAGAAGTCTATTCTAAACAAATTTGGCTTAAGTCAATCATTTACTCCATCTTTTTGCTGTTGTTTTGAATGATTTGGGAAGGATAAGAGTTGTGTGGAAAGAGTCTGAATTCACAACACTGATAAGTCTAAGCTGAATTCAAAGCATTTCACAAGAGTACATGAAGTCTGGGTAGGAACCAGCCTAACAGGATTTTGAATTTGCAGGAATTAGGCAAAGTAGCTCACTACTAGAACAAAATAATATAGTTTGCATTTATTGCTAAACTACTCAGAACATGAGTATTCTGCAAGTTCTCTTGTCTTTATTTTTCCCCCTTCTTTCTGACATGAGCCCACAACTCTCTCCATCTGTTTTGGGGGGCTTTTTCAGGGCAGTGGTGTGGTCTGGGTTTTTCCCCAGACACTGTTCCTGAAAGCTCAGCGATATGCTTCTCAGCTAACACACAAAAGTAAAGCAAGCAGCAGGATAAGAAAAGCCTCAGATAAACATACAAGCTGCTCTAAGAATTCCACATTATCTTCTGAAAACATTTTAGAGGACCAGAGCATATTGCAAGGTTAGTCTAGTTTCAGTAACTCAGGAGTATGTATTTTCTTCTCCAAGCCTGGATGATCCACATTTTCAAACACCACATACACCAAGTGTTTAATTTGGTGGCTAAAAAGGAGTAGAGTTTAATACAGGTTTAATAGGTTAGAACAGGGTCAGAAGGAGTTGATATATTAGGTACCTGGTTTCCCTGTTCTGAAGACTAGCAGTAACAGGTTAACATCAGACAATTCAGTTGCCAAGGGTTAACTTTTATCTTTTTCCTTAAACTATACTCAGTTTTCCTTTCAGCTTCACCTCAACTTGCATTTGGATACAAACAAGTACTCAGTGGTATCTTATGATACATTCACCCCAGATTATTTTAGGCTGGACTGTAGCAGCTCAACATGAGCTCTCTGCATGAGCATTAACCAGGCACAGAACTGACTAAAAGTCATGTGTGTGTGGAAAGTGTCATGGGCCAGATCAGCTGCTTAACTACATAAGCAACCAGTACACATGCAGAAGACCATGGTAGTTCAATTTACACCAGCCTAAACTGCTATGAAAGTGCGTCTCTGGAGTGCTGCCTGTATTACAGTTAAAGTCATCCAACACTCAGCTGCTAGAGCAGCTCCTGCTCTTCAGCTACTTCCCTAACATCAACTCTGGCATGTGTATGACCTTAGGTGAGATGATTGAAGACAAGATAGAAGATAGTACAGAACTAATCACTATGACCACTGCATTCACCATAACTAAAGCATTAATGTCACCCCTTCGGTCTACAGTGAGGTGGCATAATCAACTTCAGAAAAACTTCCAGACAGCATGTTAAAAGTATTTAACACTTTAGCCAACTTGTAACAAACAGCTTAACAGCAGAGTAGCAAATCTTAAACATCAGGAAAACTTTTATTCTTTAGTCAAAAACTCTGCAGAAAGTAGTTTATGGCTTTCAGCTAGCTGACCGTAAGGATTATCTGATCAGTGTGTCTGCTCTTCGTATCATAATTTGTTCTATTACAGAGTTTAAAAGCCAAAAGCTTAGAGGTAACCTCAGAAGTTTTAATTCACCTACACTTGGGCCACATTGAGAGAAGGTATGGTTAGGCACAATAAGTCAAGCTTACCTGACAGTATTTTATTGATCTGCTGTACTACAGTACTTGATATTCTATTCTGAGTCTCAAAGGAAAAGCTCTTCTGAGCACTGTTTGCTTTTGTCACTGACAATCAAATCTGCTCAGTTGATATGAATTTCACATAAGCGTTTGAGAATCACATTTCTGGACCAAAAGGCAGAAAAATCCTTCACAGAAACAGAATTTATA
Organism: Burhinus oedicnemus; assembly: GCA_008921705.1. Classification (NCBI taxonomy): domain Eukaryota; kingdom Metazoa; phylum Chordata; class Aves; order Charadriiformes; family Burhinidae; genus Burhinus; species Burhinus oedicnemus. The sequence goes on along the minus strand of VFFE01007795.1, from coordinate 2,553,033 downwards.
TTTTTAAAAAAACCCCACAGAACTCAGTATCCATGAAGTTATATCATCATGGCTTTAGATGTTGGCCCAATTAATAGCAGAGATATCTTTAATATCTGAAAGAGCAAATATTAAAGTAGGCTTATCCCCACGGAAAAGTTTTACTCAAGTATCACCAGTCCTTCAGGTCACTACAGACTTCAACAGCAATATGGTCTTTTAGCACTAAGAGCTAAGTATTTCCTTTCTGATACACCCAATATTAGAAGACCCACACATTCAAGCATCTCGGGGGGCGGGGAATCACAGGAGACTCTGGCAATTGTACTTGCTCTTTGCATTAAAGCTTGATCAGTTTGTACTAATTAAAATTTTAGTCTACCTAAAGTCTTAGGCCCCTAGCCAAAAAAGGAGAGAATATCCTGTATCAGGCATCTTGATTACAAGCAAGTTTGTCAAAAAAAAAGCTGGCCTGAGAACAAGACTGGAACCTGACATTTGAAGTAGCCATGGTTAGTAATGAGCAGAAGACTTTGTGAACATGCTGTGAGAAACAGTCAACACCATTACAGATTAAATGCTTCTTTCCTCTTCATTGTATTCATATACTTGAAGAATACTGTTAGGAGGCTCCATTCTTGCATGAACAGGTATGGATAAGTTTGGCATATTTACTATCAATTAAGTGTATTTTACAGCCACAGTAGCAAATATGCCAAAGGCAAACAAGGTAATATTTAGCTTTTAACACACAACCCCACCCCACTGCCTTCAAGTTCCATTTGTCTCATGGAAGAGCAAGGTTACTACTCTTCACTCATTCTGAGGTTAGACAATAATAAAAATAATCAGGTGCATAGCAAAACTACACTGTTTTTAGAAATTTGGGGGGAACCCAACACGGAAGGAAGAGCCTTAACTACTGTTTTGGCATAGTTTAGGAAGTCAGTCAGCTGCCAAGAGTGTCAAAGCCTTTGATATTAGTACAGCCTAGACAGTGTTAGGTAATTACACACAGAAGAGGATTCAACATTTTTTCTAATCTCCCAAAAATTTACCAAATCAAGCACTGAGTTGTGACTTGACTTACAATCAGTAACTCCTTTCCATATTATTTTCATTACTATGGCAATTCATTTTTGCTGGGACTTTCAAAAACCCTCAAACATATAAGACTACAGTTAATTAAAAAATAAGTAATCCCAAACAGGTCTTTAAAGCAAGATACTAATTTTGGTATTTTGACTCTAGTGTCTTATGACTGGTCTGAAGAATACTTACACACTTAGAAGAAAACAATAATGCAATTATAAGAGCTAAAATTCCATTCTCTATGTGCCTGTAGAAAATCTTTTCTTTCTTTTAATTCTTTCTTCTAAGAGCTGTTTCACATGTCCATCAGGCCCTGTTAAGAGCTCATAAAGGGGCCTGAGTAAACACAAGACCCAGCTAGAAAAGATTCTCTTGAAAGTCATTGAATAAAAGCAGGTGTATGTCACCTGCCCCTTGACCACTTCACCTTCAACAGAGGCAAGCCAGTTATATGAACGCTTCATATAGCACTGAAACTCCTTGCACTGTCTTTTCCTGCCCCGCCCCCCCCCAGCTATCTTAGACAGCCAAGACAGCTTTTCCAGGTTATGCAAATCCACTAAAGCAATCAGAATCTGTGTAGCATGATTAGCACCACATCAGTGGCTCTTTTGGGTTGGATATTTTGCAGTCCTCCACACAATTGAGAGATCAGTACACAAAAGTTGTATTTATCTTGAGTAATTAACTAACAGAAAGTGTCTACCTGAATGTTTTAAAAAAATAGTTTGACAGCAGGTTTATTGTTGGAGTAATTCCAGCACAATTCACTTTTATCAATTTATAGCTTAGAGTCATTTTATCAAGACCAGAACACTGACCTCAATATTTCAGTCAATGGGAACTACTTCTAACTGTCCCACCAGGTTTGACAACAGGTTATGGATTGCAAGAAACCCTACCCTTCCTATATCAGCTTCTTCACATTATTCTAGACAAACGTTTTCTTATGTGAATCAGTAGCTACCTTAATTTCAATTTGCAGCTCATCAGTCTTAGGAACATGACTTGAAGCTAACATAACTACAGCAACATGTCCCAGCAGCCTCCTAACCTTAAAGGAAGTTCCAGTTCACCATTTCCCTCTAGCTAGCATTTAGGGAAGCAGGGGGCTGGGGTGGAAGAAAGCTCCCTTCCACTAAAAACCTTCTGTTAGTAGCACAGGAGGAACTCTCCTATTTGGGTGTAGGCAGGTTAACTTCACAATAGAATAACACTTAAGTGTTAGAATTCAGATAGGAAAGCATAGGTATACATTAAAGATTCACAATGGCGAATTTAAAGACTTCCTGTGCTTTCACCCCATCATCAGGCTCACTGCAAGAAACACCAGCCAACACTGCTAAATAAAGTTTCCAGAAGCCTACAGTCTCATCATCCTTTTTGTTGCAATTATATTGGAATAAAGCACTACGCAGTACTTTTTCTACATCAGGGATCACTATGGATGGAGAGCCCCTCGTCTCAGTATCTAGTGATCTTTTTTTCACATGATTTATCACTGTGGCTCCTCTGCTGAATCAGAAGCTAAGTATTTATCTAATTTTGGCTTTACTGGAACAAAAGTAAGTTGCTGGCAATACTTTGAACTAATGCCATAAAATAAAGCCACCTTATTAGATTAAGACTTTAATCTTAAAAAAAAAAAGGATGTTTTGTAAAAGGTATCCCTTCATTGCTTAATCAGATATCTTAGTTTCTCCTTATTTTTTAAGGGGTGTTTTAATTTGCTAGTGGAAACACTTGCTAAAACTTTCTTCTAGAACTGTAAGATGTAGGAAAACAAGAATAATAAAGGCAATACTTCATAAATGCGCATGATGTACAGTAAGATTCAACAGCAGTTAACATTGTATTTTACCATCAATAAGATGTATATGCGCCTAAGGAGGCTCAGAACAGAAATGCAAGCAAGTTAAGAAACACAATGTACTCAGTTAAAAGATACAGATAGCAACCGGAAACCTAATCACAATGGAAAAAACAAAATCTCAGTATCAAGTGTGAGCATGTGCTTCCACTCCTCTAGGAGCACACACCCCCCCGTCCAGTCAAACCCGAAAGTTCTCAAGCCATACTATCCAGAGACATTTTACTGTCTACATTTTGGAGTCATTTTATGACATCTGTGACCCGAGTCCGTATTCCAACTCACTTTTTGCTTCTAATTTTAGGTTTTCCACTACAGATTTAAAGAACATTATTAACAAAAAAAACCCTAACACCAAGCTGCATCACATGACAAACTACCAGCTCTACTCTACCTACATGTGATATCAGAATTCAGCTATACACAATCATTTTGATGCACTGATTGTTTGCTTAACGCTACACTTCAGCTAAAAATTACAACTGCAGCTCCAACACTGACAAGCTACTAGTCATTTCTGCAGGTAGCAAATATCAACTACCTCCATGGCAATTGGAGCTACAATTAGCTGACATAAATACCATACCCTGCTTAGTATACCCATCAATAGATTCATCCAGCAGCAGAGTACGAACATAGGGCAACTAAGTTTAAAATGTGTTCCTTTTAGCTCTTCATAGCAAAAGTGGAGCAACAGTATCCGTTATGAATCATTCACTGTATTGTTTCTAGTGCTTCTCTAACGTTTCTTCGGTTTTATGAGAAAGTTTCACAATTAAATACTTCAAGATACTCAACCCACAAGAATTTCCCCCTAAACGCACAGGAACAGTGTGCAACTACCCTAAGGCTCTACTTTGGCATCACCTACTATTTATTCTGTGCTTCACAGAACCTCAAAATTAGTTAAAAGCCCACCAGTGACCCACATAGTGGCAGGGTTTGTTTCTTTATTCACAAAAAAGTATTAAGAACAGTACACATTACAGTGCTAAAACCACACTACACGTTCACAACTGCTACAAAAGATGCTATGCAACTGATGTAACTGCAAATAAAAACGTTAAGCAAGCACAGACATCCAAAAAGACTTAACATACAACTCACAACACAAAGTTCAAAACACGTTTTCTGAGACCACGTACTATATAAGTGGTTTAGTTCATACCATGGTGTACATGCCAGTCAGTGCTAGTAGGTAATGAACAAACACTGCTTTCAAGCAGACACCCTGTCACACATTCATAAATGGAACATCACTTTTTAAGTTCTTTATAAACTAACAGACAGGACTACTGAGAATCGGGCCAAAATTCAGAGAGGTAACGTGACAAGCAAGTAAGCCTTAAGAATCTTTTCTGTTATTAAATCATAAGCCTTAATCTTATAAACCATTTTGCAAAAGCTGTTCTCCTTAAACAGCAGTATTTAGGTAGCCCAAGTGTTAGGATTTGAGAGCATGAGAAAGACTATAATTAACAGGAACACAGTACATATGAAACACTTAGTCATCAGTCCACTACCAATGGTTACAATAACAACATTACTTTCAAATCATACTTCCCAAGATTCAAATGAAGACATTCATATACATAACTGGAAAAAAACCGAACAGCTAGTATTCAGAATAGAAACGAGGTATTTACGTACTGAAAGCTTAAGTCTAAGGCGTAAACAGAATCAGAAAATTAGCTTCCAGCAAACTCGGCAGGGGACAGCCACCATTTAAAGCGCGGCAGCGGTCACTCCAGCCACCGTTAACCGGTAAACAAGACGGCAAAGCACCGAAACCCTACTGCCGGTTTACAGAGCGACACTCCACGAGCCCCAGGGCGGAAGGGGCAGACGCGTGAGCTCCACAGGGCGACCAGGGGCGGGCTGGCAGTGGCCAGCACTCCTAGAAGGCGGGTAAGAGAAGGGAAGAAGAGCAGCGGACGCCCCCCCCCCAACCCCTCGCCCTGGCCCGGTAGCTCCAGGCAGGGCCTCCCCGCCCGCCCCCGGCCCGGCGCGGCCCGCACCTGCAGGGTGGTGATGTGCTTGTCGTTGAACTTGTTCTCGCAGTAGCGCAGCACCAGGGAGGTTTTCCCCACGCAGCCCTCCCCGAGCAGCACCACCTTGAAGGAGAAGCTGCGGCCCCCGGCCGCCGCCCCGGCCGCCGCCGCCATCCGCGCCCCGCCGCCGCCGCCTCACATCAATGGTCCGCCCCGCGGCCGCCGGGCGCCGCTGCCACCGCCGCCACCACCACCTCTCGCCGCCGCCCACCGGGACGGGGACCCGCGGGGGAGCGGAAGGGGGACTCGCGTGGCGGGCGAGACGGGAAGGCACCGCCGAGGCCCCGGGAGGTGGAGGGAGGAATGAGAGGAAAAGCGCCAACAACCACAACCTTCCCCGCAACCGACGCGCCCCGCTCCCCCTAATGGCGTCTTCTTCCTCCTACGTCACGCGCGGCTCGGTCACACGCACCCCCCTCGCCGCCAATGGGAGGGGTGGACGTGACGGCAGCGAGAGGCCCCGCCCCCACCCCGGCAGGCCCCTCCCTGGCTTTTGGACGGGGCCTGCGCCGGAGGTGGGTAGGGGTGGGTGGTGGGGCTGCGTCTTCAGGCCGCTCCTCCGGCCCGGCCCGGCCCGGGATCGGTTTGCTCCTGTGTGAGTACCCGCACGGGTTCGCTGAGGTCCGCCGTGGGGTGGGAGGGAGCTGCGCCTCAGGCCTGTCCCCGCGGCGGTGTCTAAAAATACCCGCCTGTCCCCAGAACGGGTAAGGTGGGGGGGAGCGATGAGGCAGACCGCTGAGGGGGCGGCGCTCCAGGCCCGAGCGCAGCAAATCGCTTTACCATATCTAGAAACAAACCGTCGGTAGAGATGGAAACCCATGCAAGATTTATACGCATGTATGAATTCGCTTTTTAATGTTGTATTAAGGCTTTCAAATGGACCAAATCGTGTCTACCAAACATCTCCGTGTGAGCAGGAGGCCAAAGTCTCTAACAAACAGATTATAAACTTCATAGGCACAGGTTTTGTTCCAACTTCAGTGGCCCTACCCATGTGAACTAAGTTATATGAGTCTCTAAATGTTTGCAAAAAACCTGTCCATAATAAAATGCTTTAATGCTCTGATGTGAGAGCAGGCAATGAAAAAGGCGCAAGAGAAATGTTCTTGTAGGGGTCTGGTAGTGTTTCATATGCTCAAGAACTAGATGACTGCCTTGGAACACTGGGTATCCTTCCTTAATTAAAAGCAATCCTCACAAACCAATCCAAACTACTGCAGTGGAACTTCTCTCTGATGATCGTTTAGTGGTCAGAAAAATAAGGCTTATGAAAAGGCATCATAGTGCAATTTCCTTTTTCTCTGTCAGATAGTATTAATCGTCTGTTGTGTGAGAGAGAATAGAGGAAAGAACAGAATGCGTCCAGGAGAACAAAGATCAAATTTCCTGAAGCAAGAAGCCTCATTATGAACAGCATTACGTTCACATATAAAATGGATTGTTTTTTATTTTCTCCAGATGTAAATAAAATAAACCTTTTTATTTTATCCATATGTAAATAAAGGAAGTGGGACAAGGTAAAAAAATCAATGCAGACACAATCTTCAGGCATATCTTTTCTTTAAATAAATTCCCAGTTTTCTTAGCATGTAAGTGGTTTCAGCAAATTACTATAAAAATACTGTGGTGCTGGAAAGCGGTGCAGGCTCCTGTCAATCATGCCTTCTGTGTACAGGCAGTAAAACCGACTGACTATTCTTCTTTCAGGCTGAATAGAAGGAGGTAAGATCGGGTTCGGATTAAAGTTGCCAGAGACAATGGAAATCGATGCTCATGAGCACAAGCTGCTTGCAGGGCCCAGAAGGTTGAGGCTTTCCTGGGTAACTGGTGGCAAATGCATCTGCTGAGACACAGGGGTGTGTGGAAGGCTGTCTTGAAAAGTGTTAGCAATGAACCTTCCTGTTGTAGCTTTTTACTGTTTTCAACAAATGCAGGTTCTATGTACGTTCTTTATAAATGCAAAGGATTATACTGAAGAATACACCTGATTTGTATTTTTCAGTTCTCCTTTGAATAGAAATGATCCATGTATCAGTTGCATCTTACTGGTTAAAAGGGTAGTTTCTGCATGGGTGATTTTTCATCCATCTTAAGTAACTGTATTCTTAGACTGAACACTGTTATGGACATATAGGCTATCTCCCAGTGAGAAAGAGAGCTGAAGCTTTGAAAGGGGGTATAGGAAAGACACCCTGTATGAAGTCCATGTGCTGAATGCGCCTGACGGCGTAACCATGAGCATTGTTTTTCTAACAGAGGGCACAGCAAAGCATAAAACACCAACTGAAGCTAATTTCTGGCAGAGTGTATTTCTCCAAGAGTCCTTTTCTGTGGTGCAGAGTTAGAAGATGCATCTTCCCGCCGACAGTAGGCTGCTGCGAGTAACTATTGTATTCCACCATTTCTGTTTTCCTCTCATCTGGAACCTGTGATTACTGATTTCCTTAGATGAGAAGTCTTGTACCTTCCAAAACTTCAGCCATCGGTGCTAAAAGAAATTGAAAGGCTGATCTGGCTGAGAACAGAAAATTCTGTCAGAGCTACCTAAAGTGTCAACATTTCAGTGTAATCTCATATGCATGACTTATTAAAATCTGCAGGTTTAACTATCTGTGATAGTTATCAAGTTACTTTATTTTAATAGTGTTAATTTAATTTGGGAAGTGTTTATTTAATTTCAGCACATTTGGGAAGAGCATACCTCTTTTTCATTTAATTTAGTATGCTTCCCCTTTTTACAAAGCTTCCTAAAAATACTTTTGCAGACCTTCTGTTTTAACTATGTTGCTGATTACATCTGCATGAAAAGTGCCTTTTGAGACATATTTTCTATTTTACAAAGAAACTACAATACCCTGTATGCTATTACACCAAAACAAATTGCACCATTGTATCTCTTGCTGTCACCTTTTATCATGCTTGATAAGACTTTACTCAAGCCTTTTACTTCATAGGCAGTGGCATCTCTGAAAGTGAAAATCAAGTGCTGTGTTTGGCTCGCGTTATAAAAATATTGGATGTTTTAATTCCAGTGTAAACTTAAGTGCATGTAGTAGCTGTACAGAGGAGATACTGTAGCTGGTCAAACCTACAACAGCATGAATACCTCCCATGCTATTGACAATATGCAACTGATTTCTAGAATAATTATGAGTTCCCTGTAAATTGTAAAGGTGGCAGTTGTTTTGCAGATAATGTCAGTCTTATATTTGCATTTTTTCCCTTGGAGAATATTTCTGAGCATAATTTGTCATAGTTGCAGTGAAATGCTCTGGTTTTATCAGATTTGCTTGGAAAAGAAAGATAGTACGAAATCTCAGCCAAATAATGTACAGTTTTATAAGATCAAATGGCCCTTGAAACTGTAGAGATGCCCATAAAAGCAAGAAATCAAAGCAGGGAAAAAAAACAACAAAAACCCCACTTAAAATGAAGTTAGTAATACAGTCTCGGTACTGGCAGGAAAGAGAGATGCTCAGAATGAAATGTGTGTATTTGTGCTTCTAACATGACTGATGCAAACATCCAGTCTAGATGGAGAGACAGTAAACACTATTCTGCCAAATGGCTATCATAGGTAACATCAAGCTATCAATCAAAAATGCAGTAGGTATATTTATCTAGGGTGCGATCAATACTTTGGATTGCTTAAATCATGGTAATTCAGTAAGCATGTGTTAAGAAATGTCAATGTAGTAAAAAGGTGCAGTCTGCTCCAAAAAGGAAGATGACTATTGAGGTTCTGAAGATGAATAATAAAGATAAAGAGCAAAGGATATGAACCTGAAGAAAAAGAACAAATAATTCAGAAAGAACCTTGACCCAGAGGGGCTTTTCTGAACATGTTTCACCCAGTCACTCATTGCTGAGAGCCTCCGTGCACCCATGGGGATGTACTTGACAGGTTTATTAATGTGCTTGGAGGCTTTGTGCAGCATGAAATTTGTTTCTAATTTGTAGAAACAAGTAAAATATAGAATCTGATTTCTAGCTAGGAAACAATGCCAGCAAGGGATAACTGTTATTTTTTCTTGTAAAGAAAAAGGTGATTATTTTTTAAAAGTTCGGTGCTCCACATTGAAGAGGAATTGTCTGTGAATGTCATTCCTCCTGGGCTAAGCAGTTCTGAATCCTTTGCCACTTTGCATTATCTTTTTCATACATACATGGTGACACATACAGCGATGCCGAATACCATCCCCGTGCCATCCTGATAGATCCCCTCACTGACAAGCAGCATCCTGGACACATGCAGAGAACAGCAAGCAGCGTGATGCTCCACTGTTCATCCACCCCCTGCTCTTGGCGTTTTCACTTGCAGGAGCAAAGCCTCTGTTCAGGCTCTAAATACTCTGTTCAGTGTTTCTTCTTCTCCTGCTCTCCCTGAATGAACATCCCTCAAACCCTTCAGCAAAGGAACACTGGGGTGAAAGCATGAGCGAAACTGAGGGCAAGACAAAGCGATGCATAAATGCATCAGCATGCGCAGAGCAAGCTCAGAGAAAGAGAGCTGCTGGAGCTCTGGGGGAAAAAAAAGGAGGAAAGACTCAAAAGAAACAGTCTGGTAAATGCTGTATTAATTTATTGCAATTCTGCCATTCCCTGGGAAAAGAAGAAAAGGAGAGGGAATAATGATGTGGGCTAAGAATGAGGAGGAAGTAAAACTTTTTCCTTGTTTTTTTCCCCCTCTCTCTTTTAAGTTCTTGCTCTCATTTTCATACCTAAAATTTTCTTCCAGCTGCCTCAGTTTTGGAAAATTTGGCCATTACCTTGAATATGCTTGACTGATTAGTGTATGTTTTTAAAGCCACCCATCTAAGTCGCTGCAGTTCTTGCTGTATTAATAATGAAGTTATAATAATTATGATAATAATTCTTGTGTAGTTTGCAACGTTACTCAACATGATGTGTGGATGTGCCATATTTGTTATAGGAAATAAAACATTTAAGATGTAACATATGTACATGAGGCAAATGTTGTCATCCACAAGAATGCCTTTGGTCAGAATGGCATAGCTTCAGTCCAGGTATTCCCAAGTTTGACTGACTGACTATTCTCACACACCATTTCATTTCCCGTGGGAAATTAATGTGAATTTTAATTATTCCAAATTTGCAGAAAAGACCATAAAGACAGTATCTGTCACACTACTTATTTCAGGGCAAAAATGCAACATGTAACAGCAAGATTCCCCAGGACTGTAAGATATGGAAATTTCTCTTTGTTGACACGTTGGAGCAAATAGATTAGCATCCTGTGGAAACTACACAGACTCTCGAAGCAATGAGGAAGAGACAAATGGTGGTGTAACTCCTTTCACTGTTAATCCACGATCCCACTCTTCAGCCCTGTGTGGGGGCCCTGAGAGCAGCCCTGCTCCGGGAGGTTTGGCTGCTGGGGCTCAGGGCCAGCGCAGAGCCGGTGGCAGCCCCTTGCTTCTGGGGAGAGGCCCCAGAAGAAGATACACAATATGGATTGTTGGGTCTTCAGCTGCTACAAATGCAAAGTCATGGCTTTGTGGAGCATTTGTCTGCGTTCCAGCAGGTGGTCTAAAGGTTTCATTTATGAGGATTAGTCCTCCTGGTTGGCAGCCAAGGTGAAATCAGAAGAGGCTGCTGAGAGAATAAATATATCACAAAGGCATCTACATTGTTTTGTATTTACATTAACAGCAAGAAATGAGCAAGAGGAATTAAAAAAGTCACTAACGAGAAGAAATGTGCTATGAATAGCATTTCTGAAGCTTGCATGGACAATTTGAATGGCTGGAATGTAAAAATAATGTGATATAATCCATTCAGCAAGCATAAAGGTAGTGAAAAAGTACAGACAGGACCCTATGACTTGTTTTGAAGACACTGTAACTTGTATCAGATTTATTACCAACTCAGACGCAGAGAACCTTGAATGCTTCATTTTAGCTTGCAAAACCCAAGAAAGGGACATTGCTGGGGGTCAATGAAAGACCAACACTCAAACCAGAAAATGAGTTTGAATTTCTTCATAGAAACTTGTCTGCATTCTGCCCTTATGGTTGAGGAGAAGGAGAGGAAATGGTGTGACAGTCATCTACTTAGAAAGTCTGTATTGGAGGACCTGGAAACCAGATATGAACTATCAGCTGACTTTCCGGAGTGCCTCATCTTTTATTTCTTAAACAGTAGAGCACACAGCATGAGGCAATCCTGCTTTGTACTTAAGGCTTAAAAATAATTGTGGCGTTGGAGATGGTTTCCTAGGCATCAGGTACATAAATATGGGCAGAAAAAGAACATTACCAATTAGTACTAGCTAACGAGCTGACTTCATAAAGGAAGAAAACTTTTTGCTTAGAAAGAAAAGTGGAAATCATAAACGAGACTCCTATAAGAAGAGCTTGTAAAGCTAGAGGAATTAGAATTCCATAATTTAAAAAAGAAAGTTAAAGACGTAACTTTCGCTAAATGGTTTACCTGGATGAGCAGGAGCAGAAATCAAATTTAAAAAAAGAGAGGGAAGACAAGGGAAGTAGAAAGCAATTAGTAGTCATTTGAGATAATGGCAGGTAGATTATGAGCAGGGCAGCCAAACAGTAGAGGGTAAACCCACTGCTGATGAAGTTAATAGGTTTTAAAATGTCATAGTTACAAAAGTCAACACCTCCTTCCCCCAAAAGTCTGTACTAGATATATGCTATAACAGTGTTAAGAATGAAAAAAATTTAAAAAAAAAAAGCAGAAGCACGCATTTTAAACACATGCTGGCAGACCAGGGAAATTCCAGAGGAAGGCAGAACTGGTAAGATTATGTCAAAATTTAAAAAGTGAAAATGGGACCCCTGAAATCACAAACTACCTAGACTAGTATCAGTGCCTGGCAAGCCTTGTTTAGACAATCATGCCAATGTTTTCAAATAAAAAAGGCCAGTGCAGCTACTGGCAGGTCTGTATTTACTTCACGGGATGTATAAAGGATGAAACTTTCCACCAGAGTAACTTGCTGCTGTGGTACAGCAGACGATGGGGAAGTCCATAGGTTCTCTCAGACTCTGCTCTGAGTGAGAGCAATGTGCAAGCTGATCCCCAGTGAGATCTCAGGGTGTGCTGATGGGGAGTCAGTCACAGCAGTAATAATAAAAGAAAGGTTTTGTACTTCCTGGCTGATCAGACAGTAAATTCTCCAAGAGGTCCCTTGGTGGGAACAGGAACACAGGAAGGAAGCGTGGGTGTTAACAGGGTTCCTCAGGGACATCCTGGAGCCTACCTGTTTCAGTGCTACTGAGCTGCAGTTAAGCAATGATAATTGCACGGGTGAGGAAAGGAATGAGCTTCTCTGAGCAAAACCAGTCTGCTTTGGGTCATGAAAAGCTTACTTCATCAACTATGCATCTTCATCCAAATCATCATCCATATAACAGCAACCAGGCAGTTCGCAGACCGACTCTTTGGTAATGATAATTGCCTATTGCGCAGAGGCTTGTACAGCCTTCTGTGCACGCATGGACCTTGACTCACCCATCCTCACCATGGCATTCATACCTTCAGCTGTGGGGAGGAGCAGATGATGACAAGAAGAAAAGTAATGATGCAAAAGAACAGCTAACAATTAAATGAAGCATTCAAATATTATGTGTGCCAGTCAACGAAGTCAAATGGAAAAATAGGTCTCATCAGAGAAACCTGAGATGAAATTACAGGCTTGGCTGTTAGAAGATAATATCATAGCTGTACTAATTTTTGAAGGTGCTTGACTTAGCACCACATGTTAATGATCAGCAAAAAATTACATTATAATGCAATAAACTGCAGATTCAGAGCATCAAGAACTGGATGAGCAGTTCAAAGTAGCTGTCAGTTGAGACAATTGTCTTTGAAAACTGATGTTACCTTTGGCGCTCCTTGGGTTTCCTAAATGGCCTGGAAAGTAAATATAAAATCAGTGCTGATCAAACTTGAAGTGATATGGCACTGTCTGTGATAAACAGTGATATGAATAAGGCAGCCAGCAAGAACTCCATAAGAAACTGCCTCCTGAAAAGTAGGAACATTGTAAAGGATATAAAAGTGATAACTCTTAGGCAGCGTGAAGAACATGAGAGTCAAAACCTAACAAGTATCTCATTATATGACTGCAGCAAAAGGGCTGAGGTAATTCCTGGATGTGCAATAAGGAAGTAGCGAAGAGATGATTTTATCTCAGTGTATAGCATTGATAAAACTGATACTGGAATTTGGCACGTAGTTTAAAAATAGGGCAAAGAGCAGGAAAGGGCTCACTTTGGTCAGCTCATTAATGCTGTAGCAGGGACAGGCACAAGGAAAGAACTAATGGCAGGAATCCAAAGCCAGACAAATTCAGATTCAAAACGAAACACAAGTTTTAAAACCAAGACAAACTACAAGGTGAAGCAAATGATTCCTTATCTTCTGGCAGCTTTGCATAAGGGTTGATGTGGAGCCTGATGGCATGACTTTGGACAGATACAGATTGTATTTCAGGCGGTCACCAGGCCCAGTTCGCAGGAGATCGACCACCTCTGCCAGCTGTGAAACTTAATAATTTTAAAATAATTTAATTTCTTTTTTCAATATTGTAGGCATCATATTTATTGCTGAAATAAAGATAGTCAGAATTATTAATGGCCCAAATGAGAATAACATTTCACTGAAATATAATGCATTCATTTAAGACTTCTAAAATTTGGAAGAGAACTTGTATTCTAAACATACTTCATGGGAATAAGTAGAACAATCCTAGGACTCCATTGTACGGTTTAAATTGAAGCAGTTTATCCTAAAGCACCCTTCAAAACAAGGAAAAAAACAGATAAGCTATTTTTAATATTCAGTTCTTACCATTGATATAAAATGTATTGCTGCACTCTTAATATACATCAATTTTATAGATTCTTTCCTTTGCAAAGTGTTCCTTAAAGTGCTTTGCAGTACAGATACTGGCAATGAACAAATAAACAAATAAACAACAACAATTACATGCTCAATTGTCAGTCCTGTTCAGTCCTGCATTTTTAAAATATTGTATGAAGGGCAAGTGACTGGACACCAGGATTATCATATAAACTCTTAAAGGAAGGCTTCCATTTCGACTGACTGAACAAATAAAATAGAATCAGCCATCCTTTTCTTTTCCCTCATCATTTCTTCCCTTAGAAATTTCTAACTTAAAGCCAGTTATTCTTTTAATTATGCTAAGTAACCCAGTTTCAAGAGAGTCACATGGACACAAAGGGAAAAAAAGTATAGTTTATCAAGGGCATTTGCATATTACTGTCAGAAGAGCACATCCCATAAAAAGCAATCATCATCTTGCTGCTTTGACTAGTTAAGTATTTTCTTTTAAAATGCAAAACCTCTTGTTGTTAGAAGCAGAGAGCTGTAGTAATAGAAATATTGGTCTCATTTTCTGTCTAGAAAAAACGCTTGAGTATGGCTCCTGCCCAAAGCCTGAAGCAGCTGATGCTCCAGGGCCATGTGAAGGGCTGGGGAGGTTACACCCATCATTTCAGTTCTGCAGCAAGCAAGAAACCTCCTGTGCTAAGTGAGGAGATGCTTAACATGAGCGGCCCCTCTGCGTTCCAGGTTGCCCGATGAGATTAAGATTATGTTTTTGAGAACCATGTTGTAACAAACACCAGCACTGCTGTGTTTCTGGCCAAAATCCTCCACCTGCCCGTGAGTGAGAGCACTACAAGTTGCTTCTGCATCGTAACCCAGAGAAAGCTGCCTGCCAGCGCTGGGTTAGACAGCCTCTGGAGAGTAAGCACAGCAGTGTATGTAGTCTGTGCATGTTTGTATGGAGAGATAAGTATGTATATGTAATTTTCTATTATATGTATGTAGTTGTGTATATAAAGGGTGAGATTAAGGGTAAGATTAAGATCATTATAGTCATTCAAATAACAACATATGGCAGTTCATGTGGGAGCCCCTTTGGAAAGCCATAGAATGGAATGGAATTATTTAGGTTGGAAGAGACCTTTAAGATCATCAAGTCCAACTGTTAACATAACACTGCCAAGTTACCACTAAACCATGTCCCTAAGTGCCATATCTACACTTCTTTTAAATACCTCCAGGGATGGTGACTCCACCACTTCCCCGGGCAGCCTGTTCCAATGCTTGACAATCCCTTCTGTGAAGAAATTTCTCCTAATATCCAATCTAAACCTCCCCTGGTGCAACTTGAGGCCATTTCCTCTTGTCCTATCACCTGTTACTTGGGAGAACAGACCAACCCCCACCTCGCTACAACCTCCTCTCAGGTAGCTGTAGAGAGTGATAAGGTCTCCCTTCAGCCTCCTTTTCTCCAGGCTAAACAACCCCAGTTCCCTCAGCCGCTCCTCATAAGCTTGTGCTCTAGACCCTTCACCAGCTTCATTGCCCTTTTTTGGGCACCTCAATGTCTTTCTTGTAGTGAGGGCCCAAAACTGAACACAGTATTTGAGGTGTGGCCTCGCCAGTGCCAAGCACAGGGGGATTATTTCTATTAATTACAATTTATATTATTATTATTATTATTTATATTAAGCACTTTCTTAGTTAATCGGTAAAAAACATCCCCTGTAGCAGGTTTGCACATCCAGCCAGCAGAAGCTTTGCCACTGTAAGGCAAGATGTACTTCAGGGAAGGCCCCCTTTTGGGTTCCTGAGCTTCCCCAGCTGCAGTGGCGTGGGTACCGGTGGCCTCAGCCCAGCGGGATGTGGGGAGAGGCTCTTCCCTGGAGTGGGGCAGGGGGCCAGAGGGACTGCCATGGGCGTCTGCCTGCTCTGCTGCGATTGTTACCTGTGTAGGGTGGCACTTGCCCCTTCCTCCTCTGCTGGTACCCAGCAGAGGCTGCATGCCAGGGCTGAGGCTTCATCCCCACCCACAGAGATGTGTTTTACAGACTCTTCAGGCCTGAAATGAAAGCCACAGAGAACAGGTCTGGAGCCAAAGAAAGCAGTCCTTAGTGCTGGAGATATAAAACCTGTCATTACCCACAATGAATATGAAGTTGCTGATAAACAGAATGGGATTGTCGTAGTTTCCCATACCCATTTTCTCCATGTTCCTGTCACGTCCCACCTGTGGGGAGGGGGGAATCACTAAGAATTGCAAATCCCCTCGATGTGGATTAACATGAGATAACACTCAAGGTCCACACATAAACATCAACTTTAATGGGAACAAGTATTCCATAAATATTGGCACTCTCACAGTTATATCTACCTAAGCTAGGTGGAAATCAAAGTAGGCCTTGCGTTACCTAACAGCTCTGAGAGAAGAGAAAGAGAGAGAGAGAGGAAAAGAGAGAGGGAGAGAGAGAGAGAGAGATCACCAGCCCTGGATCCAGCGACAGACCTGCCGACAGGGGGAGGTATTCGGTGAAGAGCGAGTCCCCCTCAGACTTGCATGTGCCTGTATTTATTGGCCTCAGTTCCTGGAGTGGTTGAGATACCAGTACTTTTCCATGACATGGAAGGCACTTGTCATGGCAAATCAAGAGAAGTGACACTAGGCCCTTCCCCATGACTTTCATTTTGTCATTCTCTTGGGGCATTGTCCAGGCTCACAGTACGGTCACTTGGGGCTCGTCCCTTACACCACCCCATGGCTCGAACACTCTAACACATGGCTCAAACCTCTTCAACAGTGGTGATCTGAACATACCATATCAAAGGAGAGAGAGAATAAGCAACTAATCAGGCATGTTATTGACAGCAAAGCCAATATCTAGGCCAATTAGTATTAATAAAAGCATCACTAGAGCTTCCACTATCCAATCCCACCATCCTGCAAGTCCAAGTTTTTTGAGCAGAGTTGAGATCCATGAGGCAGGGTTCCAATCCACCTTCCATTCATTCGGTAACATTGACTGGAACAAGTCTCCTGTTTTGGCCATGATTTCTCACATCTTCCGACATGCTTCCTCGATTGTGGTTGTAGCATTGTGTATGGTAATGCAGCATTCTCCAGCTGCGTGGTTCAGCACTCCCCATACACCTTGGTCTTTGACTAATAGCATACCCAGAGCTAAACGGTTCTGCAAGGCCATCTTCGACACCTGTTGAACCTGCAAATTCAGTTCCCCAAAAGCATGTGCAGTCCAATTACTCAAAATACGTACTTGTCAAGTCAAATTTTCTCATACAAACTGGTGTGTTTGTAGGAGTACACCTGGGGCAAAATAGGCCGCAAATGCAAGGGCCACTTTCATTTCCCAGGTATAATAGTCAGGTGCTAGGACTCTTCTTACCCACTCGCATGTGGCCTGAGGTGTTTGAACATCTTATTTGTTCCAGTTATATTTGGGGGTCGTTAAAGTTAAATGTCTGAAGGGGCGCACTGACAGAACACCAACGGTACAGCGTAAACCTGCTATTTTGTGTACATGCAGGTGTGAATATATTTTCCCATCTGAACATGCCCAGAAAGTACCCTGAGGGGCTGGATACTTAGCAGTGGATCTTGTTGATGCGTCATAGGGTTCGATTATTCTGGTTCCCACTTCCCGCGCAAGATTCCACTTTGCTTTGTGGGTGAGCGTGACTCCACATTTTAACGTGGTTTCCCAATTGGTAATGGTTCCATTACACATGGGATCTCCAGGTTTAAACCCTTGTGCTGGAAAACACCAACAAGTATACATATCCCAAATAAAGGTTCGCAATTCTGGGATATACCATGTTTCTATGGGGTCTCATGTTAACGATTCACAGTTAGTAATTCGCAAACAATTCATTAGGGGAGTATCCTCATGGGGTAGGGGATTTCTCTCTCATGCATCAATTATACTATCTGGATTGGACAAAAGATGTTTAAGGGACCAAGCACATTCATAACGAGAGCAGTCACGGTGATCATAGTCACCACATTTGCCAGGAATTTGAATACGCCAACCCGGGGATAATGGAACATTATATTCATGGTGTAGGGGTTCACCGTGAGGTGGGGGGTCCCATCAATGTACAAGATTACAGGGAATTTCTACCTCCCGGGGACACCACATCCAATTCAGTATAAGATTACAAGGAATCTTCACTTCTGGGGGACACAGTGTCCAATTCTTTCAGGTTGCAAGGGCAGCATTTGAAGTCCCCTTTAAGAGCTGTTGTTTCCAACAGGTAGTATTCCACATGTTTCTCCAGGTTGTGTTAACTGGAACTCGATAGATCACTGGAGAGGGTATGTACCAAGTTGAGCTGCTATACTCTTGGAATGGGGATGACTCAGTCCCCCACAAATATTTTCCCTTCCAATGTGTATTTCAAATACACTTTTCATTTAATGTTTCTAGCTTCAAATTTAAAATTCGTGAGAAATTTAGCCAAATGATGGCAAATTTAAGACCCACTGATGCAGATATGGGAAGGTCTACACAAGGACCTTGGTGTGTTCGATTCCAGATTTGGACAAAACCAGTAATCAGTTCCCATGCTGAGCTGGGTTGGTTATCCAAATTCCCAGTTGACTGAGACAAGATTATACATCCACAAAGTAAGAATATAAACTTCTCCCACACCATTTTTCTCTAGTAAAGAACAAAACCAGGCCTAATAGAATTAGACAAACAATGCAAATAATGACCCACTCAACAACTGAGAACAGAAGTCCCACGGTGGGTTTCTGACAACCTGCAAAATATATACATAAAGACAAACGATTAATAGGATGGGACAATCCATCAGGTATGAATTCGGTGACCCTTCCCATGTGCATCGGTGGCTACCCAAGTATAAAGATTGAGCGGGGGTTTTTTTAAGGTCTGGGGCACTGTTCCTACTGTCAGCAAGTCCACCATAACAGGTTGTCCTGGATAATTGAGCAGGTTCACAGGGTCCTTAGCCTCTTTTTTCCTGGGGGATTATGCCCAGAGGTTTAGGACAGAATGCGGTAAGTCATGGGCATCCATTAATTCCCCAGTGGCTATTAACTCTGTATACCGCATCTCACACTAGCTGTGCCCACCCAGGTTCATGAGGTTTCAGGGTCCACCTCAAAAGCCCGTTGGTGCAGTCAACAACGCCATTGCCTGGGGGTAGTATGGGGTGTGAAAAATCCACTGGATCTCTTTGTCTTGTGCCCACTCTTGAACCATGCCGGCAGTAAAGTGGCTTCCATTATCTGATTGGATTGATTGGGATTTGGGTAGACAGCTAAACCACAACTTCAAACCCCTCACAGTACTGTCTCCCATTGCTCATCGTACTGTTTCCGCTTGGGTTAACCCTGACACCACTTCAGCTCCCACTAGTATGTATTGTTTACCTTCAGAGATCTGAAATGGACCAATGTAATCTACTTGCCAAGTGTCCCACAGCACTTCATTATCTCTTAAGTGTAGAGGTTGGTCTTTAAGAGGGTTGTGTTCTCCTAATTGAGTGCGACATAGGCTGCACTCGGAAATAATGGTGTTATATAATTCTCTGGTTACAGACCACCCTCGGCTAACTGCTTCCTTGAACAGATCTTTACTTCCTGAGTGGCCTCATTTTACACACAACCATTCCAATAAATGTTCCCATTTTCCCCCCTCACCCTACACTGCCACCCCTGCTAAGCAGGTCAGTGAATCCACCTGGTTATTCAAAAACTGAGCTGGATGATCTCCTGTCTGGTGTGCAGTGACCCATCCAACTAGAAAACACTTCTATTTAGCGACATTTAGGATTTCTTTCCATTTTTCTCACTGCCACACCAATACCCAATTGACCTCCCATTGGTTTTGTTCCCAAAATGGGAGCCATTCAGCACATCCCTTGAACACAGCATACAAATACGTGTAAACAAACATTTGTACTTTATTCTCAGCTTCTCTGATAACCACGCTCCACACAGCTATCAGTTCTCCTACCTGAGCACTTCCCTCACCTTCTGTCATGATTCAGTCCCCTGAATCAACATGCAAGGCTACTGCTTGGTATTTCCATACCTTTCTCTCTCTTCTACAAGATGTGTCAGCGAACCACACGTTCTTTAGGTGGGGTTCAAAGGGAGGGGCAGGTTTTATATAAGAAGGAGGAGGTTCCTGGTCTGGTTGATTGCCGGCAGTTCTTGTATTTGGAGTATTTTGGGTGCTCCATCTTCTATCTGACGTGTATGGCAGTAATGATCTAATTGCGCATACCACTTTCTTACTGTTTCTCGCTGTGCTGCGCAGCTCCCACAGGGGTGGGGTTCCGGCCAGTACTGGTTTCAAGACCTTAAAAGTTCCTCATAGAATGATTCGTTGTTGCCGTATGATTTTTTCAGCTTCCTGTAGAGCTAGTTTAACCACAAAGAGGCCCTTCTCCCAAACTGAGTATCATTTTTCTGCATCTTTCAAACTGTGCAAATAAAACCCAATAGGGTGAGTCAGACCCTCAGGTCCACATTGCCACATATGTATGGATAGTCCGTGAATTGCAAAGCCTCATTTGATACGAGTGGATCTGTTGAGTGTATTGGCCCTAAGGCCTGATACACCCCAGCCTCAAAGATTAACAACTTCAAGGCTTCCTCATGAATGGAGGTCCAGTCCCAGGTAGTCTTTTTGCATGTTAAATCATATAGGGGGTGGGCTATGATGGAGAAATCTGGGATGTGTTTCCTCCAAAATACCAGCAGGCCTGGGGCATGCTGTATCTCCTTTTTATTTCCAGGAATTCTTACTTGTTCAAGGGTAGTCAAGGTTTCGGAGGGAATACACATGGTTCCTCCCCTCCACCAGATACCCAGGAACTTTACCTCAGAAGACAGGTGTTGTACATTTTCCACTGGAATTTGGAGCCCTGAATTTTCCAGATGTGTCATTATCTCTGTTTGGGTTTGTCCCACTGCGGTGGCATCAGGGCTGCCAACCAATATATCATCAATATGCTGATATACTTTGACCCACTCCCTCAGAGTAACTTGGGCAAGCTCTTGTGCCAGCGCATAGTGAGCAATGGTTGGCAAATGGCAATACCCCTGGGGGAGACGTGCAAAAGTGAATTGCACGCCTTCCCATGTAAAGGCAAAATGATTTCTGTCTGCTTCCTGTAAGCGAACCATAAAAACATATCTTTCACGTCAGCAGTTGCTAAAATGTGGTGGGCTTGCTCTGTATGGTTGCAATCAATTCGGCTATGTTAGGGACTGCAGCTGTCAAGGGACCGATGTTGGTATTTAGACACTGATAGTCAATTGTCATTCGCCATTTTCCGTTGGATTTACGGACTGGCCACACCGGGGAGTTATAAGCTGAGTGAGTTGGGAAAATTATTCCTTGCTCTTGCAGTTCAGTTATCACAAAAGTGATTCCCTCCCTTGCCCCTAATGGTAGGGCACAGGGCTTCACATTAACGATTTTGGAAGGAGGAAGTGCAGGGGCTGGTTGTAAAAGTCTTATAGAAACCATGGGGAATCCGAATTTCCAATCCCTTCCTTTTGAGTCTACCTACGCTCTCCCCTTCAATAAATAGAGTCCTAAAGTGTTTGTAGGCAAAATACCCAATATCGTCGTGACTTCAATAGGAGATGTGTCTCCTGGTAACCAGCATTTGACTTGAGCTGTTGGCTGTGACTTAGGGTTTCCGAAAACATCTGTGACCCAAATTTGTTTTTTATTGGCAACTATGCCATTGTGGTTAGTGACATCTGCCTGAAATGCTGACATTTGAGCACCTATGTCTACTAGAAATGTAACTGGGATTTTAAAGGGACAAAGGGGGAAAGTAATCAACAAGTCCCCCTTAGTATTTTCCATGAGCCTTCTTAAATGGACCCACTGGCCATCCCCTGGCCCACTTATTAGGGACGGTGTGTCCAGTTTCCCATCCCAAGATCAATTAAGTCCTTTTCAGGGGCGGTAGGTGCCTTTGAGGCAGTTACTGCCATGTCGTTGGATTGGGGTTCCACCCTCATACTGTCTTGAGTGGGCTGTTCAATTTTGAGGGACACCTTTCTTTTGTCCTTCCATGCTCAAATGAGCTTTTCTAAGGCCACAGTAGGCATACTGTCCATTAAATCCTGGGGAATCCTCTTTTCGATTCCCTCAGCCCACAATAGGTTTCTCTTTGCCCCTGAGGCTCGTGGTGGGGGGTCGATTTTCCTGCTGTTCCACTCTCCGCACAGCTGTCTTTGGTTTTGTAGCTCCTCCCGTGATCCCCATTCTTCTACCATAATTTATTAACTCTTGGGCTACCCCTCCCCAAGTCATGGGCCCTCCTTCTTGGCCCCATCTCCCTCCTTGTGGGGCTAATGCATCCCGCAAACGGTCTTGTAGTTGTACTGCATATAATTTCAAAGAATTAGGCAGGCCCCAAATCAGGGGAGTCATTCTACTAGGGTTAGCAATTAATAACATCGGGAAAGGCTGTTGAGGGACTAAACATCTATCATGTATTAATTGAAGACAAGCCGCCTTCTGCAAACTTTCTATCAAATAGTTTATAGTTGGGCTCTTGATACATACAGGATCCCCCCTTTTCAAGGGGTCTAGACCCCCTGCCCAACAGGCAGCTTGTTGAGTTAATGACCATGGCTGTCTTTGGTCATCAGCAGTTAGGAAAACCCCTGGCTCCCAGTACCCCTGGGCCTTGTCTTCTGGCAGCAAAACTCGATCACCACCGGTCAATGATACTCTCCATACATACTCCATCTCAGTTTCTTGAGCGGACCTGGTGTATTTTTCCTGGATTTTTGACATTTCGGTCGCCAAGTACGGCACCATCCAGATAGTAACTTGCGGGGCTCCCTCACCTTGGCTATTATTGGTAGTCTGTGTCTTAATTAGTGCTTCTTCTGCTTCCTCATTTCCTGGGTGAAATATCTCTTGGCTATTTTTTAATTCTTTAGTCGGGTACAAGGGTCTTAGGTTCTGTTTTTCACTCAGTTGTGCCGAGCTTATAAATCCAAGTTCACTATCTGGAACAGAGTCAAGATCTGTCCGATCAGAAGATCCTTGTCCCCCTTCCTCTAATTCAGACTGTAAAATTTTTTCTTGGTTCAGCACATCTGACAAAGTTGCTGAGTGGTATTACGTTCAGTGGTTGGTCGGCTCTGCAGGGTTTTTATTTATTCTTGCAAAGATTCAACCATTTCATCATTAGTTTGCTTAATCAGATGCCTCTCTTTCTGGGCTGCCACTAGTGCTGCTCCCAACACACCACACACCGTGGCTTTTCCTTTTTCTAGTCGCACCTTTTGTTCCGTCATAAGTGTTGTATTTCTATCCGCTATAGCTTTTGGATTGTGCCAATTAATATGGGCCCATGCCACTCCTGGTGGGTAAGGGCATGCTTTATATTCCTTCAACTTCTCAATAACAAGGGAGCAGTCAAGCACCGCCATTTCCCAGGCAGCCATGGCTTGCCACTACTCAAACCTCCCCCAGCTTATCACTGAGAGGTTACTTCCTGACTCTCCCTGCCCATACTTACCAGGTGGAGCGTCGGTATTCCTTAGGACCTTCCAACACTGAGGGGATCCTGTCCATGATGGCAATTAATATGTCACATCCCACCTGTGGGGAGCAGGGAGTGACTAAGAATTGCAGATCCCCTCGGTGTGGATTAACATGAGATAACACTCAAGGTCCACACATAAACATCAACTTTAATGGGAATACAGAGAACAAATATTCCATAAATATTGGCACTCTCACAGTTGTATCTACCTAAGCTAGGTGGAAATCAAGGTAGGTCTTGCGTTACCTAACAGCTCTGAGAGAAGAGAAAGAGAGAAGAGGAAAAGAGAGAGGGAGAGAGAGAGAGAGAGATCACCAGCCCTGGATCCAGCGACAGACCTGCCGACGGGGGGAGGTATTCGGCAAAGAGCGAGTCCCCCTCAGACTTGCATGTGCCCGTATTTATTGGCCCCAGTTCCTGGAGTGGTTGAGATACCAGTACTTTTCCATGACGTGGAAGGCACTTGTTATGGCAAATCAAGAGAAGTGACACTAGGCCCTTCCCCATGACTTTTCATTTTGTCATTCTCTTGGGGCATTGTCCAGGCTCACAGTACAGTCACTTGGGGCTCGTCCCTTACAGTTCTGCTTTGGGTTTTATATTTTATTTTAACCCTGTAGTGATAGCCCTCATACCATTATTATAAAACATCTCTCAACCCAAATTGAGGTCTTGGGCCTCAAACTGGTTTGCTCAATACAGATTTACAAGGATAAATCATGCAAATCTTTAGTGTTTCTTTTTCTGGTAAGCTGCTCATTTTGAAACTTACTTCTGGAGTGAGACCTTCAAGACTTTTTAGGCTCATGGGAATTTCACAGGAAAGGTCTGAGGTGATGCACCTCCAAACAGACCCCTTGTCTCCCATTGAACAAGCATTTCTGGAAGTCTTGTCCTCCCTAGTCTGCAGATAATCCTGATGGTATTGTACCATTAAGACATGTAGTTTGCAGATGTATTTATACAGAAGCTTGAGATGGCAGTTAGCCATCATTAAACGCTTAATCATTAGCATCATTAAACAGTTGAAACCTTGCTTGTGACATTGTTTAATCATGTACTTTTCTTTCCCCACAGAAATTATTTTTCTGAACCTTATACTTCTGTGTGAGCATAATTCTTCAAGTTTGTAATGGACACAGTTTTAACAAGACAGACAAAAACCAAATGCACAACAGCTTTTGCCAGGCTTAGCAAGCATATAGGCAAATATCCCATGAGAGCTGTGACACTAAAAATCTTGCACTGAACAGAGAGAATCATCTTAATTTGAAGTTACATCTGGTGACCTGTGGGGTGCCAGGAAACATGCTGACTCAGGGACTGCTGTAGGGCTGTGGACAGGACTGGCACAGAAACGGTGGAGCTACAACCAAGGGGTTTTACCCCTCAGATCTTTCTTTGTAAAGTGAGAATTGGAGAACACATAATTGGGTTACTTGGAGTAAATTGTGAAGGAATAATTATATTCTGCCCAACCTGGTGAGTGTTTCACTGGGCCCTGATAACGTTCCCAAAACTTGTTGGGCCAGGTAGATTGCACTACTTCTCCAGTAGAGGAGGGGAAATGAGGAGCTCATGTTTCATCCAAAAAGCATGATCCCCACATTTTTGTCATCTGAAGCTCTACCTGAATCTAAATGGAGGAGTAAAACTGTGTATGCAAGATGTTAGTTATATGTATTTCAGAAAAAGAGACTAGTAAGTTTGTAAACAGCAGTTCTCCTGTGAACTACATTTTTTAAAATAAGTGAACCCGTGGTTAGGGATTCTCTGCAGTGTTTTGGTAGTTTTGTTTTTCTCTTGTGGAGACACTGATGGCTACAAGACATACTAATGTGTTCATTAAAAAAAACCAACACAGATTTATTAACAGATTTCTAGCAAACACCAGCATTTGCCAACTAGAACAGCCAAGATCCAGAAATAAAACCCAAAACAAACCCTCTGGGGGAAATCCTGCTTTCCAAGTCCTCTTTACCAGCACTTTTGTTCTGGTTTGAGCAACACATGATTAATTTCTATTTCAGTAATTTTACTTTTCAGTAAGGTCTCTTGTAATGCTTGGGAAAACCGCATTTTTAGAAGAGTCCAGTGACTGAATTTGTGAAAATATTTACTTTATAGCCAGCTATGGTATGCAGGTTTCAAGGTCTCAGTGTTTCTGAGCCTAGCCAGGCGCCGGGAAGAGCAGGAGTGAGACCTGAGCACTGGATCCAAGCTGGCCAACAGGGTTATTTCATACTATGAACACCACATTCAATATAAATTAGAAAGTTTGCTGAGGAGTCTCTCCTATTCTATGACAGCTGCGATCCTGAGAACTTCTTGCCCCAGTGCCAGATCCCTGAGCCCTTCCCTTCCTCCTGAAGCAGTAACACTCGCAGTGCCCGACATTTGCTGTCCACTGCTGGGAGTGCACAGCTTCCTACTGGTATAATTTGCTGAGTATAATCCTTGTGTATTTTATATTGGTATCAATATTGGTTCTTTAGTATTATTAATGTTAATTATTTAGTCTTATTCTATTAAATCTGTTTATATTTTAACCCCCAGGTTTCCTTGGTTTGTCCCAATTCCCCTTCCTGGGTGGGGAGGGGTCATCAGGTGATAGAATAATTGCCTAAATGACAATAAATTGTTGTGGGTTCTTCAAACTGTAACAACTTTGATTCAAAGTGCCATTGCATCCTTGGTTAATACATGTTTTCCATGAGTACAGGGGTGGGAGCTTGGTAAGGTTTACTAAACAGTACTTACTACAAATAAAAACATGAAGAAGGGAGGGAAGGTGTGTGTGTTTGTAATTCTGGTTATTAATTGTGAATTGACCGAAAGGACTTTTTCTTTACTGTCGGTGTCTGTCTGCAGCAGTGAAAGAAGCCCCTGCTCAGGCAGGAGGAGGCAGGACGAGTGAGCCAGCTTTCCTGCTCCCCAACGCCCCGTGCTTGGTGGGAGTCCCGTTTGCTCAGTTCAAGAAGTACTGCAGGCAGGGAAAAGGAAGGTTTGTTTGCTGCAAGCCGGAGGGACGTGGAGCCTGTGTTATTCACTTTGAACTACATGCTGCTTCTTCAGAATGAAAGCTTCTATCAGGATTACATTCAAATCCTGAATTTTCTTACAGAGTAGCCTCTGCTGACTGAATAAAACTAGCTGCTTAATAGCTTCACCTGGCAAGGCACGGAAATCACGGCTAGTGTGATTAATGCTAATAAAACTTTATTTTATTCTTGATGTTTTGTAATCAAGCTGGTTTCAACTTGTTCATTCATTTAAAATACGCATGCCACTTCAAACAAAAGCTGAAGAGAGCTTTTAACAACTAACAATGCCCGAGCTTGGTTTTGTGTTGGCTGTTCTGCACCTTCTTGTCTCATGTAACAGCAAAGGTTAGTTTAAACAGTGGTGGTTTCTCATCTGCTGTGTCCTTACCACATGAGGAGCACTGCAAGGGGAATGCTCTGAATCTCCAAGCGCGACAAGCATAAGGCTACGTTCAGTCATCTTTGCCTTTCAGGTGGCGAAAGCATGATAGGAATTTTAAAATGCTATAGGAGGCAACTGAGCTCCCAGCTCTGTCAAGTCTCACTTCTTGACTCCTGAGCTCCCCAGATGTGCAGCAGTGACTGAAGGAATGATCCAAACTCCAAAGCTTCAGGAAATTCAGCCTCTAACTAAGGTGAGTTAAGAAACGTCCACTATGTACAGGTCAGCTCCTAATTGTCCACTCCAATTCTCTTACTTCAGGGTGATCCTTCCTTCGAGGAATCTAGCACTGGCCCTTTTCCAGGAGGGACGCTGAGACTTCTGCTCTGATTTGATGGTACATTTGATGGTTCCTAGAAAAGCTGATGTATCTACATGCATTTGATAAAGGAACAATACAAGATCCAGGAATGCAGAGAAGGGAAACAGAGTACTTTCACATGGCTGAGTCAGAGGAATTACAGGCAACAAGCTAGTGCCTTGAAGCCTCAGGGTCCATTTTGGTGGCTCCCTACTTCACTTTCATACAGGACAGCTACTACTGTTAAAGAAAGAGATGGGAGGAGTTGGAGAATGATCCTATTTCAATGGAGGCATTCTAGAAAAAGGTCTGAAGTTATAGGTGATGATGAGTTTTCCACTTGTGTTTCCATTGAGCTGTAATTGTGAATTCATTATAAAGGAAGATGTGAAGGAAATCATCTATCAGTATAAACAGCTTGTTTAAAAGGTGAAGGCTGAAATTACCTGTGTATCTGAATTGACTTGTTCCGTGGGGAAACATAAACCGTTTGCTTATGTACTTGATACACAATGACACGGTCTCTCTGATGCTACAAGTATGCTATAAGCTCACTCACTCTCCACGCTTTTCCATGCACTGTTCTGTGCATGGCAGTTTCTCTGACCAAAGGTAGAATAGACCTTCCTGTCTTCAAGGCAGCAACGTCTGTACCTGCAGTGTGAGAGCCTTGGGGAGCAGCACTGCAGAGGAGGTGCTGATACTGGACATCATGGGTCTGAACAGATCAGGAACGAGAGCTGTAAAATAGGGTTTGCAAAACTGGAAGGTTTGTGATTTTGGCATAGCAACAAAGGCAAAAAGTAGTTTAATGGAGCTTTTCAGGAAATGGCCTTTATTTTGTAAAAACAAAGTTAACTAGTGTCTAAAGGTTAGTATTGAAAAGAGGACGACTGATTCTTAGGTAATGCATTTCATTAAATACTTCCCGGCTGTTTGTCATCTTTGATCTATGCTTCTGTAGAAAATATGGGAACTTTACCAGCAGATAAAATGAGCAGACGTCACTGAAGCATGGTAAAAGGAAGCTATAGTACAACCTCCAGTGCAAAAAAGTGGAGGAGAAAGACATGAACAACACTGTAAACTTTTAACTCACCAGAACACTTATGAATGAGACAAACTGTAGTAACCCAGCATGCAAGTCGTCTAGAAGATAGCGCTAGCCTCTGCTCTTTTCACTAAACTCCACGGGATCTTTCATTGCAACAACCCATATATGTCATCGGTATCAGACACATCCCTATAAATAGTAGAATAAATTCAGCATTGAGGAATGAGGCTGCCAAGGAACCATCCAAAATCTCTCGATTTTGTATCGTGTTTACCTGGGTCCTTACATCAGTACAGCCAAATTGTCCCAGGTTACACTAGTCTGCCGGGTTACACCTTCTGCCTACTCCCTCTGTAAATTATACAAAAGGGTCCTTGGTTATGGATGGCCATTCCATGTAACAGAATACAGTGCTTGTCTGTGCAAATATGGGTGTATTCAGGTAGCCAACTCTGGGCTTCTGCTTTCAGGTGCTGCAGGAACTGAGACAACCTATTTGCAACGACTAGAAGGGTGCAGATGATTCACAGAAGCAACCTAAAATTATTGAGGATCAGGAACATAGGAGGGCTTCCTTCCTCCTCTTCCCACTGAATACTTTGGTACTGTAGAACCAGAAGACTGTAAGATGGGCAGAGCGAGTTCTCCCCCTGGTGCTGCCAGCTCAGCCTGGTACGAGAAGGCAACCCAGACCTGCTGTCCCAGTCCTACCTCAGGAGTTGCTGTAATACATTCAAACAGTCCTCTCAGCAAGCAGAATTAAACAGCAAGTCCCTCAGGACACAGAGCCACAGACCTGTAGCAATAATGGAAGTACAGCTTAAATTCTTCCAGTGGTGTTATTGCAACATTAATACCATACTAGAGCTCCACTGAGGCAAACCACTTTGGAAATCCTACTGTATTTAGTAATTCTGTGTTTTTATTAAGAAATGCCTTCTGCTCACCATCAAAGGCCTGCAAGTTGTTTTGGGTCTGAACGCTTTAGGCTGCTTAGGTATTTTTGTGTCCAAGTAAATTTTAAATGTATTAATGTTAGCAGATGAAGAAACTATTTGCCTAATGGCAAATTCAAGGCAGACAAATGCTTCCTTTGATAGTAACCTGTGCTTCTATCAGCAGGCACCAGCTGATAACTCTGTTCTTTGTAAAAGAAAAATATTTTTCCTTTTTTCATGCAAAACGGAGGACAGGGTGAGCTAAGGTAGCAGGACAGAGTACATTTGCATAGATGTATGAAAATAACAAGCCAATCGAAAAACCATGCAAGATTTGTGAAATGTTAAGGATACATCCTAGATTGCTGCTTATCATTAAATTTACTTTGCTGTAGCCTGGTGATGCGATACCACGCAGTGAAAGTGGATGAACATAGCTAAGCCATTCCACAGAGCTCTCCCACCGCCGGGCAAATCCCAGTGCTTCAGGAAGCAGCACTGCAGAGATGACAGATTTCTTGCTGAAGTAGCATAGTGTGAAAGGCACTTTCTGGTGTCTGAGGGTGCCAGTGTTTTCAGTGGGATATAAAACTGAAATATTGATCGCCTTCATTGTTTAATTAGTTGATGAGACATTTTATAAGACTGTGTAATTGCATATTCATGTCACTTGTCTGCCATGTGATTAGTGTGTGGTTAAATGGCTGTTATGCATCAATAACCCCCACCAATATCGATGAGAACATTGTCACTCATGAATGAGGCACACCATTTTGAGTATCACTGCTTGTTCAGGTACATTTCTAGGCTCGTATAAGTGGTCAGTTCACAAAGTTCACAGACCATCATGCCAAAACATATTGTTGCCACCAACTAGTCTCACCTGTCTAATTTAATTATGACATCTTCCCTGACTAATTCTCATATGAATTAGAGCTTATCTTCTAGACAAATGTTCAATCGGGGTTTCAGCTTTCTATCTGTGTAATTATAGCCACTCTCTAAACGTCCATTTCACCTGGAGAACTTCTGGTTTGTTTTCAACCTGGATTGCTTTAGTACTATATAGTTTGAAGGAGTTTTACTACACCCAGTTTCTGGGTGCAGCAATTTTAAATAGCCTATCCACCTTCATTTCTTTAAAACCTCCTTTGCAGACTACCCAAACACTTTTTCTGACCTGAAAATAAGTGCCAGGGTAGGAAGGATCTGAACTGATAGCAGTAATAATAAGTAATTTTCAATTTGTTACTTTATGTTTGACAATTAAGCACAATTCATCAAAGATAAAACCGATTAACTCAATCCTGCAGCTGTGCCTGCACTTAATGAACTTGACTCGCACGAGTAGGGCCGGTCTGCTAGAAGTGATGGGGAGGAGCATGCTGACTGCAGTTCAGCAAGGCTGCTCAGGGTCTGCTTAACTTTAAACAACACTAGCACACCCCTCAATTACATATTAGAATTAGATTAGATATCAGGAAGAAATTTTTCACTCTGAGGGTGGTGAGGCACTGGAACACGTTGCCCAGGGAAGCTGTGGATGCCCCATCCCTGGAAGTGTTCAAGGCCAGGTTGGATGGGGCTTTGAG
Organism: Burhinus oedicnemus; assembly: GCA_008921705.1. NCBI lineage: Eukaryota > Metazoa > Chordata > Aves > Charadriiformes > Burhinidae > Burhinus > Burhinus oedicnemus. The sequence continues at coordinate 2,522,262 of VFFE01007795.1, read as the reverse complement.
CAACCAGGTCTAGTGGAAGGTCTCCCTGCCCATGGCAGAACTAGATGATCTTTAAGGTCCCTTCCAACCTAAACCATTCTATGATTCAATGACTAACACTTCAGTGTGACTACTCTTGTGCTTAAAATTAACTGTGTGCTTGGACATTTTGCTGGGTAGTGTCTCGCTGCTCTCCACCTAGTGAGGTCAAACACTGATGAACTTGAGCTGCACTGGAGTGCCTGATGCCACCAACCTTGGCAAAATGACAACTGCATTATCGACTGTGCAAAGATTTGTACAAACTCTATGGTGAAAACAAGGCACAGGAAAACAACCCTGCTGCAAACTTTGATCAACCTGTGACACTTCAAACTAAGACTTGTCTGGCATAGTAGAGATAGAAGTGCTCTCATTGTTACAAGGAGTCTTTACAAAAATTACTATGTGGACCATTTCTTACTAAAGACAGGACAATATAAATGCAGGTGGCTTGGCAAAGCTAATTTACTTTTCTGTTTTTCAGCTTTCCTATCTGAGAAAAATGGGAGGCAACCTATTTTAGGTGCTCTTGGGTAGGGAAATAAAATAATCCTGGTGCAGATGTGTCTCTGTTGTGTTCTGATACGATCTCATACAGGACTGATGCTTCGGTTCTAGAGGAAGATGCTGAGTTTATTTTTTCAGGATTGCCTTCAAATCTAAAGGTATCTCTTCGCATTAAACTCGTGTTCAGGAGAGGGTACCTTAGCACTCCTCAGCATCCTTAGCGCAGAAGCAGAGCTCAGCTTTCTACGACTTTCAACCTTAGCAGTCAGCTTTTGTTGGTTTACATTTCACTTTTCCTTAAACCTGGATGGGAAAGGGAGACATTATAGGCCCCAGAGGACATAAATTAGTATTTTTATATGACTATTTGCACTAGCAAAGAAAAAATAATTGCACGAAAGAGATCAGTCCTGTGCCAGGCACAGCAGAGTGAACACTAACTTTGTATCTGCTGCGATGAAAAGAGTCACTGTTCTGTGGTTCCTCCAATTTACATTCATGAGGATCAGAGACTAGCTGCGGACTCCAGTCCAGGAGCTGGGGCAGTAAAACAGAGAAACAGATAGAGGAAACTGGAATGATGAGAACTACATTCTTCAGATAACAACAGAAAATAAACAGGAGAGGATATTTAACAGGAGAGGATTACAATTGCAAAGAACTAATGATAACAATCCCCAAATGGCATACGTGCAGTTGTTATTTTTGGTCTTGTAAATTCTGTGAAGACATGGGTATAGACTGGTATATATTCATTATTATCACAATCCTTTTTCTCTTACCTTCTAGCTTAAATATTGAAATAGGGCTGCTCTGCACAAGTGCATACAGACATCATTTAAGTGAATTCAAGTGATATCACAGATTTAACAGTAATTTTCAATAACTTTAACTCCATTTAAATTTAAAAAGATTCTTTTGGGCTTGCATTTTTAACGTTTGCTTCTTTGACAAATAGTATGAATAACTTTTAAACAAAATGTTATCCTGGTAATGGTGTGAAGAAAAATACTAATCTAAAACGTACCATCCTTTTCATATAAAAACATAATTAAAAAAGCTTTTAAAACAGCAGGATTTTAATTTCTGCAAATGGCTAGTCCTCAAAGAGAACACTCTCGACAGTTTTTATTTTTGAAAATTAGAGGTGTCAAAAAGCAGCCTTCATAGCAGTGCCTATTAAATCTAGTAGGATTTTGCTGTTACACTATGTACAAATGTCAGCAGCAGTGAACTGTTAACACGTTTCATTCTTCAGGACAATGCTTAAATGCTGAATATGAACATTAACATATACCTTCTGGAATTCAGGCTGCCATTAAATGAGATGTTCACTTGTGTTCCTTAATATCACATAAACTGTTGCATTAATTAATTTCTTCTTTTCAGTTTGGCCACTTAAAAAGTTCATAAGCACTTGCTTTTCTCTAACGGCAGATAATGGTTTGGTACCACCTGTAACTTAGTTTTTAGGTTAGTATTAAGTGAGCACATGGAAGGTTTACTTTCTTCAGCAAAAGCAGCATTCTCAATAATCTCAAGAAAATAGAGGGTAACAACACTGCCCTGTCACAGTGAAAATATAGCCAAGAATTAAGGAAAAAGATTTGAGATACATCTCTTTCGTTTTAAATGTGCCAAACATCAGGAGTGAAAGATAATCTATTTGCTATGAAAATACTGAAATTCTCTAACAAAGAAGAAATTTGTGGCAAAAGTCACTAGACTGGGTTGGAGAACATTAAAACTAAGCCCTTGCGTATTTTGTGAATTTGGACTTCATTCTCCCTCTAAAAATGCTATTACAAGCTCACTCAAGCCATGCACTGTGCAAGGCCTGCGTTCTTGTGATCATATGGAGGGCTGGAGGCAGGAGAACAGTCTGCCCAAGTAGAATTTAAGAGTACAAGTCAATAAACTCGAGCACGTTGTAATCAAGCTAGAGCTTGTGCTCTAGTGCAAAATCATCTGCAAGAAGAGTTGGGCAAAGCGTTTTCAGAACTACACATGGGTTTATCCTTGCCTCTGTCCTCTTGACCTTTTTATACCTTAAGAATGATGGTACTTTCTCACATTTAAGTGAAGACAGATGACCAGCAATCATTGTGCCAAATCAAAATATATAGTAAAAAATGAGCTTCATTAGAGGTAAGAAGAGAAAAAGGAAAGGCATCTAAGCTTGAAATCTAGGTTATATTCTTATTTCAGGTGAGTTCTGATCCAAAGTGAAGTATATTTTAAACCACTCCAAACCAAACCTATCTGAACCCAGCAATGTGCACTGCTGGCTCAGAAAGCCAACCGTATTCTGGGCTGCATCAAAAGAAGCGTGGCCAGCAGGGTGAGGGAGCTGATTCTGCCCCTCTACTCGGCTCTCCTGAGACCCCACCTGCAATATTGTGTCCAGCTCTGGAGCCCCCAACATAAGAAAGACATGGACCTGTTGGAGCGAGTCCAGAGGAGGGCCACAAAGATGATCAGAGGGATGGAGAACCTCTGCTATGAAGGCAGGCTGAGAGAGTTGGGGTTGTTCAGCCTGGAGAAGAAAAGGCTCTGGGGAAACCTTATACTGGCCTTCCAGTATCTGAAAGGGGGTCAACAGGAAATATGGGGAGGTACTCTTTATCAGGGGGTGTAGCGATAGGATGAGGGGTAATGGTTTTAAACTGGAAGAGGATAGATTTAGATTTGGTATTAGGATGAAATTCTTTACTGTGAGGGTGGTGAGACACTGGAACAGGTTTCCCAGAGAAGCTGTGGATGCCTCATTCCTGGAGGTGTTCAAGGCCAGGTCGGATGGGGCTTTGAATAACCTAGTCTGGTGGAAGGTGTCCCTGCCTATGACAGGGTGGTTGGAACTAGATGATCTTTAAGGTCCTTTCCAACCCAAACCATTCTATGACTCTATGATTCTAAGTGATGTATTACTCATAAATCTATAGGCAACCCTGTGTGAGAATATTTTTGTTCATTTAACTTCAAAACCTAAAGTACAATAAATTAAATTATGGTTCCATTTTGCCTTGTGATGATGGCTTCAGGCACTTTTTAGGGCTTGGTTTTTCTTCTGGCGTAGCTTTGCACAGGTTAACTATAGAGCCTCTCCTGCAGACGCCTGAGTGCACTGTTCCATACCAACACCCATTTCTCCTTTTTCTTTTGGCCCTTACCAAAAGACATAGGGCTTCCAGAATTCCAGGAGTGAATTATACTCGTGCTTCTTATCCCAATGCATCGTGAATCAGCTCCTTTCACGTTTTCATTTTAAATTATATTAGGAGGAGATAGTGCAATGAGATGATGCATATATATTGGCAGCACCATAACCAGAGGCATTTGGCAGTTTAAGGCAGGCTGAAACTACTGTTGCTTTGCGGGGGCATTTGGTTACAGCAGCTTTTGACAGTATAGTGATTTCAGGACTTAGGAAGTCAACAAATGGAGTAATGAAGTATCAGGATAATGAGTAGTGGTAACAAAAACACGGGGATGACAGAGGTCATTGCTTTTCTAGTACTGGGCTGAACTCTGCAGAAGTCACTGCAGCAAGAGCCCATCAGCAAGAACGAACAACACTACTGTCGCCCCCATGATTGATACCAGCCCAGTATTGATAAGAAGCAGTGATCTGGGTTGTTTCATGGGGATTTTAATGCTTTTATAAATGTATACCTGTGCTGGGCTGTATGGGTAGAGGTTGATTGATACATTTATCCAAGCGAACATGCTGGGAACCCAAGGACTTGTATGAAGCCTGTAACTGGGTTAATTGAAAGACAGAATTAAGAACGGTGTGTTCTCCACAGTTTGCAGAACCACAAGGTTGAGGTGCAGAGCTCAGCCTTTGTAACAAGTTCATGCACAGGTATTTACTTCTGCATTATGTGCATGGCGTCACTTCTTAGGGCTCACGAGTTTATACAATGTCCTTCTACCTTCTTAGCTTTGCAACTGGGGCTACATTTGCAAAGTCCTTACAAAACTAGTTACTGAAGTTATTAGAAGATATTAACAAATGAACACCAGAAGACTTTTCTTACTGCTTTCTTGCTTCATACTGAAATTTCCTTTTACTGCAGAATGCATTCATATTTTTTAAACTGCTGTCATCCTTGCTAGTGGTGTGGGTTTGAACCTCCAAGTCCATTTTGGATGGTGATCACATTGTGCTGTTCAATGCTGCTTTATGCTTGCATGAACAAAGCCACAAAAAAGCAGCCACCAGGCAAGAGAGGTGCAAACAAGTTACACAGGACTTCACAGGTGGCTCTGCAAGTCCAGCCAGGTTAAGTCCCCCAAAACTGGCAGTTGTTTCCAGATTGGTGGTATTCCCGTTTCCAAAACCCCTTCCCTCAACATGGGTCAGACTGGTTCTTCCACATTTCATCTAAACCCAGTCTTTTCTTCTATAGTCAACCACCTTGATTAGGAACCAGCACTTGCCCCTGCTCTAAGATGACAGAACCCAGAGCAGCACAGAGCTAATGATCCTGCTAGAAGGTCTGCTGAAGGAGGGTACGTTTAGTCTAAAGATATTTTCAAAGTGATAACCTCTATGACATTACTACTTCATATTATCAGTCAGTCACATGGCAGGTTTCCCAGCCAGAACTCACATGGTCTTCTGCTTTCCTGTGCATTCACCTTACTGTGTTTCAAGGAAAACAGACATTTAGGGATGTGGTAGAGTCCCCATCATCAGAGGTTTTCAAGATGCAATCGGACAGGATGCTGGATAATCTAAACTAGATAATCTAATTTAGGCTCCTTTTCCCACAAAAGGTTAGACCAGATGATCTTTTGAAGTCCCTTCCAACCTGGGCTGTACTTTGATTCTGTGATTTAGTTCGTGGTTGTAGTGGCAAGATACTAAAATTGACCCATTTTCTCCTGGGGTATGGAAGTTGCAGAAAAGTTACTGAATAAATGCTCTCCTGGTGGAATTTCTTTACTTGGACTCAAATTTTACAGACTTGGGAGTACCCAAATACAAGCTGCCATTTGCCCTGCAGCTCTATTCCTACATTCCCATATTTCATCTTCATTTGGGATTTGCATTAATATTTACTGAAGGTGGCTGCAGACTTGGGAGCACTGCAGGGATCTACATAGTCTGAGTGAATTTAAGCATTACAACAGGCCCATAATTGCGAGAGCTGCACCCTGTTCCCCTTCCCCCCCCCCTCCAAACAGAAGCAGTATTTAAATTGAGTTATTACCCAGTTATGGCAACAGCCAGAAGCAGAGCACGTAATGTACCTACAAAGCTTTAAGTGAATAATCCTGCTGTAAAACAGGTTAACTCCTGCTTGAAGAAGAGTGAGTGACTTCAATTTAAGATGCTGGATAATGAAATTTTTAAAAAGGCTGAGTGGGGGCCAAAGCACTGCTGAGGGAAATGCAGGGAAAGCAATTCCTATTTACAAATCTGAGATGCCCTATCCTAACAGATTTTAATGCGAGTATCAATCTCTTGCCACATTTATCCAGTGCCCAAATCAGGTTCTGTAAAATACCAACATTATTTCAAGATGTTTCAGCCCTTTATTGTCAGAAAAAGTCAGTCTTCTGAAGATCAGCTAGTCCTTGATACCAAAGAGACGTGTTATATCCCCTTCATTTTTTATACCACTTTATTTTGTTGTCCCAGGGAACTAGTTTACATCTGCAATGATGGACCATTCAACAGCAACATGGACAGACCCAAGACAATCTACATAGTTGTAATAACAACATAGAAATATAAACAAAATAACTGAATATTGGTAACTGATACCAGTATACTTCAACACTCAGGATCAAGACACCAAGCCTAAGTGAGACCTGGCTAAAGATTTCTCATATGCAATTATGTCATAATCACACTTTTACTTGAACTTCTAACACATCTAAAACTCAAGCCAAGAATGAGGACCCATGCTTCACAACTGCAACCTCTTCAATTAAGAAAAAATTGAGCGTGTCCTCTTGGTACTGTGGAAATACCGGTGCCATCTCAATATGAAAGGAAAATCAGTGATATTTATCTCATATACTAAGGGTACCAATGGCTCTGAAGCAAAAGAAATATTTGAGTGTTTAAAGAATGGAATTAAATTTGCTTACTGCAATGACACATTTTGCACCTTCAAATCTATCAATTTCCTTATTTTTATCCTAGCTCCTGCATTTTCTCCCTCTCCAAGTAGCACATGGACAGGTGGTATCCCTGTCTGCTCCTTTCCGAGCTCAGTACCTGCTCTCAGTGAAACGCACTGATTTACAAGCAGGTTATCACATACTGTAACTTCCTCCTTGTATTCCCTGCTACCCTTCCTGCCCCCCCCGCCTCAAGCTAACAGTTTTACAACTTCTAAATAGCTACTTCTAACACTGTCCTTTTGAGTTGAAGAGAGCTCAGATCTTTCTAACTACTGGAGACTTGTGAGTTGGAATTTCAAAAGCAACTCAGTGTCATCACTAAGACATGATAAATTAAAAATTCTGAATAACGGCCTTTGAAGGTCCTACCTGAAGGAGCTCGTTCAGATCACATTCATCCATATGATAACAGATCAAAGCATTTCATGCTGCTATGAATTTAAAATCACAGAGGTATTCTCACTATGGCAAGCTGTCCTGGTTTGAACGACACAGGACTAATTTCTCTTCTAATGCTTGGGAAAACCGTACTTTTAGAAGACTATAGTGTCTGAATTTGTGAAAATATTTACTTTATAGCCAGCTATGGTGTGTGGGTTTCAAGGTCTCAGTGTTTTTGAGCTTGCCAGGTGCAGGGATGAGGAGCGAGACATGAGCACTTGACCCAAGCTGGCCAACAGGATTATTTCATACCATGAACCTCACATTCAATATAAATTAGAAAGTTTGCTGCAAAGTGCTCTTTCTCCCTTGATGGCGGCGATCCAGACAACTTCTTGCCCTGATGCTGGATCCCTGAGCCCTTCCCTTCCTCTCGACGCTGTAGCGCTTGGAGTGTCCAACATTTACCATCCACTGCTGGGAGTGCACAGCTTCCTACTGATAGAATTGGCTGAGTGTAATCCTTGTATATTTTATATTGGTATTGTGATCAATATTGGTTCTTTGGTGTTATTAATGTCTTATTCTATTAAATCTGTTCATATTTCAACCTTGGGTTTTTTTTTTTTCCCCGGATTCCCCTTCCTGGGTAGGGAGGGGTCATCAGGTGATAGACTAATTGTCTAAATGACAATAAATTGTTGTAGGTTTCTCAAACCATAACAGACTTGTATGAAATAGTAGTGAAAAAGCTGACCAGGTCTACATCAGTGGTTGAAAGTATACTTTGTTTCAGGAATCAAAATAATACAAAAATTAGACATTTAATTAAAAGAAAATGTATCTTACAAAAATCGTGTCTTAATTCTAGAAATCACAACAGTATTAATGAAAATATTAAGACAACTAATACAGTGTTTATTTAGAAGCAGCATAAATCCAAACAATGCATAAAAATCTCATGTTTATTATTACAGTTTAAGTGCATATATTCCTTTTATAATTTTGTTCCTTTCCACAGGAATGGACATACAGCAGCCACACAATTTGTTCATTTCAGAAAGCTTTTACTAGTTTGAAATCTCATCTTTATAACTGGATAATAGAGTAAACTACTTCCAGTGATAAATTCCAGATTCATGTAGACTAGATTTCAAAAGAGTAAACTCAATATGGAAGGTGTTAAAAATTTTGAATACTCCCATAAAAGGTGACATAATACACAATCAAGTGGATTAAGACAGGCAACATACACAAGATATTAATAAAAAAAAAAAAAAAAAAAAAATAAATAAAAAAAAAAACACAAAG